>CM076853.1:1410077-1587577 GCA_039519185.1 Astragalus membranaceus | reverse complement strand
GTCGAGCTGAGGCAGCAGGAGTGTTAGCTCAGACGGGTGCGACCCCTTCTTCCATCTGGGCCAGGCGTAACTCCTGTTGTGCGATATCCCGGCTTCGTCGATCCAAGAGATAAAGTATCTGGTTTACTGCTAGGACTGGAACTGGGACGGCCTCAGCAATCAGCTAAGGTGAGAGGAGCGGTGCGGAGCAGGCCTCCTCGGCGGGGAGTTCCAGAACGTGCCCTTCCACAGTCTGGTTCAGCCGGGGGACGACTTCAATGACACTTCGTGGATGAGGCTGACTTCAAGTATGGGGTCGTCCTCGCGGAGCCATGCGAAAAGACTTTGATTTAATGAGAGATTAACGATCAACTCCCACTGTGGTTGCCAAATATTGTGTACCTTGCCTCGGGCTCTGGGATTCGGAATCAGCGGTTGGTATCTTCTGTCTAGTAATAGCCCTTTCCTTGTGGAGGTCGGATGAGTGCTTCGAGAGTTGGAATCTTCTGAGGTTGTTATCATCAGCGTCGTCTTCCTCCGAGTTTGGACTTAGGGGGTCGGGTACCTGCAGACACTCTGATGCCAAAGTCAGCAATCAGAAGTCAGTGAGAGGCACAGATGAGCAAAGCGTACCGGAATCTGGTGGGTAAAGACGTTTTTATAGACGCGGGCAAGGGGGTTCCGCGGGCGCTGTAATCTAAGTCGTCTATCTTGATTCCGCGCGATGGCTTGTTTGTTGGGCCGGACCCAGTGTCGAACTGGGCTATTTCTCATGTGGATTGGGCCTCTTGGGCCAATTCGGAATAGTAACAAAACTATTCTTGTAAGAATGATGATTCTCTACTCCACAAAAAAAAAAATATACTAACATCAAACAGATAGGGTTTAGTAACAAAACAAACACTTCATACCTGTAATGAACAGTTAGGGTTTTGCTTGAATCTCTCCTCAAAGTTGTGTCTTCAATAAAAACAAAACCTAATAACAACAAAACGAAACCAAAAATCAAAGGAAGAGTTGCAAACTGAATTTGTGAGAAATGAGAGAAGAACAGAGTTGTGGGGTAAGTAAGAGAATCACGAGAAGGAGAGAAGTGAGAGGAAACCACAAAACTTCTAAACATCAAAACAAAACCCAAATTAGTTGAAGAGGAACAGAGGAATCGAAATACCATATTGAAGAAGTAGAACTGAGGAACATAGGAAGCGAAATACCTATTGTGCTGCGGTTTTTCCAGTCACTTCTCACTTTGATGTTGAGTTTAGGGTTCGCAGAAACTGAGGATTAGGGGTTTGGGGTTGGGTACCATTGATGCAATATTGGTGTAGAAGATGAGGTTTTTAAGGCTAGGTTGTGTGTGTGTGTGTGTGTGTGTGTGTGTGTGAGAGAGAGAGAGAGAGAGAGAGAGAGAGACATAGAGAGAGATAGAGTGAGAGAGAGAGAATGGAAATTATTGCAAGTGAGAGAAGAAGAGAGGTTCGGGAGTGAGAGGAAAAGAGAATTGCCAGAGGGAGGGAAGTGAGAGACGAAATTGGAGATTGAGAGAATCGAAATTGTTTCAAGTGAGAGAAGAAGAGAGGTTCGAGAGTAAGAGGAATAGAGAATTGCGAGAGGGAGTGAAGTGAGAGAAGAAATTGGAGATTGAAAGATGACATTTCAATAGTGACTGAAGTGCAGAGAATAGAAGAAGTTGTAGAGAAACGGCGTAAGAAACCAAAAAAATTTACATGTGGTTCTGAGTCAAATAATTGAGGCAATTTTTACCCTAAAAAAACCAAGTGCCCAATTTGCCAAGTCGGCCAATTGGTATTTTCAGATGTGGTTTTTTTGTATAAATATAGTGTAGATTGATTGTACTAGTATATAACAGAAGATAAACATACTTGTGTACTTTAGAGAGTAATCTTCTAATTGATTTCTAATACAAAATATTTGTGAGCAACATCCTACAACTGCTACCTATTCTGCTTATGTGGTGGACAAGGCTATATTGTGCTTTGTTTTCTACAGTTCCATGAAAAGAGATATTCTCCAAGAATTTGACATGATCCACTTGTTCTTTTTCATTCAGTTTTGTCACCAGCATAGTCATCATACAAAATATCCTACTAGGTCAAAATGTGTATTTTTTCAATACCACAGACCAAACTTAGGTGTACCAACAAGATATCGGAAATCCTTTTAACAGGAGCGAAATGAGATTCCTTAGGTGCAATTTGAGATTCCTTAGGTTAAGTTCCATTTGTATTGCTTCTTAGAAATAGGTGTTCCCTGTTCATCCTTTTAAGACTTGCAGAAGGGTGTGTAGGTGTAGCCATATGTTTGGCTTCGTCCATTTTATATTTTCTAAGAAGATCTCTAATACACTTCTTTTGGGAGATAACTGATGACTCTATTTTATATAGAGTCATTTATGCTTCTAAGACTTAAATTATTACTTGAATCTGAAGCATATTGTCTTGTAAATAACCAAATATGCAAGAAAACGCAAAACAAGGGTTAAGGAATATTTTGAGAAAGAACTTGGTGCTTTTAGACGTTTTGTGGTATTCTCATACATTTGCTCAGAGCTACAGCAATTGATGCCACAGCAATGAGAGATTGAACTACCACAACACTAGGAAAGAATAATGCCAGAGCATTAGAGAGCTGGAATGCCACAGCATTAAGTGCGAAAGCAAAGGATGTCGTAGCATTCCCACGATGACGTTACTATGAGCTAATGCGACAAAAAAGTTGCGCAAGTGGCCCAAATTGCTCACCTCAGCACCACCCTATTGGAAACTAAACTTACAACTTGCACTTTTTAGGGACACTTGTCCATACGCCATAAGATCCCCTTTTGCGGTAGTTTGGTAATCAAATCAATCACTTTGAAGCAAGTGGAAATAAGTTCAATGAATCTCATTTCCCAAGTTCAAAGAACCTCCCCTTTGAAGGGTATAAATACAAATCACTTCCTCATTCACCAGCAGACCAGAAAATATCAATTAAATCATCATTGGAGCTAGTTTCAAACAAGAAGGAAGAACTTGACAACTTCTTCCTTTACCTGCAAGCAACTACAAGGAGTTATATGAACATGATTATGATTTCAGTAATATTAATCATGAGCTAAATCCTTTTGTATTTGGGATGCTATACACTTTCTAATGATATTTTAATTAGCTTTGTGTTCTTTACCTTGCAGTACTGGGTGGGCTGCAGTTGGTAGGTCACCTGCTGCCTGGCCGGAGGTCAATGCGAGCCCGAGAGGGGTACCTGCGAAGCCACTCCGACGCTCATGTCAGTATTGAGAATAGATGAGTGATTTAGCTAGGAATGAGAATCTCCCTCTTTATGGCAATGTGTGCCAGTATTTATAGGGAATTGTGCCCGTGGTGAGCCATTGAATCGGTAGAGTGAATCTGAGCCATCCAAGTATGAGAGTCATGAATGGGCTTGTGTATTGTGGATATGGATCAAAGTGATTGGGCCATACCATGTCTAAATGCTGAATGGGCCTCTTGGTCCAGTCCAGAACAGTTTCCCCCAAGCCGAGATTATTTCGAAGGATGGTCTTGTCTTCAAGAATTGTTACCGCGACCGTGACCCACACCTCCCATGATGTAATCCTTGTGCCAGGCACCAAGCTAAGGTGTCGTATCTTGATGTTGGCGCCCTCTTGGGAGTCTTGTGCCAAGGTGCCGTGTCCTGATGTTGGTGCCCTCCTAGGCGCCTTGTGCCATGTGTCCTGATGTTGGCGCCCTCCTGGGCGCCTTGTGCCAAGGTGCTGCGTCCTGATGTTGGCGCCCTCCTGGGCGCCTTGTGCCATGTGTCCTGATGTTGGCCCCCTCCTGGGCGCCTTGTGCCAAGGTGCTGCGTCCTGATGTTGGCGCCCTCCTAGGCACCTTGTGCCATGCGTCTTGATGTTGGCGCCCTACTGGGCGCCTGTTTGTGTCTTTGTGTTGGCGCCCTCCTGGGTGCCAGTTTGTGTCTTTGATTTGGCGCCCACCTAGGCGCCCTCCTCGATGTCGGTTTACGTTTTGGTTTGGCGCCCACCAAGGCACCCTCGTGGGTGCCGGTTTGCGCTTTGTGTTGGCACCCACATAGGCGCCCTCCTGGGTGCCGGTTTGTGTCTTTGATTTGGCTCCCACCTAGGCGCCATCCTAGGTTCCGGTTTACGTTTTGGTTTGGCGCCCACCTAGGCACCATCCTGGTGCCAGTTTGCGCTTTGTGTTGGCGCCCTCCTGGGTGCCAATTTCTGCCTTTGATTTGGCGCCCACCTAGGCGCCCTCCTGGGTACCGGTTCGCGCTTTGTGTTGGCACCCACCTAGGGGCCCTCCTGGGTGCCGGTTTGTGGGGTTGTGTTGGCTCCCACCTAGGCGCCCTCCTGGCTGCCGGTTTGCGCTTTGTGTTTGGCACCCTGGTGATGGGCGCCTGGGTGCCGAGTGCTAGGCACCTTCCATGGTGCCGGGTCCTGCTTTTATTTGGCGCCTTGTTGCTGGGCGCCTGGATGCCAGTGGCTAGGCACCTTCCATGGTGCTGGGTCCTGCTTTTATTTGGCGCCTTGGTGGTGGGTGCCTGGGTGCCAGGGGCTAGGCACCCTCCATGGTGCCGAGTCCTGCTTTTATTTGGCGCCTTGGTGCTGGGCGCCTGGGTGCCAGGGGCTAGGCACCTTCCATGGTGCTGGGTCCTGCGTTTTATTTGGCGCCTTGGTGCTGGGCGCCTGGGTGCCAGCGGCTAGGCACCTTCCAAGGTGCCGGGTCCTGCTTGTTGTTGGCGGCCTGGCGCCTGGCTGCTGTGTCTCATGACATTGGCGCCCTTGCTGGGAGAGTGCCTTGTGCCAGGCTGTCGTGTCTCATGACACTGGCGCCCTGTGGGTGCTTTGACCTTGGATCCCTGCTGGGTGCCACCATCCCTTCAAATTTTAAGTAGACAGTTGCTAAGTTTGCCTTGCTTTAGGCAGATGAGTTTGTCGACGCCCGTCGGTACAACTTGTAATGAAGTATACCCTTGGCACAGTTTACCAGGACTCAGCCCGGATAGAACTCGTCCAAGGGGTTGTAACCACCAAGGTCAGGTTGAAGTATACTCTTGGCACAGTTTACCAGGACTCGGCCCAGATAGAACTCGCCCAAGGGGTTGTGACCACCAAGGCCAGCTTGAAGTATACCCTTGGCACAGTTTACCAGGACTCGGCCCAGATAGAACTCGCCCAAGGGGTTGTGACCACCAAGGTCACTTATTTGTTTTGGCGTGTCATGGCACTCTTAACTCCTTGGAGGGATGGTCTTGGCTTTGAGCTACTGTTGAGGTTGCCCATGTGATTCGGGCAGTCCCTCCCTACAGGGTATGTTGGATCTCAAACTTGCCTCGCTCCTCCCCTAACAAAGGAGTTGGACCCTTTTTCTTTCTTGATCTTAAGGAATTTCTTTGGAACAAGTGTTAATGCTAGTGAGCTAGAGCAAAAACTGTAATTGCAAGCTGAACTTTTGTTAATCATTTCGTATCGAGCTTTTACATTCTGCCTGTGTGCTTAAACAACAAAATTATTAACTAGGCCTAGCCCTATGTTCAGGTCCTGGTGCCCTGCTCCCTATTTAGAGTCACGGGTCTCATCCTCTTCTTCATTCACGTACTGGGCGAGCTTCCCTTCGCGGATCAGCTCTTCATTGTCATCCCTGAGGGTGTTGCATTTGCTGGTACTGTGCTCATAACCTTTGTGATAACGGCAGTACTTTTTAGAGGTTCGGCCTTTCCTTTGCACGAGAGGTTCGGGTTGTTTGATGTCTCAAAACTCCGCGTCCATGCACTCGGCAAGGATCTCAGCCTAGGATGTGTTCAGCAGGGTGTACTCTGAGAAGCGACCTTGTCGGCGTCGGGACTCCCGGAGAGTTCTCTCATCTTGGGCTCCCTTCTGCCATGGTTCTTCAATAGCCTTGTAGGCCAGCTCGTCCTCCTTACTGCCAACCTTGGCTTCCTCTTGGTACACCGTGTTTTCTTCTTCGTAGTCCATGTACTTTTGTGCCTTCTGAAGGAACTCATCCAAGCTTCGGGGTTTGTTAACCCCCACGTCCCTTTGAAACAGGCTTCCTTTCTTGAGGCCATCTTTCATCCAAAAGAGCCTTCTCTTGTCTTCGAGGTTCCTGACGTTGGCAGCCTCCTTGTTGAACCTTTCCAGATATTCTCTAAGTGTTTCTTTCTCTCCGTGCCTGATCGACCTAAGAACTTCTTCAGATTTTGGCTTCAAGCGAGAGGCGGCAAAACGGGTCGTGAACATGGTTGCTAGTTGCCCCCAGGATGACACTGAGTTTGGTTTTAAATCCTGGAACCAAGCTAGTGCTGAATCGGTGAGAGTGAGGGGAAAGATCTTGCAGTGGACGGGTTCTTTTGCCCCCCGGTAACGCATCATGTTTGAGAAGTAGGCCAAATTCCTGTCAGGGTCCCCAGTCCCATCATATGTTTTGAGAGCTGGGAGCTTCTCTAAGGTCCTCAGAATTGGGCAGTCGCGAACCTTCCTAGTGAATGTTGAACCAAGGACAAACACTCTTTGTTTTGTATGATAACAAATTACATCTTGTCTACTAATGGTTCAAGTTGAATGAAGTACAGGACGGAAATCAAAAAGCAGGAAATATTAAAGTGGAGCAGCATGGAGAAGAAGTCGCCGTAGAAGAATCAAGACCTAATTGTTTATCCGCTTTCTTTAGGACACAGTGTAAGGTCCTATCACTTAAGGTCTATGACATTTTAGAAGCTGAGAGATGACTTTTGAAAACATGCATGATGCATCAATTGGGGTTTGAAAAATATTTTATAAAATTGCATGCATGCATAAGGTGGCACCTAAACCTAAAACCGATTTTGTGGAAATCAAAAAATCAATTTCTATTTTGTTCCAATGGCCAAGAATCGATTTATACTAATTTATAAAGTCTATGAAATCGATTTTAGGCTCACCTATAGGCCAAGAATCGATTTCCTTATCCTATGTTTGAAACAAAGAATCGATTGACACCTATACATAAGCCAAAGCCATGAATCGATTCTTACTATTTTGCAAAGGGCTTGAAATCGATTTTCAAGCTATCCTATAGGCCATGATTCGATTCCTCCTTCTTTTAACTAAGCTCAAAATCGATTTCCACCTATTCAGGATGTCTTGAAAATCGATTCCTACATGTTTTCAAAGAACAAAGAATCGATTCCCATGTTGTCTAAATGCAAAGAATCGATTCCTCCTCATTTTAACTTCATCAAACAATCGATTCATCTTTGCAATAAATGTTTTTCAAATTTCTACATCTTCCTAAGCCTATAAATAGGCAGGTGTGATTCTCATTTCAACACTCCACAAATCACAACAATTCTCTCTTCTTCTCTCATTCGAATTTCTAGATCTGAAAAAGAGAAAAATAGAGCTATCACTTTCATATCATTTTCTATAGATCTAGTCACTCATCTCTCTCAGCTATTATATTGTCATACTATCTGAAGTGATTAGATCATAGCTTCTATATTGTAATCTACTATTGTGGGGTCATTTTGAAATCCTGGGAAGTATTCTTGGGTCGTTCAATCAGGAGATTGAAGCGGTTTTTGAAATCCTGGGAAATGTTCTTGGGTCTCTCAATCGGGGAGATTGAGTTGGTTTGAAATCCTGGGAAGTGTTCTTGGGTCTCTCAATCGGGGAGATTGAGTTGGTTTGAAATCCTGGGAGGTGCTCTTGGGTCGTTCAATCAGGAGATTGAAGTGGTTGTGAAATCCTTAGCGGTGTGCTCGGGTTCTCAATTAGGGTTAATTGAGATTAGCTATAGGGAAGTTGCTTGGTTGTAAACTTGAAGAGGTTCTTCTCATATAGTGGTTGTTATCAAGTCCAAAGGTTGCAAAGCCAAAGGCCGACGACGTAGGGCTTTTATCCCGAACGTCGTAAAATTCCTGGTGTATCTCTATCCCTCTCTCTTTACTTTATTTTTTGTTTATATCTGTTTATAATTATACTCAATATCACTGCACCGATCTGTTTATTGCTATCATTACGCTGCTTATAATATCTGTCTGTCCTGAACTTTGATAATAGCGTAATATTGCACTGTACCTAATCTGCCTGCTTACATACATCATATAAGTTTAAATCTCAGATTCCGCATTTGATTTAAACAAGCATTGCAAAAGTTTTTGAAAACCGAAAAAGAATTAAAGTTTTGCACATAACCTTATTCACCCCCCCTCTAAGGTTATCAGATAGTCCAACAAGTGGTATCAGTAGCTAGAAATTGCATATAGAGCTTAACATCTCGCAATTTTATTTTACTTATCTATATTTGATTATGGGTTCATTTATGAAAGAGGGGATGTCCTTCTATAGGCCACCCCTGTTTGATGGGACTAACTATGACTATTGGAGTAGTCGAATGAAATGTCATGTGCAGGCTATAGACTTCACTCTATGGAGGATTATTGTTGATGGACCACTGATTCCGATGAAAATCAAAATTAAAAAACCTGGTGGTGCTACTACAAAAATTCAAGATACCGGCAAAGCAGAAGAAGTTCCAGTTGAAGACATCTACACCATTGATCTGAGCGAGCTGAGAAAGTCCGAGTTAGACAAAATCTCTCAGAATGCCAAAGCTATGAACATTCTTCACCTATCTTTATGTGAAGAAGAATATGGAAGGGTAAAAGGGGTCAGACAGCTAAAGAGATCTGGGATTGCTTGGAAGCTACACATGTCGGTACAAGCCAAGTGAAGGATATAAATATCAGAATCCTCACGTCTGAGTATGAAGCCTTCAAAATGAAGGAAGGTGAATCTGTTGCAGCTATGCACCAGAGACTGAATCTGATAGTGAACAACTTGAGGGCACTGGGGAAGAAGTATTCTACAAAGGATATAAATGGGAAGATTCTTGCATCCCTGACCAGTGAGTTCTTTCCAAAAACTTATGCAATCACTGAAGGCAAAGATATTGGCACTCTGCCCCAAGAAGACTTGATCGGGTCACTTCTTGCATTTGAGGGGGTATTGGCCGCGAACAAAGTTCAAGAAAAGGAAGTAGTCAAAGAAAAGAAGTCTCTTGTTCTTGCTGCTAAAACTCCTAAAATGGCAAGGAAAGAGGTTGAGTCTGATGAAGAATCCGATGATGAAGACATGGCTAAACTGTTTGAAGAATTCATGAGATTCAACAAGATTGGGTAGGGTGACTACTCAAAGCAATACAAGTACCAAAAGAAGAAAGATAAGAAAGCTACATGGAACTATTCTGATACTGATAGTGATTCTGATGAAGAAGAGGAGGTTGCAAATGCTATTTGTCTCACGGTAAGTGAAACACCTAAAGCTACAATATGGGACAGTCTTGGCACTGATAGTGAAACAGATGAAGAAGAGTAAACTGCCAATGTTGTTTGTCATATGGCAAATGACGCACCTGAGGCAATCCTTGATAACCATATTCTTTCTGATTCACTTGAGCATGATAATTTAATTGATGATATGTATAGTAGTCAAGATTTGAGTGAGGCTTTTGAAGCTCTCTATTTTGAACATGAAGCTCTCTTGTTAAAATCTAAGAAATTGACAAAGAGCAACAAAAGCATGCTCACTCAAATTGAGACTCTAGAAAATGAGGTAGCTAAGTTGAAGAATGAGCTACATGAAATAAAACCTTTCAACCTTGAGTTCCTTGAGCTTAAACAAAATTTTGAAAAAGCCAAGGTTGAAAATGAAATTTTGAAAGAAACTTTAAAAAGGTTTGAGGTTGGTGAAAATACCTTAACCAAGATACTGCACTCCCAACATGAATATGTTGATAGGAGAGGTATTGGGTATGAAGGTAGTTCCACCTTGTAACACCCATTTCTACCCGGTAATTTATAAGCGTAAAATCAGAGTTTTCAAAAACCATTTTCAACAAAGAAACGGATGCTACACTTCGACAATAGTTACATAACACTATCACTAGAGGTGAACCGGCAAACCATATTGTGTGTCTTAAAAACAAATCAACTTTATTCAACATGCAGCGGAAAATCAAAAGGGTTCGTTACATCAATGAAACGACATATGTATACATTTAATATAAAAAAACAGCGGACATCCCTCCCCGAGTGCTACGTATCAGAGCGACGACACCAAACTAATGAAGAGTTATAGTCTTCATTCGAGATCGCCTGCACGTTACCAACATAGGGGTAACATTCAAACAGAAGGGGTGAGATATCACACTATATAATGAATCGTATGAAAAGCAGTATATACTTAGGTCATGACATCAAAATTATCACGGCACGACAATCAATATTATCTCAATCAGTATCATCAACAAAATCAACAACACAACAACAGCGACAACAACATCAATAGCCACACCAACGACAATAACGACAACATATAGCAACAACACACAACAACGACAATAACATCAATTACAATCACCAATAATCATCACCCATAAACGTCACCAATAGTCATCACCCATAAACTTCACCAATAGTCATCACCTAAATCATGTGTAAATGAATGAATGCAACCCACACCAACGGGCATATGCATGTGGTACCAATCACCAAAAGTTTTGCCTGTGAATAGAGGTGTCACCAAAATTGAGAGCTTTCACACCCGGCTCACCAACTTAGAAAAATTGAGCTTTCACACCTGGCTCACTAGTTTTAGAAAAAATTGAGCTTTCACACCCAGCTCCAAGACCAAAGGCCTTCACCGAAATAAATGCGTATGCTGTATGCGACACCATGAATGCACACGGACAATCATCAACAATTAGTCACAATGTGACACACCAAAAATCAATCACCGAATATCACCAAAATTGGGCTTTCACACCTAGCCCAACGACACCGAAACACCAAACTACCCGAAACAACGGAACACCAAGATTTGGAGCCTACACACCTAGCTCAAAACAATACCAATACTTGAGCCTTCACACCTAGCTCAAACAGCACCAAGACACCGAGATGACAATAATTTTCCAAAACATTTGAGACGCGATGATTTTTCCCAACACCGGAGACAACGACAATTTTCCAAAATATTTGGGACGACGACAATTTTCCAAAACAGCAACATTTAATGGCTAACAATTCCCAGAAAAATAGATCACTTTGCCTCAAATTAGAATATTCAGCTAGGCCTCTGAATAAGCTTTCCAACGCATTTTGAAACGTCTCAATCGGACTCCCGGATCAAAAGATATCGCGAAAACAAAATAGTTTGAAGTTGCTGAAAATCAGCAGGAAACGGCGCCCACGGCGCCCAGCGCCAGCGAACAACAGGATGGCGCCCAGGATGGCGCCCAGAACAGCAGCAATGGCGCCCATGGCGCCCAGGGACCCCCAAAACCCAGTTTTTCACGAATTAAAACCCCAAAACTGATTTCCAATCGTTAACAAATATTCTCAAACATCAACAAATATTCTCAAACTTCAATAATTGATTTTCAAACATCAATAATAGATTCTAAACACCAATAAATGGATTCAATCATCAACGATTAGATTCGATCAACAAATAGAGTTTCCAACACCAATTCAATTTCTTATGATCATGGCAAAGCACAACAACAATTTCTAGGGTATATGAACATCAATTTCACAAACATGATTACTCAACAAGGTATCGTAACATATGATCACACAAACATAATTCAACAAACAACATGACATATATAGTCACACATATAATGATTCATCAAACAACACAAGTATACGGTCACACATATATCAATTCATCAAACAACACAGCAGCAATAACAATTTCCAGCAAACATACCTCTACTTCGGTGAATTAATTAACCTATCAAACGGTATCGAAACTTAGAAATGGACCCCTCTATGGAAAGCTAAGAATGTCTAGTTCCTGACTATAATTTTTATTTTGCAAAATAATGGTCCAATTCGTACAGTTTTAGTAAATAAGCAACAAGGTTCAGAAAACAGGACAGCCACCATGACCTAGCTTGTGACACCTCTAAAACTATCAAAACTCAGTCAAATTACACGGGACTTGAGCCTAACCCGAAAAAAATTAAGTGTAGTTTTCAATGAATCAAGAATCATTCAAAAAGGAGTTCAAACGAAAACGTTATACACGAAATACCGAACCTATATCCAGATTGCTTCCAGAATTTTGACCTAACTTGTGACACCTATAACTCGAGCTATACAACTCCAAATGCAACCAAACTAGTGCCAAATTAACAAGCTTTAAGTCTAGTTTATGAAAAGGTAAACCACATAATCTTTTAACCTCTAGATTGTTCCCAGTTACTGTACGACCGAACCTACACCCAGATCACCCCAAACAGTGAGTTTAGCAACAAAATTGGCATCAAACATTCATCAAAATAGGCCAACATATGGGACCATACATATGACAATCATAAAACATGGCATCATGACATGGGAACATCAATTATAAGACAAAATCAACCAATTTAGCATTCAAAGCATTTCATCAAACACATAACAAACATGCTACACATATATGATCACTAAAACCCTAACCCCCATACTCACAACAATTCATAGAACCCATTAGATAGATAGAATCCCACCCTTACCTTAGCCTTAGAAGACCACAAACCCTAGCTTCTTCTCTCTCCTCTTGAGCGCCACTTCTCTCTCTCTTTTCCTCTTGGTTCACGCTTTCTCTCTTTCTTTTCCCCTTATGCTAGCGCCGTCCCCTCCTAGCCCTTTCTTCTCAACTTTGGTTTTTCTTCTAAAAATGAATAAAACCCTAACCTAATCCCTTATATAAACTCATTAATCCTATGGGCTTTTTATTTAACTTATGCGACTAATCAAGGCCCTTTCCTCTTAACGCCTCTCATTTACTAACCCCAACAATAATAATAGGTCCACGTACTCTATTATATTTTATTCTATTTATTTTCTACCAAATAATTCCTAATAATTAATTAAAAAATAATCAATTATTTTTGGGGCGTTACACACCTCCTCTGTTTTGAACAAGAAAATAACTTTTGTAGCTGCTACTTCAAGTTATACACCTATTGTTTTATCATGCACCTATTGTCAAAAAGGGAACCATAGCTCTCTTAGATGTCCTATTCGTAAATTATGTGAGCTTGGTACCCTTATACCTGCTTGTGAGAAACCAAGGTGGATTGTGAAAACAAACCCCTTGATGACTAACCCAAAAGGACCCAAAGAGAATTGGATACCAAAAATTTCTACTTGATCTTAGTGCAGGTGTGCTACAAGGTATGGGGGTCAGATCGATACATTGATAGCAGAGACTCGAAGTTCATGACTGGAGACGCTAAAAGGTTCTTAATACTCATAAACAGCAGTCATGTGACTTGTGATAACAACAATAGAGGAAGAATCACCGGTGAAGGTTAGATTGGTAAAGTTTTTATTCACCTCTATTGAAAATGTGTTATATAGAAGAACTTAATATTTTTATCAAGTATTAGACACATATGTGAGATAAAAAAAAATTGTATGTGTGCATCAAAGTTTTTTTAAGTGCTATTATGTTGGATCTTTGATGCAACCCTTTTTTGAAGATAAATATGGTACCTATATTGTTGAACCAAGTATGACATATCTCATGGGTATCCTAGTTTCTATAATATCTGTTTTAAACTGTGATGGTCCACCTTCTTTTGGCTAAGCTTTTCTTTCTACAATCAATCAGAGGAATCATCAAGTAAGGGGGAGCATAGCATTAAACTGTTTTTTATCTATCTTATGCTATGTGATACTGTTGCGTGATTTTGCAAGGTTATAGTATGATTATGTATCTATGTGTTCACCCCCCCCCCCCTCCTTTTTGATGAAAACAAAGGGGGAGAGAATATGCATGTTATTATGTGGGGGAGAAAAATATCTGCTGCTGTGCTGTTTATTTTGATATGCTTATGCTTAGGGGGAGCTTCTGCCATTGTTTCTTTATTATGGCCTCCCTATGCATAATGTAATTTGTTATCATCAAAAAGGGGGAGTTTGTTGAACCAAGGACAAACACTCTTTGTTTTGTACGATAACAAATTACATCTTGTCTACTAATGGTTCAAGTTGAATGAAGTACAGGACGGAAATCTAAAAGCAAGAAATATTAAAGTGGAGCAACTTGGAGAAGAAGCCGCCGTAGAAGAATCAAGACCTAATTGTTTATCCGCTTTCTTTAAGAGACAGTGTAAGGTCCTATCACTTAAGGTCTATGACATTTTAGTAGCTGAGAGATGACTTTTGAAAACATGCATGATGCATCAATTAGGGTTTGAAAAATATTTTTTAAAATTGCATGCATGCATAAGGTGGCACCTAAACCTAAAAACGATTTTGTGGAAATCAAAAAATCAATTTCTATTTTGTTCCAATGGCCAAGAATCGATTTATACTAATTTATAAAGGCTATGAAATCGATTTTAGGCTCACCTATAGGCCAAGAATCGTTTCCTTATCCTAAGTTTGAAACAAAGAATCGATTCACACTTATACATAAGCCAAAGCCATGAATCGATTCTTACTATTTTGCGAAGGCCTTGAAATCGATTTTCAAGCTATCCTATAGGCCATGAATCGATTCCTCCTTCTTTTAACTAAGCTCGGAATCGATTTCCACCTATTCAGGAGGTCTTGAAAATCGATTCCTACTTGTTTTCAAAGAACAAAGAATCGATTCCCATGTTGTCTCAATGCAAAGAATCGATTCCTCCTCATTTTAACTTCATCAAACAATCGATTCATCTTTGCAAAAAATGTTTTTCAAATTTCTACATCTTCCTAAGCCTATAAATAGGCAAGTGTGATTCTCATTTCAACACACCACAAATCACAACAATTCTCTCTTCTTCTCTCATTCGACTTTCTAGATCTGAGAAAGAGAAAAATAGAGCTATCACTTTCATATCATTTTCTATAGATCTAGTCACTCATCTCTCTCAGCTATTATATTGTCATACTATCTGAAGTGATTAGATCATAGCTTCTATATTGTAATCTACTATTGTGGGGTCATTTTGAAATCCTGGGAAGTATTCTTGGGTCGTTCAATCAGGAGAATAAAGCGGTTTTTGAAATCCTGGGAAATGTTCTTGGGTCTCTCAATCGGGGAGATTGAGTTGTTTGAAATCCAGGGAAGTGTTCTTGGGTCTCTCAATCGAGGAGATTTAGTTGGGTTGAAATCCTGGGAGGTGCTCTTGGGTCGTTCAATCAGGAGATTGAAGTGGTTGTGAAATCCTTAGCTGTGTGCTCGGTTTCTCAATTAGGGTTAATTGAGATTAGCTATAGGGAAGTTGCTTGCTTGTAAACTTGAAGAGGTTCTTCTCATATAGTGGTTGTTATCAAGTCCAAAGGTTGCAAAGCCGGAGGCCGAGGACGTAGGGCTTTTATCCCGAACCTCGTAAAATTCCTGGTGTATCTCTATCCCTCTCTCTTTACTTTATTTACTGTTTATATCTGTTTATAATTATACTCAATATCATTGCACCGATCTGTTTATTGTTATCATTAAGCTGCTTATAATATCTGTCTATCCTGAACTCTGATAATAGCGTAATATTGCACTGTACCTAATCTGCCTGCTTACATACATCATATATGTTTAAATCTCAAATTCCGCATTTGATTTAAACAAGCATTGCAAAAGTTTTTGAAAAACCGAAAAAGAATTAAAGTTTTGCACATAACCTTATTCACCCCCCTCTAAGGTTATCAGATAGTCCAACAGTGAAGGGTCCTTCGTTGGAGGTACATCGCGAGTTGTCAGGTGACCAGTCCCCGAGATCTATGTCTCGACGGTCACGTCGGGATGGAAATCTCCTCGAGGTAGATCTATGGCGATTCCTCTTATGGGTCTTGGCTCGGCTCCGCGACCTCTCGTGAGAATTGGAGGTTGCGAGCGATGAGGTCCTGGGGAGAGACTCCGCAGGCCAGTATGTACCGTTAGGCGAGGTTCGAGGGGTGCTTGGAGGTGAATCTGATCCTTGGTGTCCGTCGCATCGAAGAGGAGAGTGGCGAGCTCGCTTCCGTTTAGGTGGAGAGCGATGATTGTGATGACGCCTGGGTGGAGACCCGCACCGCCTGGAGCTCATTCTCCTTGGGGAAGGGGTGTTCCAGCGAGGATGGGGTTGCTCTGGCATGGCTATCATTCGCCTCTCTATCTACCTGAGGCGCGCTTCTTGCTGCCACATAGTCTGGGTGCGGTTACACGGCAGGTCCAAGAGTTGGCGGATGGTCGCCGCATCCCCGGGTTGGACGGGAATCTGGATAGAGGCTGGCTGGGGTGCCGGAACCTGAATGTCTTGGTCTGGCGTGGAAGCAGCAAGGCCTTCGGGACTGCCAGCTCGCTAGGGGTGCGAAGTGGCAATGCTTTGAACTCGTGGTCTACCTCTGGGGGCCCTGGGAAAGTAGGAGGAAGTTCAAAAAGTAGAGATGATGTGAAAGACAGATATCTCCCATTGTAGTCGCCAATGTTCTGTACCTTGCAGTACTGGGTGGACTACAGTTGGTAGGTCACCTGCTGCCTGGCCGGAGGTCTGTGCGAGCCCGAGAGGGGTACCTGCGAAGCCACTCCGACGCTCAAGTCAGTATTGAGAATAGATGAGTGATTTAGCTAGGAATGAGAATCTCCCTCTTTATGGCAATGTGTGCCAGTATTTATAGGAATTGTGCCCGTGGTGAGCCGTTGGATCGGTAGAGTGAATCTGAGCCATCCATGTATGAGAGTCATGAATGGGCTTGTGTATTGTGGATATGGATCAAAGTGATTGGGCCAATCCATGTCTATGTGCTGAATGGGCCTCTTGGTCCAGTCCAGAACACTCTGTTTTAATTAGCTTTGTGTTATATATTGATGTTTGCATTTTAGTTCTTGCATGCATAATTCTTTCAAATTCATTCTGTAGAGTTGATCAGCTAAAGGTGAATGCAAATTATAAATTCAGACATGGTTTATAATTGGAACTCAAGAACTAATGTGTGTAAGTGTTTTAACAAATGAATCTTTGTAATTCCATGCTCAACCTACACATAGGCAACATAGTCCATAGGGTGATACTGTGGGTGCTTCATATACAGGAGTGAACCTATTTGGGCGCAGACATATTGTCCTTTGTAATGAAACTCTGACGATGGTGACCGAAAGGAACGCAGTAAATGCTACAACATCTAATGCTCCAACTAGCATTCTAGCTGGCAGATAAAGGCAAGGGTACGACGTAGGGAGCCAACACCTAGAAAAGGGGCGCCTTCAATTAGGGTTTTCCTTGGATCATGTACCCTAATACTATATAAAGGCTGCCTTTCCTCTTCATATGGCATGCTAGGTTTGAAACGATAAAATTTAGAAATAGCTTTCCTCCATTTTTGTACCCCAAGCTACCTCAAATCACCAAAGTGGAAATACCATTGCAGAAAGTGTTGCTGCAACAAGGACAGGAGCTAAACATACTTGAAGAATAGCTATTTTGGGAGCTGATTCGTATCTCCAAGCCTCAAATCTTGGAGTCTACCTTCTGTTTCTTCATCTTAGTATAATTCCTCTCTTGTATTTCTTAGTTATGACTTTAGCATTTATGTTCAAATTATTTTTCTTGTGTTGTTCGCTCATTATGAGCTAAATACTTATAGTTGGAATCTTTGGATCTATGTAATGAAGTTTTAGTGCATTTAATGAAGTGTGTTTGATGTTAAACATTTTAGCCTTCAATTAGTGTAGTGGTTGTTGTGAGCATGGAGGAAATTATCATGGAAGAGGCACCAAAGAAAAAGTACACAAAACCCCCCATCAAACCAACCACCACCACCACAGAAACCACATCACCCACTCACACAACCCCACCCACTCACAAAAGTCCAACCACCAAGAAAACACTCACCCCACAAACAAGTCAAACTTCTAGCCCTGAACCCACATCCAACATCTCACATGAAACAGAAGTAATCCAAACTGTCACCAAAGAAAAATCTCCACCACCATCTGAAACCATCAAAAAGTCCACTCCAGCACAACAAAGCCCACCCAAAAAAGCCCCAATAGAAACAGATCAACCACTACAACAACAACAACAACAACAACAACAAAGCACTGTGGTCGCAATCTCTGAAAATTCTGGTAATGTCAATACACCTTTAAAAAGAAAATTGGAAGATATTTAAAAAAATCTGAAGAGGAAGCTAAAGAGGAAGAAGAAGAGGAACGAGAAGGCCAACATCAGGAGAAAGAAGACAACGCTGGGAAGGAAAATACTGAAGAGGCCACTAAGGAAGAAGAGGTGCAGCAACAAGGTGAAGCTATAGCAGCAAAGAGCAACCCCATTGCCCCAGCATCCGCAGACAAGCCTGATGCCCCAACATCCAAGCACATGCCCGATGCAGTGGCATCCACAGAAAAGCAGCCTCAACCACAGGTGGATCCATCAATGGCAGAAGCTTCCGAGAAACTAGTGTTGGACACTCTGGATGCCCTAAGGCAAGAAATGATGTCTGCCCAGCCAGAACCAGAGAAGAAGGAAGCTATCAAAGAAACTGTCACTACAAATAAGAAGCCTGATGCCAGAGCACCTGATGCTGGAGCATCCAAAGCTGCAACATCCACTGCTGAAGCTACTTAGGAGCCAAACAAGAAGAAGCAGAAAACCAAACATGCACCAGTCAGAGAAAGTAGCAGGCTAAGGAGTGGTGCTTAAAGCAGTAACTTACCTTTG
Source organism: Astragalus membranaceus (assembly GCA_039519185.1). NCBI lineage: Eukaryota > Viridiplantae > Streptophyta > Magnoliopsida > Fabales > Fabaceae > Astragalus > Astragalus membranaceus. The sequence goes on along the minus strand of CM076853.1, from coordinate 1,568,915 downwards.
TTTATGTTTAAATATCTTTGTTTTAAATAAACCTGTTGGATGTTGTAGCATCTGTAATTGCATCCAGCAGTTGTCTAGTACCTTTAACTATGGTTTTGTTTTATTTTTGCACACTATTCTCCCCTTAATTATGCAGGTGCAGTGAGGACACTGCTGGGTTTTGAGTTGGGGGGATATGAAAATTTGAATGCTATCTTTTGTGAACTAGTAGTTGTTGCACCCCGAAAAATCCCCGGCTTGGGTTTCTCAATGTACAACGTGGAATAATTTTGGAGCCGCCACCAATATTTTAATTTTAAGACCAAAACATTGAAAAAAGGTCTTTTGGACAAGGCGGATGGTCTTTGAAAACTAGAGATATAGGTTCGGGGGTCGATTACGTGCGAGGAAGGTGTTAGCACCGCGCACGTCCTTTCTACCGAAAGGGAACCTCTAATTAAATGTGTGGTTTTAACGTTTGATTTGAAAAATACCTAAATTTGCCTATTTATTTCTTATTTGGAGATGAATGGGAAATCTTTAATGAAAATTTTATTTTAGGTGAGAAGGGGGAAAAAGGGTTTTTAGAAAAAAAGTGCTTGACGGGACATGGCCCGCTCCTACGTATCTCCTGGTGCGATGGAGAATTCAAAGCTACGTAGTTCTTGGTTGTCTTTGAAAGGTTTTCTTGTTTTTTAATATTTTTTTGGTGAGTTTTTGAAATAGGACGAGCGTTAGCAAATGATTAAACTAGCAGAGGCTATGATGAATCACTTACTAAATACTCAAAAGAGAGAGTTGTACCGCTAGTCAAACGAACGAAGGTTCTGATGGACTATTGATAACAACTCGTTTTTTATTATCTTTTTTGAAAGTGATTTTCGAAAAAGATTGATTTGTACGATGATCAAACTAACAAAGGTTATGATGGATCACCGTTTATTATTTTTAGGAGAAAAGGACATTGTCACTAATAGCTAAACGAACAAAGGCTCTGATGAGCTACTAGCAACAATGGGTTTGAAAATGATTTTGTTTGTTTTATGAAAATGATTGGTTTAGGGGGATGAAAAGAATTTTATTTGTTGCGCTTGACGAGAACGTGGCTCGCTCCTACGTATCCCAAACGGGAATCAAAGCGACGTAGTTCTAATGAGCCTTAAAAATGAAAGTCTTTTTGCTTTGACGATTAAACTAACAATGGTTATGATGGGCCACCGCTAATAACTTGTTTTTGATTCTTTGATACTTAGAAAAGTGCTTTTTGAAATTGGACGCGTTCATGATAATCAAACCAACAAAGGTTGTGATGGATTATCACTAGTAGCTTGCTTTATGCTTACGACAATTCTTTTGAAATTGAGGCTTTCATGGCAATCAAACCAACAAAGGTTGTGATGGATTGCCACTAGTAACCGTTTTTTGTGCCAGGTCGTTTTAGAAATGAAAACAATGAATGCAAGAAAGAATTGGTGGATTCAAGCATAATGCAATCAGCGGAATCAAATCATTAAGCAACAATATTTGAATTCGCAAACAAAAATCAAGTCTAAACTACACATAGTAGATCACAACGCATAGATAGGCAAGGAGGGAACTTGAATTGGGCATCAAGCAAAAATACAAGAGTAGGCAAGATTGAACCTAAATGCACATCTAGTGGAAGATGCTAGGCGAGAACCATACTCAAATATTTCTACAAAACGCAAGGGAATCTAAATGCACATCTAGTGGAAGATGCAATGTAAGGAATGGACCTATCTAAGTATCGGTGATATTCTATATGAGAGTAGACGATGACGCTGTAAGCTCAAGCAAAAAAGTTGCCTCAATCATGATCATTGGCCAGCATAAGCAAGCAAATTATTTAGCGACCAAAGTATCAAAAAATGTTGAATCACTTTGGTCAATCCTCACACTTAAGATTAAATGCACAAGTGTACAAGTGTGCATCACATTGCCAATCATCAACTTAAACAACATATAAACTAAAAGGGTTTGAAAGGGGGAGGTTGAATCATCTGATACCATCTTCACCACTTAGAACATGATGCACTAGGCATAAGTGGGAATCATGTGGTTCATCATCAACGAAGACACTACAGCTAAATTAAATCACATAGGGTAATTTTGGCATGGATCAGAATGATTGAATTTTAACAAATATAAAAACAGAAATACCTCTGATGAAGGCAGATATTACAGATCTGAAGAACAAAAATGAAGCGGAGAACTGGAAAATGAGATTTGCGAGAGTTGTCTTCCCAGATCTTGTGAAAATGTTTCTGGAGCAATTCTTCTCAGATTTCGTGAAAGTGTCTGTGTAAATCTCTGTCTGCCTTTCTCTGATCTCGTGAACTCTGTCCCCAAAATGTGACTTGAGGCTGCCTATTTATAGGCTCAGGAAAGCGTAGGAATTTTAAAAAACATTTATTGCAAGGATGAATCGATTGTTTGAGCCTTTGGAAATATGTAGGAATCGATTCTTTTCTTTTGGAAATGACAAGAATCGATTATATGGCCTATGGAAAATGATAGGAATCGATTTTCAGGACATTTGGAGATCCTGAAAATCGATTCTGTGGTCTTTGGAAACATGTAGGAATCGATTCTTTATTTTTGGAAATGATGGGAATCGATTGTATGGCCTATGGAAAAAGGAGGAATCGATTTTCACCTCTTTAAAATGGCCTGAAAATCGATTTCATGCCTTAATAACATAAGGAAGAATCGATTCTTGGCTCTTTAAAGTGGCCTGAAAATCGATTTCATGCCTTAATGACATAAGGAAGAATCGATTCTTGGTTCCTAAAAATGGCCTGAAAATCGATTTCATGCCTTGATAACATAAGGAGGAATCGATTCTTGGCTCCTCAACATGGCCTGAAAATCGATTTCATGGTTTAATATTGGATTAAGGAATCGATTTCATGGCCTTTACAAAATAGTATAAATCGATTCTTGGCCTTTGGAACAGAATGGAAATCAATTCTTATTTTTTCACAAAAAATGTTTCTTATGTTTTTGCCATGCATGCCTAAGATATTTTCCAAAGCTTGCCATGCATGCATAACATATTTTTCAAAACCCTAGTTTCTTAAAAAGTGCATTTTAACCCTAAGAATGATTTCAAAAACTTTGGAGCGGTTTCTAGGATTCAAAATGCAATACATTTTATCATTATTATTTTTTGTGGAGAAAATTAGGGTTTGGACCTAAGCCGGACAAAATTGGGGTATGACAGCTGCCCCTCTTTATCTGAATTTTAACGAGGAATATGAATTGGCCGAAACATATTCCAAGGCAAAATGAAGATAAAGAATTCAGAAATTATACCGATTTTGTCCACTTGGAAAAACCCGAATTTTCCTCTTTTTTCTTTTTCTAGATTTTTGAAAAGATGGGCACTTTTGTGCAGAAAGCGGTAAAGTGGGCACTTGGCGTGCAGAAAGCAGTAGATGGGCACTTGCGTGCAGACAGAAAAGTAAAATGGGCACTTGCGTGCAGACAGGAAAGTAAAATGGGCACTTGCGTGCAGACAGCAAAGTAAAATGGGCACTTGCGTGCAGACAGAAAAGTAAAATGGGCACTTGCGTGCAGACAGCAAAGTAAAATGGGCACTTGCGTGCAGACAGAAAAGTAAAATGGGCACTTGCGTGCAGACAGAAAAGTAAAATGGGCACTTGCGTGCAGACAGAAAAGTAAAATGGGCACTTGCGTGCAGAAAACGGTAAATTGCCCAGGCTGCCTAAAACCTGTAATCCTTAAACGAACTCTTTGACGAATCCGAGTTTGCACGTAGCTTTGAGGAGCACGCTCTTCCTGTTGGCCTTTTCGAGCGACCGGGGGGATCGTTATCAGCTCCGGAACTGATATACTGATCAATGCACGGCGTCCACTGCATCTTAGGCTGATACAACTATTCCGTTGAACCTCACATGGGGCTGCGGTCCATCGCGTTGCTCGTACACGATGTGAGACCTGGGCAGAAGGGAGCGATGATCTCTGTGCTCCAATCCGCAATGCACGCTTGAGCGCTCTCTTTTCTTTTCTCTCCTTCCTTTCTATTTCTCTTTTTTCTTCTTTTTTCTTTCTGAACTCCCAACTTGGGGGAACATTTTCTGGAATCTGGGGGCGAGGGCTAACACCGAAGTGCTCATCCTCTCTTTGTACCTGTAGCTGAAAATGAATAAATGCATGCAATGCAAATGCCATGATTGCTGTTTTCTTTTTTCTTATGATGAATGATGAGTTTCTTATTTCCTTTGTCTATGTCGGATGAATGCATGATCTTTTACTGTTCCTATATGCAATGATTTTCCTTCTCTTCTCTTGTCTGTACGCAATGCATGATTTTCTTTTTCTTTTGCTTATGAATGCATGATTTTCTACTGTTCTTATATGCTTGATGAATGCAATGATTTTCCTTCTCTTCTCTTGTCTGTACGCAATGCATGATTTTCTTTTTCTTTTGCTTATGAATGCATGATTTTCTACTGTTCTTATATGCTTGATGAATGCGATGCCTGACTTTATTTGTTCTTTTGCTTTTTTCCTCTTTGGTTCCTCTTTTTGCTCTTTTAAGAAACAAGGGTATGCGAATGCAAAGCTTTGGTGTTTGATGAATGCTCATGTATTTTAATGGAATGACAGATGACATGTAATGGAAAACTTTTCTTTTTTTGTCTTTTTTCTATGAAGTGTGAATATTGCTGGTGATTAACATGAAATGATGAATGACATGGGATTTTTTTTTTTTTTTTTTTTTTTTTTTTTTTTTATGAGATGCCAGTATTGATGTGATGCGACTGTATTGCTTTGATGTTTGAATGCAAATGTATGCGGTGATTGATGCTTTGATGAATGAAATGCTCTTGTTCTAACTTCTGTTTGTTTCTTTTTGCTTTTTCTATGATGCAATGCTTTGATGTTTGATGCAATGATTCTTGTTAATATGATGCATATGCAATGCTTTAATGTTTGATGATTGAATGACAAAGGAATGCTGAATGATATGGAATGCTGGACGACAGGGAATGTTTTTGTGTTGCTTTTGTGGTTTCTTATCTTTGTTTGCTTTCTTTTCTTTTTCTATGAAATATCTGATGCAAAATGTAATGCTCTAATGATGAATGACATACGATGATTTTGTTCTTTTCCCTTTTTATGAAGTGTGTGTATGCAAATGCAATGCTTGAGAGTTGTGAAATGCCTTGGTTTATTTGATGGAATGCTAAGTTATGGACTTGACATTAGTCTGATTTAAGGATCACAACGAGTCTGGTTTATGGGCCGACAAGCCTGGTTTATGGAGCAATTTGTGTCAGCATACTGGTCTGATTTATGGACCCTAAAGGTATGGTTTAAGGACACGAAGGTCTGGTTTATGGACCACAATGATCTGGTTTAAGGACACAAAGGTCTGGTTTGACCGCATGGAATGCCAGCGTATGCAATGGAAGGCTTCGTTTTGTTTTTTCTCTATGCGATGCATGATGCAAATGCCATGATTGCTATTTTCTTTTTCTTTCTCTTATGATGAATGCAAATGCCTGAATTTCTCTTTTTCTTTACTTTATTATCATTATTTTTATGTCTGATAAATGCATGATTTTATGCATGATGAATGTAATGCATGACTGTGTTTGTTTATTGCCCCTTTTTTTTTTGCTTATTTTTATTTTTGCTGGTTCAGCCAACCCGCGACACTCATGACATGAGACTGAGGAAGCTGTTGGATTTGCGGGGCTCATGGGCCGAGTGCATGTTGGTCTTGACTTTGCTGGTTTGAAGCAATCGCGGATGTAGTTGCTCTCTTGCATGAGTGACTGGCTTTGGGGAATTGCCTTCTCCCGGGACTCTTAAGAATCTCGTAATGATTTGCAATGCTCTATGATGTATGCACATGTTTTACAGTTCAGGACCATCATCATCATAAAACGTTTATTTTGAGCAGAAAAAGCAGAAAATAAAAGAATGAACAGATACGAGAAATTTGAACTTTATTAATGTGGAAACCGGTCGCACAAGAAGTTACGCCGATTATTTATTTATTTGAAAGTTTAAACTGTAAAAAGACACGAAAAAAGGAGAGAAGCTGAATTCTGACTGTCCGTCTCTGTGGAACAGTGCCAAACATCTATGTCCTTGACCTTGATCACTCCCTCATCCAAGCTTGTAGGAGAGTTGTATGCCTTTCTTTACTTTTCATGCCTAAGTTTTCAGACCCTAATTTTTGCCTGGATCGCCCTTTGCGGGTTTTCAATCCACCGGGTCGCTCTGATTTTGCCTAGGTCGCCCTTTGTGGGTTTTCAACCTAGCGAGCTAATTCTTACTTGGCTTGTCTTTCTCTTTTTTCATCTATTTCTTTTAGGCATAATACTTCTTCACTTGATCTGAATTGACTGGATTCCTGAGATCTTCGCCCTCTATGTTTATGAGTATCGGCGCTCCTCTGGAAAAAGCTTTCTTGACTTCACATGGACCGTCATAAGTGGGCCTCAACTTCTCACGGAGTCAGTCCGGATAGGTAGGATCTTTTTGAGTACAGGGTCTCCAACGCCGAATTCTCGAAGGCGGACTTGCTTGCCGAAAGCTGCCTTCATCTTTTGTTGGTACAACTGGCCATGGCGCAGGGCAGCAATTCTTTTCAGTTGATCTAGACGAGCTTGGATCCATTTTGCTTCTTCTAACCTGGCCTCCATGACTACTTGTAGAGAGGGTGTTTCAACCTTGATGAGAAGAACTGTTTCTGACCCATTCACTAGAGAAGAAAGGGGGTTGCCCCTGTATGATTTCAATGAATGTGAGTGCGACAAGGGATGAGATAGGTGTAGGGTCAATTTCCCCAGTTGTAGGAGGGGTGAAGAGCGACAGAATTGCCCCACTTGGCACATGGTAAACAAATGAATTTACTTGTCCTTGAGCTAAAACCTTGAGAAAACAACAGCAATCAATCATTGATCGGGATGGACCTTTCGGGATTGTGGTGTTTTGTGGGGGAGAGATGAGTAAGCTTAATGAAGTATTTGGGGCTAATGGCAAGATGGTGTTTATTTGGTGTTGGCTGTTGATCGATGATTTATGACGGTTAACTGGCTTGATGAGGTATTAGGAGGTTTTATTCCTGGCTAAGGGTTTATGGAGGGCGGGCTGTCGAGGTCAAAGGAGAGTGTTTGCGGTTTATGAGAGGAGGGGTGCATGGAAATGAGAAAGTGTTTGAAGGTTTATTGAGACGAGGATCTCTTGGGTTTTGTGGTAACATGTATCAACTCACTATTTCTTTTGTATTTTTCTTTTGGTTTTGGGATTTTCCTTTTTGAATGATTTTTCCTTCTTTGACTTCTTCTTTTTCTTGAGCTTGGGTGAGCTGATAAAGAACGATGCACTGTTTTTTAATTCGAGGTGATCCTTGTCTAAGGTGACTTTTGGATTTTTGGCTTTTTCTTGGCTTAAGATGGGTCGGAAAGGATTATGTTTTTCTCTTTGGGATTTTCTTGGCTTAAGGTGGTTAGGAGAGGATTTTGTTTTTCTCTTTGGGATTTTCTTGGCTTAAGGTGGTTAAGAGAGGATTTTGTTTTTGGGTATGGAATGGTAGTCCGACTTCATTTCAAATCATGATTGCTTATTTCCTCAAGAATTAACTCTGGGACAATAGTTCACTTATTTTCATGCACTTGCCCTTCTTCTTTATTTCCCTTTTGAGCTCTAATTTTCCTTTATTGAAGTACCCATCCTGACCTCTTTTTTGTTCTCAGTGGTTCCCAAGTTGATCACTTCAGTGGATTCCCTGTGATGCTGAATAACTCTTTCTCCTTGCTTCATTAACCTTCTGGAGGATTTTCCCGGTCTTTCTCAACGTCCCACTCTGCTTGATTGATAAGGTGATCAAAGTCAAAATATGGACTGTTGGCACTGTTATTTTGAGAGACAATTGCTGTGGATTTGCTTTTTGCCAAGGCGAAAAAGCAGAATGGAAGGTGAGACATGCAGGCAAAAATAATAAAGAAAGGAAGAGACACATGAAATGAGAAAGAAATTGATTTTTATTGATTGGAATTCAAAAACAACGTTTTTATTAATGATGATGATTCTGAAAATAAAAACATGATTGCCCCTAACAACTTGCTCTATGACCTTGGGCAGAGCCACAGAGTTGCATTACAATGATCATATTGAATTTAAAAGTCACAGGAAAGGCAGCAGCTTCCCCATTCTTCAACTTTCTCTGGCAGGGCAGCGACGAACCAGACCAGTCTCACTTTCTTCAGCTTCGGATCCATTACCGATGACAGCAATTTGGTTGTATTGTTCCTCTTCCTCATCCCATCCTGTGGGCTGGATGTCTTCTATTCGGATTTGAGCACTCTCGGGAGCGTCATATCTGACCAAGTAGTCAAACTTTCCACTGAGCTCCCCTAGGGTATCCCAACATCCTTCTTTCATAGGCACCGCTATTACTTCCTCATTGATTTCTTTATCATGGGTCCCTATCTGAACCACGCACCGATCTATCAGGTCTTGCAGGATCGACTTGAAAACTTCACAGGCACCCACACATAAAAGATCGGCGCATACACAGCCCTTCTTGATAACACCACGACGACACAACTCAGCATGTATATTTTCCAGAGGAGTCTGGATACACTTAACATCTTTTATCATTGTCTCCCCCACAGAATCCTCTACTGCATTAGCGGATGGTGTCCCATGTCCCGGTAGGGGGTTTGTAGTTGTACTGGGACTGTTCGGCTTGAAAGAGATCCAGTTGGCGTCAATCAAATCCTGGACTACATATTTGAAAGCCTTGCAGTCCTCCACCGTGTGGCCGACTCCTCCACTATGAAAACTACAAGTAGCATCAGCAATGTACCCCCTAGGAAAGGGAGGTTGTATAGGCTTCATGGTGCGAGTATTGACCAAATTCTTTGAGACAAGATAATTGAACAATTCAGTATAGGTCATCGGAATCGGATCAAAATTAGCACGCCTCTTCTCTTGATAGTTCTGGGCTTTGTAGCCTGAATTAGTTTGCTGCGGAGAGTTGAAAGATAATGGTACCGCCCGCTGAGGAGAGCCGAAAGATGAGCCTCCCCCTGCGGAAATAACATTGGTTTCCCCTTCTTTCTTCTTGGGGAAGTTGGGAAAGGGTTTCTTTTGTCCACTAGAATTGCCAAAACCTCCAGCAATCTTTCCGCTGTACCCATCTAGTGATGCCCCAGCCAGACTGTCCTGGAAATAATGAATGAGTACCTTGTCATCATGAGCATGAGCGGCCATTTTTCTAACATACATCGTCAGATGGCTAGATGGACACCCGGTGCCGCGATATTTATCAAAGTCAGGTGCTTTGAATTTAGGGGGTATAACAACATCTGGGACAAGGCACAAATCTCGGGCATCCCTGTCTCTAGTTCCTGATCCTTCCACAGCTCTTAAGCGCTCTTCAAGCGAGTGATACCGATCCCCATGCTGAGTGTTCCCAAACAACTGACCTTGTGGATAGTTCCCCGGACCGTGATAATAACCCCCATGCTGAGCAGGGTTTCCCATATGATGGACAGCGTTCTGAGGGTTCATAGTAACTCCCAGAGTAGGACTAGGTGAACCTCTTGGCAGCACAGTATCAGGACTAGGAGTATGAATTTGTGGTCCCATAGCAGCTCCACCAGGCATAGTCGTGACAGGTTGACTCGACCCCACAGGAATAGCTTCAGCAAGGATATAACCCATTGGCATCCCCCAAGGATATATCGGTGCATCCAGATGACTCTGTCCACTCACCCCTGGAGGATGGGCAAAGTGACTGACCCCCCGTCCATAAGAAGTGTGAGTAGTTGTAACTTCAGCGGACACCGGAGGAGAAACGAAAGTAACAACCCCTTCGGAATTTACAACAGCGGCGGCCCCAGTAGCGGCCCCACCCCTCAGATTCTGTAGCATACTCATTACTTCGACCATCTGTGCTTCCATAGCCTCCACTTTAGTCTTCAAAGCTTGATTCTCTTGAGCCAGCTGCTCAGGATTGAGAATCTCCACAACCGACTCATCTTGACCCAGGGGGTCCTCATTCTCGAGATGTTGATTGCTAGCCATTAATCTTGTCTGTAGACGGATAGAGTATCGGTGTTGGCGAACCAGCTTGCCTTTTGTTTTTCTTTCTGATGATAGAACATCTTTTATGAGTACGAGTACGAATGCGTAAATGAATGCAATGCATATGGTTTTATGTTATTTTTGTATTTAGATGCATGAGGAATGCTGTATGAATTTTTCAGAATTTGCTTATGTAATGTATGCTGTTATGATGTAAAATGCGGATGATGAGGATGCTTGTTATAAAGACAGATATTTACAGGTGGGGTTTTGAAAAATTAGGGCGGTATACCCTATATGCCACCCCATATAGGTATTTATGAAAGAGAAGGAAAAACCCATTTTTTTTCAAAAAAACGTTGGCGGAAATGAACTAAACTAGATGCAATAATGCACACACAATTTCGAAAAAGCCCTTGTGACCTAAAAAGAGGTAAGACCTATGATCTAGGGCAATTAAAAGGGTAATCCTTCCATGTAGCTCTATTCACTCCCTCACAAGGCCACCAGAGCTACAGTCCCTTTCACAAAATTCCCCACAAATGCAGCAAACTGCTAGGTGTGAGGCATCATGAAAGAGCACAACTCTGGTTGAAACTTTCGCAAGTAGCCAAACGGACAAAGGTCCTGATGGGCTCTCACTACTCGAATCCACTCTCCTAAGTTTTGCAGACCTGGGTTATGGTCCCACTCAAAGCACATAGTCACAGGGTATAAGTGTAGTGTGTGTCAAGGGCATTTTCCCTAGCACTACCCCCACCTGAAATGAAAACCAGAGCGGTCCAGATAATAGCATGTTGGCTACCCTATGGTTCAATATTATTCAAATACTACTAGCCTAGGGTGCTAACAACAACGCACTACTTACCTCAAGAAAGGGAGCAAAGAAGAGGGAACATGATAGAATTGGGGAATATGCATGAGCTTACCTTGAAGAAAGGGAGCAAAGAAAGAAGGGAACATGGGGATTGAAAAATGCATGGGCATAAGCGATAAAAGAAAGGGAATAAAAGATAAGAAAGAAAGGCAAACAAGGTTTTAATCAAATCAACAATACATTAAACCACATATTTAAATTAGTTAGGCTTGACCCTCGTCTTTTAAAAAAGTCCCCAGCGGAGTCGCCAGCTGTTGCACCCCGAAAAATCCCCGGCTTGGGTTTCTCAATGTACAACGTGGAATAATTTTGGAGCCGCCACCAATATTTTAATTTTAAGACCAAAACAGTGAAAAAAGGTCTTTTGGACAAGGCGGATGGTCTTTGAAAACTAGAGATATAGGTTCGGGGGTCGATTACGTGCGAGGAAGGTGTTAGCACCGCGCACGTCCTTTCTACCGAAAGGGAACCTCTAATTAAATGTGTGGTTTTAACGTTTGATTTGAAAAATACCTAAATTTGCCTATTTATTTCTTATTTGGAGATGAATGGGAAATCTTTAATGAAAATTTTATTTTAGGTGAGAAGGGGGAAAAAGGGTTTTTAGAAAAAAAGTGCTTGACGGGACATGGCCCGCTCCTACGTATCTCCTGGTGCGATGGAGAATTCAAAGCTACGTAGTTCTTGGTTGTCTTTGAAAGGTTTTCTTGTTTTTTAATATTTTTTTGGTGAGTTTTTGAAATAGGACGAGCGTTAGCAAATGATTAAACTAGCAGAGGCTATGATGAATCACTTACTAAATACTCAAAAGAGAGAGTTGTACCGCTAGTCAAACGAACGAAGGTTCTGATGGACTATTGATAACAACTCGTTTTTTATTATCTTTTTTGAAAGTGATTTTCGAAAAAGATTGATTTGTACGATGATCAAACTAACAAAGGTTATGATGGATCACCGTTTATTATTTTTAGGAGAAAAGGACATTGTCACTAATAGCTAAACGAACAAAGGCTCTGATGAGCTACTAGCAACAATGGGTTTGAAAATGATTTTGTTTGTTTTATGAAAATGATTGGTTTAGGGGGATGAAAAGAATTTTATTTGTTGCGCTTGACGAGAACGTGGCTCGCTCCTACGTATCCCAAACGGGAATCAAAGCGACGTAGTTCTAATGAGCCTTAAAAATGAAAGTCTTTTTGCTTTGACGATTAAACTAACAATGGTTATGATGGGCCACCGCTAATAACTTGTTTTTGATTCTTTGATACTTAGAAAAGTGCTTTTTGAAATTGGACGCGTTCATGATAATCAAACCAACAAAGGTTGTGATGGATTATCACTAGTAGCTTGCTTTATGCTTACGACAATTCTTTTGAAATTGAGGCTTTCATGGCAATCAAACCAACAAAGGTTGTGATGGATTGCCACTAGTAACCGTTTTTTGTGCCAGGTCGTTTTAGAAATGAAAACAATGAATGCAAGAAAGAATTGGTGGATTCAAGCATAATGCAATCAGCGGAATCAAATCATTAAGCAACAATATTTGAATTCGCAAACAAAAATCAAGTCTAAACTACACATAGTAGATCACAACGCATAGATAGGCAAGGAGGGAACTTGAATTGGGCATCAAGCAAAAATACAAGAGTAGGCAAGATTGAACCTAAATGCACATCTAGTGGAAGATGCTAGGCGAGAACCATACTCAAATATTTCTACAAAACGCAAGGGAATCTAAATGCACATCTAGTGGAAGATGCAATGTAAGGAATGGACCTATCTAAGTATCGATGATATTCTATATGAGAGTAGACGATGACGCTGTAAGCTCAAGCAAAAAAGTTGCCTCAATCATGATCATTGGCCAGCATAAGCAAGCAAATTATTTAGCGACCAAAGTATCAAAAAATGTTGAATCACTTTGGTCAATCCTCACACTTAAGATTAAGTGCACAAGTGTACAAGTGTGCATCACATTGCCAATCATCAACTTAAACAACATATAAACTAAAAGGGTTTGAAAGGGGGAGGTTGAATCATCTGATACCATCTTCACCACTTAGAACATGATGCACTAGGCATAAGTGGGAATCATGTGGTTCATCATCAACGAAGACACTACAGCTAAATTAAATCACATAGGGTAATTTTGGCATGGATCAGAATGATTGAATTTTAACAAATATAAAAACAGAAATACCTCTGATGAAGGCAGATATTACAGATCTGAAGAACAAAAATGAAGCGGAGAACTGGAAAATGAGATTTGCGAGAGTTGTCTTCCCAGATCTTGTGAAAATGTTTCTGGAGCAATTCTTCTCAGATTTCGTGAAAGTGTCTGTGTAAATCTCTGTCTGCCTTTCTCTGATCTCGTGAACTCTGTCCCCAAAATGTGACTTGAGGCTGCCTATTTATAGGCTCAGGAAAGCGTAGGAATTTTAAAAAACATTTATTGCAAGGATGAATCGATTGTTTGAGCCTTTGGAAATATGTAGGAATCGATTCTTTTCTTTTGGAAATGACAAGAATCGATTATATGGCCTATGGAAAATGATAGGAATCGATTTTCAGGACATTTGGAGATCCTGAAAATCGATTCTGTGGTCTTTGGAAACATGTAGGAATCGATTCTTTATTTTTGGAAATGATGGGAATCGATTGTATGGCCTATGGAAAAAGGAGGAATCGATTTTCACCTCTTTAAAATGGCCTGAAAATCGATTTCATGCCTTAATAACATAAGGAAGAATCGATTCTTGGCTCTTTAAAGTGGCCTGAAAATCGATTTCATGCCTTAATGACATAAGGAAGAATCGATTCTTGGTTCCTAAAAATGGCCTGAAAATCGATTTCATGCCTTGATAACATAAGGAGGAATCGATTCTTGGCTCCTCAACATGGCCTGAAAATCGATTTCATGGTTTAATATTGGATTAAGGAATCGATTTCATGGCCTTTACAAAATAGTATAAATCGATTCTTGGCCTTTGGAACAGAATGGAAATCAATTCTTATTTTTTCACAAAAAATGTTTCTTATGTTTTTGCCATGCATGCCTAAGATATTTTCCAAAGCTTGCCATGCATGCATAACATATTTTTCAAAACCCTAGTTTCTTAAAAAGTGCATTTTAACCCTAAGAATGATTTCAAAAACTTTGGAGCGGTTTCTAGGATTCAAAATGCAATACATTTTATCATTATTATTTTTTGTGGAGAAAATTAGGGTTTGGACCTAAGCCGGACAAAATTGGGGTATGACAGTAGTAATATGTGATGCCTGCCAAAATTTATGTTTTATAGATTAAGGGATAAGAAGCATGATCAGCTTTAAGGCCTTTATCTTTCAGAAATAAGAACTATGACTTATAGGTTATATTTGATGAAGATTAAAATGTGTGTGTTTAGAGTTACATTGTTGAACAGTGATTAGTCGTATTACTGCTTCTACACAAACTCTGAACCTAGAAAGAAACTTATCTAGCTATAAATAATCCAATGCTAAGACTAGTGTTAGTGAACCAAAATCAAGGTCAATTTCTACTAAAAACTTAGAATAGCATATGAAACTAAGTTTGGGGTGCATCAGTTATACTAAGGTCAAAGTACTAAGAATGTAAAAGGTCGGTGCATTAAATAATAGCAAAGAGAAAAGAAAAAGAATAATGTTGTAGTTGCTTAGAAAAACAAAAGAAAAGCAGAAAAACAAGAGCAATACAGCAAGATCTATCATTGAGTAGGGAGGCCATTTTGTGGAGACACCATTATGGTTTCAGTCAAAAGATGGTCAACTTAGAAAAATAAAATAAGTTGTGCACTGACCAATCACTAGTGCAAAAATGGGATTAGAATTAGACATTTAAAGTCAGGCGCTCAGATGCCTGACTACATAAGTGACGCGGTGGCAAACTTGTAATTAAAAGGCAAAACTCGCGAGTTTTAAAGTCAAGCGGATACACGCCTGACTTCTAAAGTGAACAAATAGGGAAAAAAGTAGACTTTAGAAGTCAGGCGTGTATTCGCCTGACTACATAAGTGACGCGGTGGCAAACTTGTAATTAAGGGTAAAATTATTTTTTTCCATTTTAATACTTTAGAAGTCAGGCGTGTATCCGCTTGACCTCTAAAGTACCAAAATAGAAAAAAATAATTTTCACTTACGCGTATCTACGCGTCCTCTCCACTCTCAAACCCTTCACTCATAATCTCACTCGAACCCTCTCACTCTCAGAGAACACAACCACGAAACCCTAGCATTCTCAGTTCTCACTCTCAGAATCTCATTCTCATAACACCATTCTCACGCCGTTCTCACGAATCATTTCCTCTTCTCCCTTCTCCCTTCATCCCTCCAATCACGCTTCCCGTCTTCCTCTCCTTCTCACACACCAAAACACAAACCCTAACCAACTTCAGTCGCTGCCACCAGTCGCCGCCACTAGCCTCCTTACCCTAACCAGCTTTAGTCGCTGCCAACAGTCGCTGCCAACGGTCCAAACACAAACCCTAACGACGCCGTTTGCAACACACATGTACTCTCTCTCTCTTCTACTCGTTCTCTCTCTAGCTCGCTTCTTCTTCAATTCTCTACGAAGTTTTCACTATTTGTGTTGATTTTACAGAAATTGATACTTGAAAACGCAACAATGTTGCTGCTAGTCTGACAACAAATAGGTATTGTGCAAAACCCCCTTGTTTTGCATTGTTAATTTCTCTGTTGCTGTTTATCTGTTTCTCTGTTTATCAGCAATATAAATGTGTAGTGATTTATTTTATGTTTGCTTGGTGTGATTATTTCTTGAATGGCTAATAAATCTTATGTTGTTCCTGATTTGATGCTTTACAATTTTCAACAGGATACGGGGAGTGATGAAGATATTTTAGATGAAGGGGATGAGGACGTAGAGGAAGAGCAAGATCATGAGCCAGAGCCGGTGCACACCGTGAAACCTGATTCTGAGATTAAGAATCATTCTCAAGTTCCTGCAGCACCAAAGGAGGCAGAACGTCAGCTCTCCAAGAAGGAAAGGAAGAAAAAGGAACTTGAAGAACTTGAGGCTCTTCTAGCTGATTTTGGAGTCTCACAGGGACAAAGTAATGGTGTTCAAGGCCAAGATGTACACCTACTGCACTGGCAATTTCTCAGAATCAGACCTTAACCTCACTGTAAGTCACTTTATTCTTAGCAACGGGGAATGGAACTTGTTGTTTGGAAACTTGCTACCTGATTATGTGACATGCTCATGCCTTTTGTTGGTGGATTGGGACTGAGTAATGAAAGTAAAAACCCTTAATTACTAGTATTTCGGTTGTGTCCATGATTAGAGTATGAAAAAACAATTGATTTTTTATTTGTTTTAAATTTTAGACTTCATAATGGATGGGATTTCCTTCTTTTCCTTTCCTATTTTGTAATTTTTGTATTCATTTATTCATGTTACATGTTACTACATATCTTGCAGTTATTCATTTATATTCATTTGTTCATGTTTCAGAATTTGGCAGACTGACAAGGAAAGAAGCTAGAGAGGCATCCCATGGAATATAGCTCAACTCAACATGCAAATAAGGACTTCAGAATCAGAACAACATGTGATAAGTATGATATTTAATACACAGCTGACAGCTCATAGATCCAATTCTTGTTGTCGATATTTAGTTTGTACCTTTATGCTGATGATCAAAATATGAAACACTTTGCCAATTTATTTGTTAAAAAAATTCAGGTATTTTGACACTCAAAACGAGGTTAAGATGGCATGTCCAGTTTGTCGAGGAACTTGTACATGGAAAGATTGTTGGGCAAATCAGTGCAAAGCCACTGAAAGTAAGGTCTGACATCAAAGATGGATATTTTTCTGCTACAACACTTTTTCTTTAGCATCACTTGCTGACACTTCAGTTTTATGCCATGTTGTTTCAGAAATATTTGGCTGGTATAAGCAAAGTTGATAGGATATTGCATTTTCATTATTTGGTCTGTCTGCTCCTTCCTGTGCTAAAACAAATAAGTGAAGACCAGCATACAGCGCTAGAAACAGAAGCAAAAATTAAAGGTAGTAACATCATTCTTCTGATCTCATGCATTATAATGTCCATAGTTATTGCCGTTAGTAACTAGCATGCATTTGTGCATATACACATTGTATTTTGTAACCAAAAAAAGATACAGATTGTATTTTCAAATCTGTTATTCATGTTCTTAGTAATGTTGGAGCTGCTCTTGAACCAAAATATCATTGCTAAAAGTATATAATTAATTTTGGAACTAATATTCTGGCAGGTGGAAATTGACATTAAACATTTTTGTACTGGGTCTCTTAAATGTGAACCACACAAACATTTTTGGAACTCATATGTCTATATTTCTTATGGCTGTGTTGACAACGAAGCTTATTCTGTGACAAATCTCTGTTTTGACCCATATGACGTGGTATGTTCCCTTTCGATGTTGCATTTGATTTCATGAATATAGAACTTTTTTTTTATTTTATTGAAAGTTGCCATGGAATTGTGATTTCTTATAATCATAGAATGCGCTTTTGATATTTGCTTTGTTAACCTGACATGTAGCATTCAATGGTTGAATCATTGCAAAATCTTCCTATCAAATGACAGTGCTCCATTGCACTTAGCAATCCAAAGGTCAGTATTAACTTCAGTATTAAACCTTTCCTACTTGATCTGCCACCTCTAGTCAATTTACACAGCAAAAATATGAACCTTTCTGGAATTGAATATACATTCTTTTTGAACATGGTTACTTTGAATTTTCCTGATAATTTCAATTTTGAAATTACTTCTAAGAAAATGATTTGTCAAGATTTTATGAAAGTGTGCAGCTATCAAAAGAAAACGAAAATGAAAACTATTGATGGCCTTTGCTCTCAACATGATTGCTGATAAAGGATATTATTTTCTCAGTATTGATATATGTAGCATTTCAGTTTATCTTAAGGACTGTGAAACATATTTAATACACAGCTGACAGCTCATAGATTAAATTTAGGCCGGTAGACCTTAAGAATTCTTTAAGTTTTCTCTGAAGATTTTTTCGTTGCTTGTACTGACCCTGGGTTTTCTGCTATTTGGTTCAAGTTTCCAGGATAGGAGATATGAGGACTTCCTGAAACATATTGATATTGTCTTGCTTAGAGTGCCCTTTCATAGAAACTTGATTTTCCTTTGATTTTTTGTTTGAATACAGGCCTGAAATGGATTCAGACATGAAAGCTATCTAAGGTATTGATCATAAGATAGTTATTTTTTTCATTATAGTTATATTCAAGTTTATTTGTTGTAAAAAGGCAGAATTGTTGTGTCTCTGCATTGTGTCTTGCTCATGAGTTAGCTTTTGCATGATATACATGATACTCAGATTCTAGTGGTTTTTTCTTACTAAATCTTTAGTTTAGAGTTTAGACTTCTAGATATTGTTCTTTGGTTTTCCTTCACTAAAGTCTAGGCCCTCAGGATAGTGGGGAAGCCGAGGAAACTTTCAACTGAAAAATATCATCTTTTATAAGTCAATGCATAACTTCCCTAGCCTATAAGTAGGACTTACTATTTTGTAACTTTTGGCACTAACAGTGAGTGGTCTTTTTGGCACTAAGAGTTAAAAAATGAGAGTGGTTTAGCAAAGCTGTACTGACTACTGACATTGAAGTCTGTTATTGAAAAACATCACAGGAACACTGCAGTGCACTTCTGGGAGCCTATTCAGGTGCAGTACACTCTATTGTGCTATCCCTAACATTTATCTTGCTTAATTTCTATTTTGTGCTCAAATTTTCAAAAATGCCATCAAAGGGACCTATATTTCTGACAACTAATATTTGATTTATTTATCTTGGTAATGGTTTATGTGATCATAAACTCATAGGCACAAGCATGTTCTGTTTGTACAATCTGGTTTGTTTGTAATATGATTTCACTTCTATTATTAGGCACAAACATGTTCTGTTTTATTTTGTTCAAACCTGTTTTCCAAATGATCTACTTAGTGAATGAAGAATCAACACATTAAAGCTTTATCATAATGCAAGAAGATGAATTAGTATACCAAGAATGAACCATGTGCTTTTTGATTTGATACTTTCTTGTGCTTTTTTGCTTGTTTATTTAATAGAACAACTTCATATCCTCTGTTTTATGAATTTTAGTTCTGGTTTTTCAATGCTTTTGGTATGCTTCTATTTCTTATCTTTGTGATTATTTTAGTAATATGTTAGCTGAAATATGGGCTTAAGTTTTAGGGTCTTTTTTCATGGGCTAGTTCATATAATGTTTGATTTGCTGTTCTACTCTACTAATAATTTCTGTCACAGTTGTTCAAATACCCTTCATTGAATGTTTCAACAATGGCGGCACCGCAACAACAACCGATTTTCAGGGTCCACCATACCCTTTTGGTCGCCACGAAGCTTAGGTATAACGCTTTCTCCTTCTCTAAAATCTTCTCAGTTCCATACGGTTTGAAACCCTAGTTTCAACCACTGACTTCGCTTCTTTTTGGTTGTGTTTTTGGGTGAGATCTTGCTGGATCTTGATGCTACGCACAAGGATCTGCACAACGAAGGTAGAACCACTGCCTTTTTTGATCAGTATAGTGTTGCTGATTTGGTTTTCTCTAATTGATCTTCTTTGTGTTCGAATGTTTTCTTAAATGATTCTGAGAAAGTCTCTAAAATGGTTCTTGTATTTTCAAATTTACTCGAATTAGTCCTGTGAAACACTACGGTTAATTATGTTTTCTTTTCTAAAAATTATTTAGGAATTTACGAGGCCCTTGAATTGAGAGACAGAGGATCTGACTACCTTGGAAAAGGTGTTTCAAAGGTAAATAGCATTTCATTATGAACAGCATCATTGGCCCTGCACTGATCGGCCAGGTTAGTTAAAACTTATTGGAGACTAGTGTTTCACTGATCAATTCTCTTTTAAGTTGGAACTTCTTAGTTGTGCCCTTTATAGTCTAATTTGTCAGTTTCTTTTGTGACGATGCATAGGACCCAACTCAGCAGACAGCTATCGACAACTTAATGGTTCAAAAGCTTGATGGAACTGTTAATGAATGGGGCTAGTGCAAGGAAAAGGTGCTTAACAGACTATGCATGTATATTTTTGATTTATCATTTTTAAATTTTAACTTATTCATATGATTCTGATTCTTTTCTCTCTCGTTTTAGCTTGGAGCAAATGCCATATTGGCAGTGTCTCTTGCAGTCTGCAAAGCTGGTGTTAGTGTCCTGAAAATTCCTCTTTGCAAAGTAATTTATGCATGAACTTAGGTACAAATCTTAAGTTGCCTTTTGTTTGTTAGATTCATTTTGGGCAATTGAAGCCGTTCTTTACTTAAATTGCCTCGGTTTTTACCAGTAAATGGGTGCTTTTACTGGAAACATAACTTATTAATCATGGCCTGCCAGCCCTGGTGTCTTTCCGATTGTGCTTCTATGTTCTTATGGTTTGTGAACTTGATTGTATAGCTTTACTACTGTGTTTTAGTTTGTTTTAATTAATGTTGGGTTTTGTGCCAATATCTTTCCAGTCTGCGATCAAGAAGAAATATGGTCAAGATGCAGTAAATGTTGGTGACGACGGTGGCTTTGCCCCTAACATTCAGGTTAATGATGGTTTTAACTTGTTTCTTTTTATGTGTTGAATTTGGGCACTATCGATTTTTTGCCTCTTACTGATAACCTCTTCGGTATTCAGGAAAACAAGGAAGGTTTGGAATTGCTGAAATCTGCCATTGCCAAAGCTGGTTACACCGGCAAGGTTAGTGTTCCAGCTTATATTGAAATTCTGTTAATGGTGCTTTGGCTTTTCAAAAGACTCCATTTAATGGACTTATTTGACTATGTGTTGTGTTCTTAGGTTGTCATTGGAATGGAGGTTGCAGCTTCTGAATTCTACAAGGAAGACAAAACATATGATTTGAACTTCAAGGAAGATGTGAGCTCTCTATTTTTGTCTTGGCTGTCATATCACATGCATATTTTAAAAGTATTAATAAAGGAAGACAAAACATAAGATTTGAACTTCAAGGAAGACAAATCATCATGTTTAGAGTATTAGCTGGTAGCCTGGTACATATTTGATTATTTCTGATTTATTTGGAATTTTCTGTTTGACAATCTAGAACAATGACAGCTCACAGAAGATCTCAGGGGATGCCTTGAAAGATCTCTACAAGTCATTTGCATCTGAATACCCAATTGTTTCAATTGAAGATCCTTTTGACCAGGATGACTGGGAGCACTATGCTAAGATGACTAGTGAGATTGGAACCAATGTACAAATTGTTGGTGATGATCTCTTGGTTACCAACCCCAAGGTCTGCAATCCTACATAACTCCTCCTCCTCCTCCCCCCCCCCCCCCCCCCCTTAAACATGTTTTTAAGGGGTATGACTCTCAGTCTTTGATGCAGGTGGATTTATTCTCCTATAGAGAACTATAGAGAACCAGAGGAGGCCAAGCAGATAGAGGAAGATGAAGCTCCTGTGCCAGATTATGCTATTGCTGACTTCAATGCTTCTGCTATTCCTTCTGATGGTCAGTGGCCTTCTGCGATTGACCAACCTTGGACTGATGCTGCTCCAGCACCTATTCCGGTTGTCCCTGCTGTCAACTGGGCTGCCCCAGAAACTGGTACATTATATATAATGCACCATTTTTAGCGATCTTCTCTGAATTAGTTTTTTTTGCACTACCCTTTATGCTTAGATTCGTGTTTTCCCTTAATTTTTTTCTAGAAATCATCAAAAAGCTAGAAATCGATTTCACATTAGATTGGTTTTAAAAGAACTTGTTTTGGAAAGAAAACAATTGATTCAAGACTTTGTGTACTTGAAGCAACAAATCGATTTTGACCTTGTGTTTTAAAGAAGGAAAATCGATTTGTGGCTTGTCCCTTGGAAGAGGAAAATCGATTTGTGGCTTGTCTCTTTAAAGAACAAAATCGATTTGTAGCTTGCCTTGTTTTTATGAACTACAAAATCGATTCCTCTCTTCTTTGCTTAAAGTCAAAAAACGATTTATGACTTATTATCTTAGAGAGGAAAATCGATTTTCAACTTGTTTTTAGAAGCACATAATCAATTCTTCACTTCTTAAAAGTGCTACAACGGTCACATTTTAATCGATTATCATACACATTTGTTTTAAGCAAATAATCGATTCATTCTTAGTCCAACGGTCATATTTTTGCAAATCCTATAAATAGGACTTTGGGGTTTTTGTTTCAAATACAACGAGAAACACAACTACAACGTACATATTCACAAATCAGAAAAAGAGAAAAAGAAGAACTTTCACTGTCAAATTATTTTCTCAAGTTCTTCATCTTTAAATCCAAATCACTCATCTCAAACAACTACTATACTGTTATATTGCTTGAGTGATTGGATCATAGTTTCTCTGTTGTATTCATCTATTACTTGGTTGTTGTGAAATCATGGGAAGTGTTCTTGGGTAATTCAATCGGGGAGATTGGCTTGGTTGTGAAATCCTGGGAAGCGTTCTTGGGTAATTCAATCGGGGAGATTGAGTTGTTAGCGAAATCCTTAGCGGGGAGCTTGGGTTCTCAATTTGGGGAAAATTTAGATTAGCTATAGGGAAGTTGATTGCTTGTAAAACGTTGAAGAAGTTCTTCTCATATAGTGGTTGTTATCAAGTCCAAAGGTTGCAAAGCCGGAGGCTGAGAACGTAAGGCTTTTATCCCGAACCTCGTAAAAATCACGGTGTATCTCTTTCCCTTCTCTTTACTTTGTTTATCGTTTATATTTGTTTATTGTTTTATTTGATATCATTGCGCTGCGTTCAATATCAATATCACAATCTGTTTATCGATAAATTTGATAATAGTATCGTTAGCGTAATATTTCACTGTAACTGGTTCTGTCATAGGTATAGCTTGCTTAGGTAGTGCATATAGTTTAAATCTTATTTTCCACATTCGATTTAAACGTGCATTGTTAATGTTTTGAAAATTAAAAGGAATTCATTTTTAGCATATAACCTTATTCACCCCCCCCCCCCCTAAGGTTATCATATAGTCCAACAATATGAACCAAATTTGGCTCATACAATCCTAATATAAACCAAAAGACAATACAATTCACGGCCAAGTGACCTTCAATCCATACTATCATATCACCTTGCGCACATGAATCCTAATGCAAGGATATTTTAACCCGATCACCTCACCCGACCTTCAAATCACCCAATCATAAATCCAGGTCTATTTTGGAGTAATAAAACTGAATCAAAAATGGCAGAAGTAGAACCAGGCTTGAATAAAGGGGCTTACATCCAGTAGAAAAAGAGTTCCTAAAGCAGTCGCAAACAAATAGATAGAAGACAATCACCTGCAATTTGCTTGGCACAAATAGGGAAATAGCTTCAGTTATAATAGGTAATACCAATTAATATGCAACCATAAATGTTTGGTGACTTTGAGGCAGGTTGGAAGAATTAGCTTATTCTCAGAGACCAATAGCTTATTCTCAGAGACCAACCTGCCAAGCAAACACAAGTAACATAAAGAATTGACTCCTATCATACACCACTAACCTATTTGGCCCATATCACTGTAATAGGAAATATAATTGCTGTAAATGCTAATATCACCATTATTCATATATTATCAAGTAAATGTATGATATTAAAACTAAAACAAGTGGAACGATGAAATTGAGTTTAGTAGAGAACCAATTGGCTTTCACTAAAAACTAGTTTTCATTCATACGTGTCTCACATAGAATTACACATAACCTAGAATCTTTGCATAATTGAATCCACGCTCACCTTGGATCCAAGAAAGCCTCCCTTGCGTAGATTTCGTGTCATTTAGAGCCCATTTGATACAAGTGAGACAGCAAGAGAGAAAACAAGTGATGAAGAAGGAGCAAGTGATCAATAATGAGGAGAGATAATGATGTGGTGCATGTGTCATCAATGTCAATAACGAGTGCCCAACAAACTCACTCGTCTCTTAGGGGAGCTACCAAGTGGAATATTGACAACAAGAATTGACGAGAAGCAGAATTCAAGTTTGAAAGCGAGAGATGTACGAGATGCGCGTAATTGCAAAGATTGATCCCTCGGACAGGGTAGGACCACAATGGGTGACGCAGCTCTCTCAAGAGATTTAACACCGTTGTATGTCCAAGGCTATCAGCGAAACAAAATAAAAAAGATACCTTAGCTAGATTAAAAATATTAATCTTAGAGTACAGTTGCTTGTTTATCTAAAAATCATATTCATATATTATGATATATGATAGAACGATTTTCAACTGTTGTTTTGAAGAAATATTACAAAAATAAATAAAAACAGTTGTCTATTACTTTTTGAGAACGGTTGTTGAGTGTAGGACTGAAAAATTATGAAAATTCAACTCATATGCCAACAGAAAAAAAAAACGTTGCTTGTTCAAATCTAACATAACGGTGTTTTTAGTTCCATACAAATAGGCGTTGCTGAAAGCCAAAAATGTAGTAGTGAATCTCTCGTGAGCCATGTCTTTATACCCTTCCTTAGAAAATTTAATATTATTTTCGTTGATGATATCTTAATCTATAGTAACACCATTCAAGATCATATGATTCACCACACTCTCACGTTCCAAACTCTAAGAGAACACTCCTTATTCATCAACAAATAGAAATGTTGCTTTGTTACTTCTATTGTAGAATATCTAGGCCAATTTATTTCTTCCCAAAGAGTGGCTACTAACACTTCCAAAATTCAAGCCAACACTTCTTGGCCTTTACCCTCAAACCTTAAACAATTAAGGGGTTTCCTAGGGGTTGGCAGACAATTATAGAAGATTCATCAAGGATTTTGGCAAGATAGCAAAATGCTAACAAATTTTTTGAAAAAATAGTTATTTGTGTGCTTTTCCTCTACCGCCTTTCAAGCACTTCAAAATGCCTTAAGTTCTGCTCCTAGCTTAGCCTTACCCAACTTTGACCATCCCTTCACCATTGAAACATATGCCTTAGGGGAAGGGATAGGGTGTCCTTATACAAAATCAACATCAAGTAGCATACATTAGAGAATGATTTTAATGCATTAAGAAAATTATTTGTAAACCGCTTGGACTCTTAGAGTGTTGATCAGGTAGTGGATCATGTAATGATAGTCATCCTCCTTCACATCCTCATTAAGATGTTGATTTGGACGACCACTAGTGGAAAAAAGGCTTTTTATATCGGTTAAAAATGACATTTCATATCGGTTCCCGAACCGATGCCGAAAAAGGAGATATAAAAAATACGGACATTTCATATCGGTTCCTGAACCGTTATGAAAAGTTGTTTTTATATCGGTTCGCCCCAAGAACCGATATGAAAAGTCTCTTTTTTTTTAAAAAAAAGACTTTTCATATCGGTTCCCATAGAAAACCGATATGAAAAGTCTCTTTTTTTAAAAAAAAAAGACTTTTCATATCGGTTTTCTATGGGAACCGATATGAAAAGTCTCTTTTTTTTTAAAAAAAAAAAGGAGGTATCACGGAACTAGCATGCACTTGAGCTAGCCCTTCTTTCTGATAAAACCTCGCAACAATAGCTCATCAGAATTTAAATAGAACAAAAAGCTTCAGCCAAGCTAAGAAATACATTAACCCAAAGGAAGTAGATTACATGTTTTGAACCCAAAATCTCCTTGTTCAATTTATCTCCAGAGCATATGTGTAGGAAACTACCCATTAAATAAGTCAGAAATGTTCAAGTAACATAGTACTAATATTATTACTTGCAGTACATACAACAAATCAGAACATACAAAGAATGACTTTAGTTAGATGCATTTGTTTGCATTGGTCTCCACCACTTTTTTGCATCATCCTCACCAAACCTTAGGCAACAATGGTAGGAGTTTCCGAAGGCTTCTTCTCAGGCTCAGTTGAGACCACAGTTGCAGTTTCTACACATCAATGGCTCAGTTGAGACCACAGTTGCAGTTTCTACACATCAATGGCACCCTGATTATACACAAATACATGTTGAAAGTTTACAAAAGTTATCTACACATCAATGGCACCCAACTAAAGGAATATTTTCTTGAATAGATACTAAATGGTATAAAACTAAGATATTTCTATGTCGGTGTCGAAAATTCCTAACCCCTACCCTTTAATAAATATTGATATAGAAAATAGAACAAGTAAAACAAAGAAACCAAGTCATGCACAGTCTGTCAACTTGTGATGTTGAAAGTGTGAAAAATAAAATACACACACTACCTTTTTCTCCAGTGGACTGTGGAAGATCTTGGGTTTGGCTGATGTTACTGCAAGGATAAGGAGGCAAGCTTTTAGTCAAGCAGTGATATCTTCACATATCAAAACTTCGCAGTTTAATAGAAATAGAAGTTTTCAGTTTTATGCTTTTATAAGTTGCGCTCTCCAACTTTAAAGGCTCAAGTTGAAAGAGGAGTGAAGAAAAGAAAACATACCTAAGACAGTCAACAAGCAAGAATATCATTTCAATTTTCTGGTTGTGTCGTTTAAGGATCCCAATGATGGCATTACTAGCAGATGATTGGCACTCATCTGGAGACAGTGGAGAGTAAACAAGACCAACCAATGCAGACAAGTACAATGAAGGGTCTGCAAGATTAAGTGATTCATCAATGAAAGTATGCCACCTAAAAGTCTAGAAGACTCATTGTTTATCATCATTATGCTTGCTAATAACTTCAACATAGTCTGGAAGACCATTACTAATAATTTCAAATCCTTGTCTGGAAGACCATTACTAATCGCCTACACACTGTGACAATTGCAATTTGGAGAATATTTCCTCCATATATCTAATATAAAATTGACACAAACATCAAGCACAACATAACAATTTTACTTATTACTAAGAATGGTAGTTAATGAAGGGAAAATGCAAACTGTATGCATGCAGGCATATGGAAAACTACATGGCATTGGCTGTGGGGAAAAAGGTTCAAATGAATATATTAGGGTCAAAAGATAGGGAATAAAAGACATTATGTTGCAGAGCAAGAACACTAAGTTTTTTCAAATCACCAATCTGAGTATGTATGCTTCCTGTCAACTAATCATAACAAAGTTGCAAAACTGCAAACCAAACAAAAATGCAAAATAAGTACACTATCAAAACAATTCCCTATTGGATTTGTCATAGCAAAGACCATCATTGGCAACTTGTGATGTTAGAATTGGTTTATTAAAAAAAACAAGCGACAAATAAATGCTAGCCATAAACAACTCAGTATAAACATCTAATCCAAACAAGTTTAGTACAACACAAAAAGGATAGAGGCATTAATCTAAAAAAAGGATAGAGGCATTTTTATTAGTTAGCTTGATACTTTAATTAATAACTAATAGATTTGTTGAACACAAAAACAGCCAAGAATGAATCTTAACAAAAAAAATCAAACAGGAAAACAAAATAGAAGACACGTGAGATTCCTAAAAGATGTAACCAAGTAAGTTGTAATGACTGGTTATCTTACTTCTTAAAGTGACTTAACCCCTAAATTCCTATCCTTATACAACTGTGTAGGGTATTATGTAATTTAGTAAGGTTCATCTAAGGTACAGAAATTAACCTCCAAATGAAAGTTTCTCCAAATGAAATGTTGCTCATCTCTGCAGAAACACAATGAAACAAACACCAAAGTAAGTACAAGCTCGATTTACAGTTGGATGAAGAGAAGGAAGTAGTAAATTCAAACACAAATTATCTCAGCAATTATCAAAACCTTTACTATTATATTATATTCTTATGCTCTAAGAACTGTGCTAGCCAATCTCCTCAAGTTATACTAATTTTTTTTTTGTATTAGAAACAAAACAAAGGAATAATTTTTTTGTATTATTGTTCATCTGTATCAGCTCACAACCAAACTTCTCATTCATCATTCCCTTCATTTTCAAGCAAAAGGTAGTGACTACACTACAGTAGTACATTAACCCAAAGGAAGTAGATTACATGTTTTGAACCCAAAATCTCTTTGTCAGATAAGATACCAGCAAACTTTTATTACACCTACAATACTAAATTAATTGTATTCCAAGATAGACTAACATTAGAATAGTGAATCATAACAAAACTAGATTAATAAGACCCATTACTTGTAGAAAAATAAAAGCCTGTTCAGTGTGCCAGAAGGCTTGTATTTGATCCTCATGACTCTTCAGACAAATTAAATTTATACATTTTGTTCCATACACGTGTTTCTGTCTGATTGTGATGCCAAAATTTGAATAATAAAGAAATGAAACTGATAAGTTTTATTTATTTCTAATTCTTAAGTAAAGGAAAAATCAATAACTGACAAGTTGTATGAATCTAAAGGTAATCTAAAGGAAAAATCAATAACTAAAAAGTTGTATGAAAAATCAATAACTGAGCATCAGGAAATTCCTCATTAAGCTGAGATATACGTTCATCCAGCAATCTATTGTATTCCAAGAGTGAGAAAAAAACAGTAAGAGAGGAAGAGATTATACCTTTCTAAGCTTGTAACCTTGAAATCTTCACGGGTGGTGAAGATCCTCTCAATATCAGTTGTGGAGAGGCTCGTACATACAACAGTTAACAAAACCAGATAAGGGTTTTGTAAAGAAATCAAAAACCAAAACAGCAAATAGAAAATTAACAGTGTGGTTACCTTTCCGGTGTGGTCCGATTCATAACCCAACCATCAGTATTGCTTGAAGATGAATTTCAGAAACTAGGGTTTTTGAAATCTATCTGAAATCAAACGCACGTCAAGGGGCTTTTGTGTTAGGAAGGAATATAAAGAAGTGATCATCAAGCTTGAAGCATTTTCAAGCTTCAATCGTTGATTATCTGCTGGATTTTGTAAACCCTAGCAGGGGGTTCGTAGTGAAGAAGAAGAGAAACCCGTTTCTGCCTTCGTTACCCCTATTCACTTGAATCCTTACTCTTCGCTCCCTCTCCTTGAACTCGCCGACACCCTCATATCCCTTTCGTGATTTCGTTTGGTGCTTTCCCTTGGGTGGTGGGGCTGCGTGGCTGGGTTTTGACGGAGAGAGTGAGAGAGTGAGGGAACGACGGTGGTTCTCCGTGGAAGAGATGAGGGAGCGACGGTGGTGGAACGTGGAAGAGAGGAAGAGATGAGGGAGCGACAGTGGAAGAGAGTGAACAGAATGAGAGGGAGTGAGCGAACAGAATGAGGGGAGAGAGTGAACAGAATGAGAGAGAGCGTACGTAGGTGAAAACAAAATTTTAGTTTCTATAACGGGTGAATTTGGACCCGTTATGGAAGCCTTAATTATTTTAACCTTCTATAACGGTTATTAAATATAACCGATATGAAAGATGCGTTTTTCACTTTCTATATCGGTTCCATGGGAAACCGATATAAAAAGTGTAATTTTAATTACAAAACTGCCACCGCGTCACTTTCTATATCAGGCCTTTTTTAACCGATATAAACAACAGTTATAAAAAGCATTTTTTCCACTAGTGGACATGTCATTGGATGGCGATGCTTGATCTTGTTATGGTTACTTTTTCGGTGTTGTTGGACGACAAAGACTTTGATATTTTGTAGTTTTAGGATGGATGCTATATATGTTGTAGTTTCAGGATGATTATCTTGCTGTGATGTTTTGTAGTTTCATGTGTTTAATCTATTATGCATTTTGATGTGTTCTCTTGCTTTTAAAGTTTTTTAAGTGATCGATGTAAAGAAAAAGTATTAAGTTTTACAAAAGTTAATGTAGAAAGAGTATTTTGTAGAAAAACAATGTAGGTATTGTAGTTTCAAAGGTATATAAGCAGGTAACAATTTATAAAATCCCTCACATTAGCATGGACCTAGTTGACGCTACACGTTGGATTGGCCTTTCGTCATTAACTTTTGCATGGGCCAAGCCGGTGCTACCTTATTTGGTTGACGTTTCATTCGTTGCCTATAACGCCGGTCGACGCTAAATAGTTTGAAAAGTTGACTTTTCAATATATTGACCTTAGCGTCGGATTTCAAAAACAAATAATAGCATCGGCTTTTGCCTTGGCTAGACGACGCTAACTTAGCGTCAGTTGGTATTCAACGGAAGCACTATTTTGGTCTTACTATAACACCTGAAAACCGTTGCATAAACTGGAAAAGTTGTTTCCGTTTTTTCGACAACGGTTTTTGAATCATGGTTCTTGCAAGTGTTGCCTATACTTTTAGACAACGCTTTTTACCTGTCAAAGGCAACCCCTCTACTAAAACCTGTTGCCATTGAGAATAGAAAGAACAATTTTTCCTCCTCTCTATGGCAACGGTTTGGAACCATTGCTGCCCAAAGCAATATTCAAAATCGTTCTCTTACTATTTCATTGAAAACATTTCAAAACTGTTCCCTTTTATAGAGTAAAACTATTTCTATCAAAGGCAACACAGAGAAACCGTACTTTAATAATATGAAAGAATACGTGTTAAAATCGTACTCTATTATGGTATGAACCCATTGCTATCAATAGCAACATAAAAAAACACGTTCTCTACCAACAAGGGTTGGTCCGAGTGGTAACTGGACTTAGATCCCACCTTAAGGTCTCGGATTCGAATCTTGGGTTTGGCAAAAACTTTGTTGGGAGGGGAGAACCACATGAGCCGACAAAGCTGAGTACTCGAGGCTAGCCAGGTTCCCCGGCATAGATTAGTCACTGACAACGCCGGTGAAAACTATGCACCAATGACATGGTAACAAAAAAAAACATGTTCTCTAATATTTGATCTCTCTTTTGCATTGTATTTTCAACAACGATTTTGTACCTATTATAAGATAACGATTTAGTTGGAATTTTAATAACCATTTATCATTAATTAATTCTTTTCAAAAATAAGTTTGTCTTTCAAACAACAATTGGTCATCCTTAAGTTGCCAAAAAATCTAGATAATAAGGTAAAAGTATCTAATGTATTTTAAACGACTGCTTAAATACAATAGTTATCTTTAAGTTGCCAAAAACATTGTGTGATTTTCAAATACAGGCAGGTCTCTATATTCTTCCACGTCCAAGTATTCAAGATCTTTTCATCCATACCTTCGTTATTTTAGTATACCAAAAACATTTAACATCTAATATATCGGTTAATGCAATATAAAAGCACAATTTAAATAATCAAATGTTTCTATATACCCACAATAAAAGAAAACTAGAGTACAAAAGTACTGAAATTAATGATGTTTGGGGTTTTAGATTAGACAAATCATGTTCTAGCTATTTTTTCCTACTAGCTAGTACCGTACAATACAATTGTATTGTAAATGTTTTTTGAGTTGACAATGCATGGTGTGAACAGGCCGCTGGGAAGTTTGATGAGAAGTGAAATATGGGGAGGCTATTTAGAGCATTTTGGAAGACCCTACAAAAACTGAAAGACTTGTTCAAGCAAAAGACAACAAATTTATCACTCTATCAACTGAACATGAGCCAGGGAAACTAATGTCTTACTATGTATCTGTATAAAACAAATAAACATAGATAAATAGATTATGTGATTTATAAGAGGAACAACAAAAATCTGAATGACAGACTTTTTCATTAAGAAATTAGAAATGACTAGTCTTCATTAAACTCTACTTTTCATTAATATTATTAAAATATCAATTGCTGTCATCATTATTCTTAGGCTATTACAATTTTTGCGCTCCTATCCTGCTACAAACACTAGAATGATTTTACACATACTTTTCCAATCACTCACTCACTCACACCTATGGCAAATTATTCAATCCAACACAAATCCATGTTGCTGTCCAGTAACAATTTTTAACACCCACACCTATGACAAATTATTCACTTTCAAATAAGTAGCAACTGTAGCACTAGAGACTACTACTCATTTCTAATAAGTAGAAACTGTAGCACTAGAAAATTAAAGACTAGTCATTTCTAATGAGTATATTAAAACCAACTAAAAGCTAACTCACATTAACTGTACTGTGGATGAGTAGTGATTGAGGAAAAGGTAAGTGACACTTGCAAGAGAAAACATCAGCCAATATATATGTATGAATCAAATGATCTGTTCTCATTGACTACTATAAAGGGTGGTAGAAATAAAAGAAAACATGTTGATATAATCAGAAACCACCTTACTTAACTTTTATGAAATGGCACCTCAAAGTCAAAGGAATACAAATTGCCCAAACAAATGTCTTTTGTGATGGATTGTGGAACCTCACCTCACCTTCCTCGCCTCCACATAGAAAAACTGCAAAATAGGTATTAATTTTTACGTAGGATATTGTCCCAACTAATATCAACGTACTGAGTAAATGTTTAAGTCTCTCCATTGAATCAGCTACAACAACGTACAATTGATGAAAAAAAACAGATAGGAGAAAAAATGTGATCTTAAACGATTTAACCCATTTAGAAAGTCATGAATTTAAGTGTGGAGACATACATATATGCGTGCAAATAATTTAGAAACTACCTTCATCCAAGTCTTTCACGATGCATTCTAGTTTCTACTATGAAGGAAATCCCAATATTTGTTAAGCATGTATGTGATCTTCGGGTATCACTTCATCCCACTTTTCAGTGCAAAAAATTGCATAAGCATCAGCTGCATACCTGATTAGGACAACCAATATTACTATATATATTAAAGAAAAAGGAAATAGACTATATATGTTACCAATTATAGTCATTGATGGAAAGAAAGAAAAAAAACGGTTGCAATTATAGTCATATGCATGCAAAGATTTTATTCAACAAAATAACGTACTTGCCAACACCAGGGAGCTGAGTCACATATATGGGTCCAACTCTCAGTCAAGTATGCCGCAGAAAAATGGTGCAACAATATTGCTGACCTTGTATTATGGAGACCCAAACTCCTTATTACCTCTTGAATTTCTTTTCTGGGAACCTGAGTACAAGTTTGTGCATATCTGGACACAATTTAAAAAATCCTCAAGTTTCTGCATTTCAACTTGAGACAAATCCAAGACTTCAGAGTCTTCTAATTTCGACAAATTCTCAACTTTTGCCTCTTTCAATTTATTTAGCCCCCTCTTGAAATGATTCTGAAACCTCTTCTTTTGAGTTATCCTTAACTTTAGGTCTCTTCTTCTGAGAGCGTTTAGGCTTCTAATTGTTGAAATTTTTGCTCACTTTTAATGTTGTATTTGCAGGAGGGTGTATTACAAGACTGAGGGAGGTGCAACTTGTAAAGCCCAGCTTTACATGTAGTCCAACCCAATGATGCAGCGCTTGATCAAACAATTGTTTTTGGTACCAGCTGCGCACCCGAACCCGTTTGAAAAATACAACACGCGGGTCGTGCCACTTGACCCGGAGTACTTAAGCTGATTCTTCTCTTTCTCTTCTCAGAAAATCAAGAACCCTAGTTCTCTCTCTTGTTTCTCCGTTCTCTTCTTCTCTCCTCTCTCTCGGAAACCTAGCTGCACCGTGGCTCTCACCACCGGTGATTGAAGCTGCGCTTTAGCTTGGTTTCTGGTCGATGATGATCTCTGATGATGATGAAGTAAAACCCCTTTGGTTTTGCTCTGAATCAAAGCACACTGATGAGACCACAATCTTCTCTTCTCACTTCGCGATGAACAGCAAACCCTAGTTTGCCCAGATCTGCTTGATTTCTTTGATCAAGCTTGTGATTCACCTTCGCTAAGGTAGAATCACTTCTCTCTTTACTGTTTCTCTTATTTTTCTTGTTGATTTGTCACTGTTTGCAGAAACCCTAATTTCTGCTCTTTGTCTTTTGCAGGTGAAGAACTCAAACAGGATTTTCAGAACACAACCAAGGTAAATCTCACACCACTGTGCCTTTTGATTTTCCTTTCTCTGGTCTGAAACAGAAACCCTAATTTCTATTGTTCTTCTCTGCATGAACCGATGAGTTTCACCCTTGAAACTCAGTCCAGAATACTTCTATCACTTGCACCTTCAAGATCTCTTACTTCA
Source organism: Astragalus membranaceus (assembly GCA_039519185.1). Classification (NCBI taxonomy): domain Eukaryota; kingdom Viridiplantae; phylum Streptophyta; class Magnoliopsida; order Fabales; family Fabaceae; genus Astragalus; species Astragalus membranaceus. Next base: position 1,535,013 of record CM076853.1, on the reverse strand, counting down.
GGTAACTAGAGACTCTTTTAACCTTTGTTCCTTGTCTTTCTTGGTTTAAGTCACATGAACCCTAAGTTTCTAACACTGTTTCTCTCTTATCTTGCGAGGTACAAACACTCTTGAATGCACACCAAGAACTCAGAATTTGTGGTAGAAAGAAGAAGATAGGAGCATACGTAAAGGAAGTGTATAGTAAAGTGGTAGACTAGAGCACAGAAAAATATTAAACTGTAAATTCTTTTTCATTCATTGTGTAAGTTGTATGTACAAGTGTATGTTTATATAGCTTTCTCTGGTGATCTAGCTGTTAGAATTTGGTTGTTGCTAGTTAACAACCAAAGTTTGTTACATAACAAACTTGAATAGACTTTAGGTTAGTTATAACCATTTGTGTATTCTGTTATGTTAGTTAACAAAAAGAACCAACGGCTATATTTTAAAATAGCCAACGGCTATATGTTTTAAATTAAAGTAGGTTTTGATTATAAACCTCAATACTAATTCTCTTGACAATGTTTGGAAACCTTGGGAAAAGAAGTTAAATCCTCAAATTTATGCATTTCTACTTTAGACAAATCCCTGGGCTTTAGGCTCTTGTACTTTATCCCCTTCTCGAAAGGATTTAGGGACCTTTTGATGGAGTGAACCATCCTTAACATTAATCTACTTCTACTATCTATCTCATTACCAATAACATACTAATGTGTCCTTACAAACTATTCTGAGTTCTAACTAATGATTTTATACTGCAACTTTTAAACATGTTTTTAATGACTACCTTCATCAAATATATATTTTTTTTAAAAAAGGCCTTCAACTTCTACACATATTTCTTTGTCTCGGAATTAAACCAAGTGCAGGGAGAGGGGCAGACCGGAATAACAGGGGGGTGTATATTTAAATTTTCAAAAAAATATCTTTCATTTAAAAAAGTACATATATTACTATGTTTTGAATTCTTACATTTTAAAATACACATACCAGTAAAAATCTTCTTGTAAAATATTGTAATTAATAAAATTATAATTCTTGATCTAATTATATTAAATCACAAACAATATTTTGAGACTGAACGATGAAAAAGTTAAGAGATGAAATGTGAAAAATTTGAAAAATGAGAGCCGTATCAGAGAGTGTGAGTGAGATGAAAAGTTTTACCAAATGAAAATTAAAGTTCTAGATTCTCCAATTAAATTTACATTAACAGGAGAAGATTAATGGATTGAATTTTTCAAAGCATACAACTTGGAAATAGGATATGTTCTGAAATTCAAACAACAATGACTGATATTTGTTTGAACCCATTCAAAAATTCATGTATTTCATTTACCTATTATTGTAATTTGTTGAACTTTATGTAATTAACTTTATTCCTACCACTTTTAACCATCTTTGTAATGACTTTCTTCGTCATACCAAATATACTTAAATGTACGAAGACGAAATGTGAGAAACGTTAAATGACAAGCTGACCGGTGTTGTGTGATTCACCCCTGAGGTTAACAAAGTAAGTTTCGTACAATTCTTATTGTACCAAATACCACCTTCACTTTAAGACCATTCACTGTGTACTGTCAGAGAGTTAGCCTATTGTGATGCAAATATGGATCAAATCAAAATGTCATTTTCCACCTAACTACTACTTAAAGCTTTATTTGGGTAACAGATATCTGGTCCTTATTTTGTAACATTGACGTAGTGGGAAAAAATATTTTTAATCTGGTTACCTTGCGTTAAATAGTTAGTTAATGTAATTCCGGCCCGAGGTTAAAAAAGTAACTTTCGTACGATTCTTATCGTACTAAATATACTTAAAAGTACGAAGATGAAATGTCAGAAACGTTAAATGACAAATCCGACTGGTGTTGTGTGATTCAAGGCCGAGGTTTACAAAGTAACTTTCGTATGATTCTTATCATACCAAATATACTTAAATGTACGAAGACGAAATGTGAGAATAACGTTATATGACAAGCTCGACTGGTGTTGTGTGATTCAGCCCTGAGGTTAACAAAGTAACTTTCGTACGATTCTTATTGTACCAAATACACTAAAAAGTACGAAGCCGAAATGTCAGAAACGTTAAATGACAAGCCCGAGTGGTGTTGTGTAATTCAGACCCGAGGTTAACAAAGTAACTTTCGTATGATTATTATCGTACCAAATTGTAGCGCTGTTTTCGTAAGGATAATAGTTAAAAGTATGAAAACGAAAATGTCAGAAACATTAAATGACAAGCCCGACTGGTGTTGTGTGATTCAGGCCTGAGGTAACAAAGTAACTTTCGTACGATTCTTATATATCATACCAAATAGTAGCGTTGTTATATTCAGGATAATCATTAAAACTACTTAAGAGTACCAAAATTATTGAGGTTCATTGGCTAACTTCAAACAAATAGATACTTGCCTATTTGATCTATAAATTTGTGGATTTCTTTTCATCGGGTGCACATTTTCTACTTTGTTTTTTTAATTATGTATCACTCTTAGTGTATTTGGTTAAACTTAAACTTAATTTAACTGTTATTCACTGTGCATATCGTTTTCGTGATGACAATAGAGAAACTAAAAGGTATTACATTTGAGTGGGTTTCAGAAATATCCCAAGCTAATTTACCCTCTTCTCGGGGACGCTGTACAATTTCTTTGAGGATGTATGATCTTTTGATATTATGAAAGAGCTTTATTTTTTATTTTGCATCGTAAGTAGTTTTAGAGAACAAAAAACCGAAATCTAATCCAATCGAAACCAAAGTAAACTGATTTTTTTTAAAATTTTCGGAATTACCTCAAAAGAAGATAATTCTGAAAGCCAATTTTTTGAACTTTCCGGAATCACCTCAAAAGAGGTATTTCCGGAAGCCAGTTTTGACTTCTGAAAATACCTCTTTCGAGGTGATTTCGGAAAGTTGTGTATTTTGAGACACTTTGGTGTTCGAAAAAAAATTAACCGGTCAAATACTCAAAATATCATTTTGTGTCAATTCTTCTTCCTCCTTTTTTATTTTATGTTGTAACACCAATAGTACACAGCCATATTTTGGTGAATTCACTTAGCCGCGTCATTGTTACCACCCTGTGCTATGCACGGGTGTATGTCCATATCCTAGTATAGATAATACAAGCATCCAACTAGATAAAGTTAATTTCTTGTCAAAAAAATAACAAGATAAAATTAGGTCGAGGCATGCACAAGTTGTGCAATTGGAATCTCTGCTCCCACAATCTAAATTTGAAGGGAAAATTGCCTTTGATATATTACCTTAAATTTGCTCCCACAATCTAATTCTCATAAAAATATATGCGGTGTGAATTATTTATATTTATATTCTTTATATGCGGTGTGAATTATTTATATTTATATTTATTTCAATTGATAAAAATTTCCTAACTAAACTTATTTATCCAGTAAATATCTAATTAGCCAAATAATGAAAGTTTATTCAATTTCTATAGAAAATAAATAAGTAATAACAACGTATAATTATATACATTTTTGACTGAATTTCCAATTAATTAGTTAATGTTTTTTTAAAAAATTAATTAACATATGAACATAGATACGTACAAAAAGAAGAAGAGCCAATTTTGTTAATTGTTTACTCAGTTACTCAGTGTAATACGTCTTTCTCATACTTTTTATTTATCTATCACTGCCTTTATTTAATAAAAATTTAAAAACAATAAAATCTAATTTATATAATTGTAATTAATATAGATTTGTACAAAATAAAGATAAAGATAATAAAATGAAAAGTATATAATATTTTATAAGTAATTAAACTTAATTGAAAACAGTCTTTCTTTTTTGCAGAACTGAAAAGTTACCTCGTAATGTGTGAGAGTGAAACATCGACATCATTATTACAAGTATAAAAATGCAAATGTTTTTTTATTTTAAAAAAGAGAAGATAGTAATTTTCAGTTTCCGCAAGTGAGAAATAGTCGTGAAGGAAGGCAGTAGTTGCACAAGAATGGAGCTTCCTTTTTACTATTTTTTCTTATTTTACGAAGACAAAATGTATGAGGAAGGAACTATAAGAGTAGCAGTAGTAGGTAGTAGCTATAGCTAATCTAAACATTGCCTCTACAAATCTATTATATATATCTATATATATATACCACTTGAAATCCAAACAATAGTCAATGTCCATATAAAAAAGGCATGCATAATAATAAGATTAGGAATTCGATCAAAGGAACACAAAATAAATATTAGCCTATGAATTACACCAATGCTCAATTCATTTTCTAGGTAACTTTGAGTTGAAAATAAATAATATTGTAATGCAGAGACATCTTCCCGCTATTCCTCCCATATCGATGTTATACATCACTATCGCTAACATAGTTTGAACCCTTAATTTGGGATTCGTCCTCTGCAGGACTAACCCCAGATCCTTTCACAAGTAAAGGAAGAGATGCTGCCCCAACTGATCTTCTTCTATTTTTCCTCTTTGAAGTTTTCCGAAACGATTTCAATTGTCTCTTGAAGGAAGGGAGTGTTCTGGTAGGCTTGTTTCTCTTATCTTTCACAGTTACAGGAATAGCATCATCAACAAGAGTAGGTTCATCATCATGTTGGTGATGCTGGGATAAATGAGTTGCTTCGAATTCCACACGAAGATACCAAGTTTCTCCCACTCCTGGGAAAACACTCTTCATAATCACAGAATCAAACAGCAGGTAAAACCGTCCTTCACGCTTCACCTACCAAAATATACATGCATATATACATGAGCATGAAATCATTAATGTCGAAGAAAAGTTACACACACATGCAGTAATAGATATATGTATCAGAAAGCAGTACACACACACACCAATATTCCAGTAGCTTGGATCTCTCCCATATCTGGGAAGACTGAGAAGTGCGCTTTCTCAACATATTCTGCATATATGCAGAGAGCAAATGAGGTTTTGGAATATGTTAGATAGAGATAGATGAAAAGATACATAACATATATATATATATATATATATATATATATATATATATGTCGAGAGGTAGTTAGTGTTCTTCTTACTTTTGAGTTCTCCCACGGTAATGTTGAGGGGAGGAGTGATAAAAATGTGTGTGTCCAAGTTTGTATCCACAAATGCTATAGCTACGTCATCCCCCATTCTTCCAAAGTTTTTTAGTTTTGAGAGTGATCAGATACAAAATGTTTTCTCTATTTATACTACTACTTGTAGGTAAGTTATAATTATGATTTGATAATGCATGCTTTCTCGCTTCCGTCCTTTCCACTTTTCAGAAAATCGCCTCTTCAATTTCTTATCATTTTCCAAAACAAGTGCTTTTTCCAAGTCACGTCAATTTTGGTTTCTTTATTACTAATTACTATATTTTAATCTATCAATAATTCTCTTAATCTTCTCTAGAGATGTCAATTTGAGCCCGACCCATTGGCCCGGCCCAGTGGCCCGATTTTTTGGTTGGGCATGGACTCTAAAATTAGTAGTCCAAAATCAACGGTATATTTTTTAGCCCGGCCCGATTGGCCCAATGATATTATTGGGCCGGGCCGGGTCGGTCCATGGGCTTCGGGTCGGCCCGTTACTTTTTTGTTTTAATTTTTTAATTTTAAAATATGGTCCAACAAGAAAATAGAGCAATTTTTTAAGTAAAAAAATAATAAAAAAGGTAAAGAAATTTTGTGTAATTCACTAATATTTCTCCGTTTGTGGAAATCCCTAATACAAAAGTAAAAAAAATGGAGCAATTTTTTTAAAAAAATGGAGCAATTTTGTGTAAATCTCTAATATTTCTCCGTTTGTACCTGTCATGTCCAATGAAATAAAGGAAAAAAGTTAATTAAAGTTAGCAAACACCAAAGTACTGAGAAATTGTAAACTACACCGTGGAAGTCATAAATTGTATATCAGCTCCATTGGGCTGGCCCGTTGGCCCATGGGCTGGTGTTGGGTGGGCTCGGGCCGGCCCGACCCGGCCCGTATAAGCTGTTTCGCCCGATGGGCCGGCCCGAGCCCGGCCCATTGACAGCTCTAATCTTCTCAATGAACCGCTCTTTTAATCAATATCTCATCAAATATTCATCTTCTAAAGGGAAAACAAAACTTATGTTTTATAGGAAATCCAGCCATTGCAAAATGATACATATTTGATTCCAACCGGACCGACCGTTATTCATGAAGGCTCTTCCGAACCTAACCCACTCGAAAGACCTACAGTGGCACATGAGATCGATCCACAAAGCCACGTCAACGCCTTTCAGACCCAAATATTTATCAACGGCGGAAACAATGCAATTAGCTGCAAAATGTTTGCAAGAGCTTTGGCAGAAGTGGCCTTTAAATCGTTTAAGGGACTACCAGCTCGCTCGGTGACTGGTTTTGAGTATTTGACCAACAGGTTTGTTCAACAATTCTCGGCTAATAAAAATAAAGAGGTTGGACTTGGTGACTTATTTGACCTGCGGCAAGGAACAAATGAGCCGCTCAACAATTTTTTAGATCGGTTCGATTCTTCTTTGACTTGTGGAGGGATAACGCAGTCTCTCTCAGATAGGCCATAGGTACCCTGTTGAACTCAATACTCGAAATCCTGAAACATTTGCTTGGACCTTCACTCCCCAACCAGGCATCACTAACAGGCGCGAAGGAGGCTTCTTCAGTAACCTCCTTAACCCTGCAGGTTGATGGATGGAAGAATCCATTAACGCAGAAAAAGAAGAAGAAGAGGATAAAAAAAATGGCAGGTTCCGAAGGCATTACGACGCAAAGGGGAGTGGGTTCAGGCTCCATAGATAAAAAAAATAAACTGAATAAATAAAGGGGAAGAAGAAACTAACCCAGAAAAATCAAAAAACTTGAAACTTGACAAATGGAGAGCAAGAAGTTTGAGATTCACTGAAACGTCTTTGCAAAGTGACTCAAAGAAATTTGTAAAGAAGAAGAAAATAGAAGATCTCTTCTTCCTTTTATAGTCCACGCCCACAACCTCGGAACAATCCGAGTCATTGAAGGCCAAAGGGTGCCTCACTCCATCACTCGATCCAACGGTCCAAATTCGATCAACGAACCAATGCACTTGATCGAGCAGGACAGAATGGGTCGCTTCAATTCAAATATTGGGATTCACGCCTGATGCGATGTAAGCCATCATAGGTCATCATATACGTCGCATTAGGACACCCTCGCATTTAATGAGGTCTGCCAAGAATCTTCCTTGAGAAGCGCAAACGATGTGACTTCCGCGGAAGCTCGGCTTGGCGAGATGTGGCTTTGACTGTTTCTTTAGACTTTCAATCCCAGTGTATTAGAAGTATAGGGGGCTGGCCAATCTAGTCTAGCACCGAGCTCCCTTGGAAATCCGTAACGACAACTCGATCGACTACTATCACGGTAGACTAATTGAGGTCTCTTAGGTAGATTGATCCCAAGAGATTGACAAGATAAAATGCAAACAAATACCGAGTCCTTGGGAGGTCTCCTAGCTCTACCTCGAGTAAATACTCCTCGGGACCGAATCACACTCTTATTCGAGGTCAGAACTAAACCCTAACTTCTCCCCTATCATCTCAAACGTGCCAAAGAAGTAACCACGCCATTAAGAGGGAATATCTATGCTTTTCTATGTTTGTTTTCCGCTTTCTATTTACAGGCAATGATATTGTGGTTGTCTAGTCAATGACATTAAGCTTAAGACGCGTGTTGCATTTGCTCTCATCAAGCAGAAGCTCGTCGTCTGTTTATGTGACTAATTTTAATTTACGGTCAACTTAATTAACCCCCCCCCCCCCCTCTCTCTTGTGAATTACACCACCTTCACCAATGTCCTCTTGTAGACAAGGATAAGGAACAATTAGGTGAAGAGGCCATCATCATTCAAGCGGGAAATGTAAGTTTCGTGTATGTGATCACGAAAGTCTTTGAACTCAAAATGTATTTTGTAGTGAATTAATGGATTTTTGGAACCAGTGGAGGTTTGGCGGATCATTCAGCGATCTAGAAGTTATAATTGTTAACCAAATTATCTATTTCATTCATTGTTATTAACGCTTTCAATAAAGACTTGGATTAGTAAGGTTTTCCAAACTAGTTTAAATGTTAATTAATTTTTTTCGACAAAAAATGTTAATTAATCATGATTACAATTTCAGATTTCTTATTACTGTTAACTCAGTTTTGGCCTTGTCTTCTACACCTTTTAAAGACCAAAACAAGGATGGTTATGAATCACACTAATGTTGCATATTAATGTGTTTGATGTGCTTAGATGAATTTCACACCTCAAAGATTAGAGCAAACACATTATCAGTATTGGTTTTAAATCCACAACTACTTCAAAGAGTATTGATAATTTGCTTGAAAAGTAGAGTATCCATAATCCAATTGAATTGAGACATTTAACACTTCAAATTGCCTTTGATAATCCAACCATAATTTTCTTAGTTCTGCACAGATGTAGGTAATTAGTGTGCTTAGTTATTAAATAGAAGAGGGGGTGCGGGGTTCACAAGTGCTAAAAGAGTTATCAAAATGATCAATCGGCATTCCGCATACCGCATCCAGTACACTTCTGAAAGCGTTAGTATGTTGGTTTGGTAGTCAAGATTTAATCCATAGACCTCCTTCTCCAAGTCCTCCAAATGTTCCAACTCAACCAGTTGAACTACACATTCGAATCTTGGACTCCAATTCATGTGTTCAAGAATATAATTCACAATTGAAACATCAACACAAGACCTGTCTTGGTTTACATTGTGAACATAAGCAATTAAGTCCTGAACGAGCCATGTATGTATGTGTGTATGTTTCATGCTGTTGTTTTTAACCACAACTCCTTGGTTGGATTTTTGCACTCAAGTGGGTTGGTTTGATTAATTGGAAGACTTTTGATGCTCAAAACAGAATTTTTACACTAAGAGACATAATTATAAAATTTAAAATACCTTGTTTCTTTACAAAAGAGAATCCAAAAAACAACGATGAACTATTAAACTATGTCTTTCACCCTCAAATACAATTCATTCATCTGCTACCAAAAACCCTAAAGAGGGTCTAATCAATTTAAGGCCTTCCCCCCGTTCATCATCATCATCATCATTAAAAACTTCAAAACGAGTTGTGTGCACCATACCTTTTCATGTTTAGGAAGTGTTAGCTAGGCAGAACATAAAGATAACAATGAATCCAAAAATGCAGAAATAACGCATACAAAGGCAGCAGAGGAAGGCATGAACATATTACCTGCATTCTAAGTTTACCAAAATACATTATTAATTATGCGGATGTATTCCCAATATTTTAGTAGCATGTGATCTTCTGGTATCACTTCATCCCATTTTCCTGTACAGAATATAGCATATGCGTCGGCAGCATACCTGATCAGGAGAGAATCAATATCAATATAAAGAAAACCGAAATAGACCACATTACCTAAATAATAAACAATAAAAAGGGATTTGATTTGACCCCTTTACAGTGAAGAATGTTGAAAAATAAAGAGTTGAAATTGTAATCTATGCATGCACATGTATAATAAATTAAGAAGTTATTCAACTCTCAATCTTCGATTTTCAAATCACAAATACAACATCTTAATTTCACCTACAAAGTGAATCTCTCATTTTAGAGCAGCCAAATCTATAAAGTAGTCAAATAAATAGAGAATGGCACATAAACAAAATCGCACACATAAAACAGCACAACACAACATACTTGCCAACACCGGGCAGTTCAGTTGCATGGGTCCAATTCTCAGCCAAGTATTCCCGAGAGAAACGCTGTAACATTGCTGATCTTTTCCTCCAGAGACCCAAAGACCTTATTACCCGGCGTATTTCCTCTGTTGGCACTTGCGTGCACGATTCTGCATCTGGACATAACTTAAAAAAGTCCAGCAAAACTTTTTTTGTCTGCATTTTGCAAAATGATCTATCTCAAAACAGGACATACAACCATGCAAAGAATAAAAGATATTTTAACATAAGCAGAAAAGACGTTTTAACAAAAGCATAAATTAATCACATGCCAGTTAGTACCATTGTTTCTAATACCACAATCTTCACCTTAGAGAACGAGGTTGAATCCAGCAGAATTACACTGTGAACCCAAGAAAATCCCAAACAAAGAAAGACTAAGCACAACAAAAACGCATAGAAAAACAGAATAAAACAAAGTGTGCTGCAAGGCTTAAAGATCCCTATGGCAATCCAAGATAGAAGTACTCTCGAGGCATTCATAGGCAGAATACTATAGAGAAAGCCAAAAAACCATAATCACTATTAGCAAACCCTCTATCAGTAAGGGAGTGTTGGGCATAAATGTCCAACTGCATTGTAAGATGAGAATAAAAGACAACTCGTAGTCTCGTATTGTCCAAATCTACAGCACCCCTCAAGTTGATGGTTAAGACTTAAGACACTACAAAAGGAGGATCAAGTCATCACAAAGTGATTCCTTGAAAAGTTTTACGATGGGACAACAGGATAGTCCAAAGTGATTACACGTTGGTACAAACATCGCAGGGATGGATCCACTTGGTTGAAATAGGGCCATTTGCCCCCACTGTGATTTGGAATGCCAACGTGCAAAACAATATCTACCCATAATATTGGATAGAGAAATATGAGTACTGCCCCCAACACACACACACACACACACACACACACACACACCCGCGCGCGCACGCATGCACACACACACAAGAGTATTGTCCCGACAAATTAAAATTCTTGGATCTGTCGCTACATCCATGCGAGTTGGACGACGATAAATGGTGTTTCTGGGGACGGGCAAGTAAGTACTGCATAAGGCTAAGGAGCAAAAGGAGGAATCTTTCCAAGGAGGGTCTCGCGGCTGATTAGCTAGGTGGTGAGCTAATAGCATACCAAAGCGATGATCAGTAGATGGTTAAACATATAGAATTTACTATCTAATAAAACATTTTTTTGTTAGGGATAGTAAGAGGAATAGTTATTCCATATATTCTGCTATTGAAAATAACATTTTGGAGATTGAAAATGATCATTCTTTTCAAAATGAACCAAAAAGTTTTTTCTCTATTTCTAAAAAATCTAGCTAGTTGAAGAATGGCTCTAAGAGTGATAATGAGCATTACATGTGCATATATGATACTAAATCTAATTGGAATAATAACATTACTAGCCCCATTATATTGGTAAAATGAAGAGCTTGGAGATTTTGGTTATAAATTATGATAGGTACCCAGAAAACAGAGTAATGGAAATGAACAGATCCTTGTATTATAGTCACAATTCTGAGGATCTCTCAGAATTGGATTGAACGGTTACAAGGAAAAGTGAGAATGAAAATGATAAAACAGTAAAATGGCAAGAGATTTGCCAAATCCCAACCCAATCCCAATCTCAAAAGAAGAAGCCCCCTCTTAAGCTACTGATTCCATCTATTTATACTCCCTTTCTCCTCTTAAGCTACATGACTACTGCCACGTGGCAGTAGCTGATTGCATCAGTGGGTGGTGCTGCTGTAGTGGTCCCCAATTGATTGGTTCCCACTTGCATCTACTTTTTTTTTGATAAGCAATGTTAGTGGGGGTGAGGGAATGTTAGTTTCCGGGAGTTGAACCCGGGACCTCCTTCGTGCACTCATTTCCCACTTGCATCTAGTTGCCCACTTCCATCTACTTGGTTTCCAAGTAATTGGTTCCCACTTGCATGTACTTGTCTACTTGCATCTAGTTGCTGCTGAAGTGGTCCCCAATTGATTAGTTTCCTCTTGCCTCTAGTGTAAATTTTAGTAACTTTCCCTATTTGTCCTTTATTTACTATGTTCGCTTCAGATTATATATGGCTTTAAACATGATCACAGTGCCAGATAAGTTTCTGATTCATGTAATCGACGAAGTAGAAAAAGATTCAAATTTTTGAAAATTGGATATCAAATAAAACTGACACCATAATTGGTTGAAGTTATGATATGTAATTAACTATGCATATAATTGCAGCTGCGATGAGGAGCCTTTAGTTTGCTAGACTACATAAAGATTTCATACTTACATGTTACTGACCAAGGTCTGCAAAAAAGAATACATACCATGTTATATTAAGAACATTGACTGAATTTTTAAAATCTTAACTCAAATTATAAATATAAAATGATCGCCAATATTGACAACTAAAGAAAGAGAACAATGAATAATAAACTTCATTTGTCTATACTACAAAATAATAGAATTGTAATTTTCTTTTGTGATAGAAAGAACTACACTTTTTAACAATATCAGCAGCAACTACACTTGTGTCAAAAAAAAAAGAACTACACTTTTTAACAAGAGGAAAGAACTACATGTACTTTTTAACAAGTGGTCCCCAATAATAGAGTTAGTTGAGTCTATAAATAGGAGTTGGGGGGATTAGAATCATCAAGCAAGAATTTGGGAACTTATTCCTTTGGGGGAGATTAGGCCTCTTAAGTACTTTTTGGGAGACCCTAGGCTTCTCGAAGTGCCTAGTTTATCGTTACGTCATTGTATTTCCGTTTTTCACCATTAACATAGCAATTTCAGTTCTATTAATCTTTCCATGGATTCTGGTACCTATCACACTACTAATGTATAACAGCTAAAAGTATCAGAATGAGAAACATACTCATCCAAACAATATTCATTGAAATAGGAAAGATAAAATAGCATGTCATAACAATCAGGATATCAATGATGCCGTAAAGAAAATGTTGAAGGAATACCTGTGAACCAGTAGTGCGGTTCAACAACAAACATATAACCAGCACCCGCCAGGGATCATGGGCATGATCCTCCTGAAATAGATGCCAGGGAGAACATGGAGGCTTCCAATTATTATCCGAAGTTTTTCTTTCGTAAGCATCTAGATACATCTCATCCTTTGAAAGAGGTTTGACTCTAACAGGGTTCTTGCGACGACTATTGGATTTGATTTTGGACTCTTTAACTTTAAGTCTCTTTTTAAAGTATTTGGAAACGTTGGGAGGACCCAAAGAACCATTGATTTCAGGCCCTCCAACTTTAGGCCCCTCTCCAAGGGAGCTAGATTCATTTCCAAGTGATGGATTAATTTCAACTTTAGCCTCTTCAACGATAGAATTCTTCAGGAAGTATTTTGAATCACCCACTTTCAAATTTTTAGATTCTTCATGTGTTTGGCTTGCCCCAATAGAGAAATGTGAAGTCTACACAGTACAAGTTCAAAGAAAAATATGTAAAATGCTAATACAATACTTAATTGCATTTCTGGTTTTTAATTTTCTCAATTTGGTGATTTAAATTGCACTCTTGATCTCTCGAAATCATGGATTTTTTACACTTTTACTCCCACAACTCTGAAATTTTGGAAAAAGTGGAAGTAAAAGTGCAGAATCCATAATTTCTAGGGATAAGAAATGCAATTTAAAAATATTAAAGAACAAAATCGCCAAATTGAAAAATGTCAAGACCAAAATGACAAAATATAATAATGGAACAAAATTGAGAAATTGAGAAATGGGGGATGAAAATTACAATTAAACCTAATATATATATATATATATATATATATATATATATAACATTACGAACCTTGTTGGCATAGTTATTTTGAAAGTAAGGAGACAATCTCACTTTAGGGTCTTCATTTTGAGCAGTCTTGTGAAAGTGTTTGGTAACATTTCCAAGTGATGGATTAACTTCAACTATAGCCTCTTCATCTATAGGTTTCTTCGGGAAGTAATTTGAAATCTCTCTAGAACAACAACGACAACAAGAATCCCTCACTTTCAGGTTTTTAGTTTCTTCATGTGTTTGGTTTCCTCCAATAGGAAAAAGTGAAGTCTACACAATACAAGGTAAAAAGGAATATATGTTGATACAAAACAGAATACAGAATGGCAGAATTTAAGTAGAAAAGAGTAAAAATAAAATAAATGGTGATCAAGTATATAATTATTATTGGAAGATAGTAACAGTAGCAGGAAATACAAGCCTGACTGACTACCCAAGAGCAAAACTCATTACACAGAATATCTTCTCTGGCCTAACAAAATACAAAATGCTCCAAAAGATACCTCACACTTCTCACCCCCATTTCCCTTCTCTCTCTGCCACCTCATCAATCCCCAAATGGTGGACTTAGCCTGATGTATTAATTTCCCATTTGGCCCCCACATTCTCAAACGTCCTAAGTCCTAATACAATGCTTAATTGCAATTTTGGTCTCAATCTTCTCAATTTGGCGATTTAAGTTCCTATTATATTTAATTGCACTTTTGATCTCTCGAAATCGTGAAATATTTACACTTTTACTCAGACAAATCTTAAATTTTGGAAAAGTAGCCCCAAGTGTGCAAATCCCCAAATTGAATCACAACAAATATAATAGGAGAATATAGTTGACAAATTGAGAAATGGGGGACAAATATAAATTCAACATTACGAACCATGTTGGCATAGTTATTTTGAAAATAAGGAGACAATCTCACTTTAGGGTCTTCATTTTGAGCACTCTGGTTAAAGTGTTTGGATGGATTCACTTCAACTATAGGTTTCTTCTGGAAGTATTTTGAGACAACCTTCAATTTTTTAGATTCTTCATGTGGAGTCTACACAATACAATGTAAGGGAATATAAATAAAATACTAAACTACTTTTAATGCTAATACAATGAAGAAAAAAATAAATATAATAGGGGAACAAAAAAGAGAAATGGGGGGATGAAAATTACAATTACAAACCTTGTTGGCATAGTTGTTATTTTGAAAGTAAGGAGAGAATCTGAGTTTACGAGGAGGGTTGTGAAAGTATTTGGAGAGCTTTCTAGAAGCTTCTGAATCAGTGTTGCTGCGATTTCCCTTATATGCAAATCGACTGAAGATATTATTATCATCATCAGCTTTCTTGATATAGTTATTTTGAAAGTAAGGAGACAGACGCACTGGTTTGTTGTCCATTAAAAATAAATACGCTTGCTGGAAACTGGAAACACACAATGGGTAGCTTTTTAGGGTTTGCACTTTTGCAGGAAAGAAAAGGCAACAAACAAGCAGCATAAAAACAAAAGAGATCGACACGCTCGCTCACCGCTGCCCATTGATTGCACTTTCGATGTTTTTCGTTTCGAATTATTATTATTATAATACATTAAAATTAATAATCATTCAATTACATTAAATTTAAAACAAATCAACTATAGATATTTTGAGTTGGCTAAAAAGGGGTCCACGAAAAGGGCGCCAATTGGAGGAACTCGAGGATGGAAAAATGACGCCAAACATTTATGGCAATTGCTATTTGCATTTAGTTTAATTTAGCATTTACTTTTACGACCGCCATCAATCACAATACATAGAGTGGTTAGTTACTAATTTACTATTTGATGGTTACTGTTCTGTACTTAGCAGTATTTTGGTCGGTTGCTATTGATAGGTCTCTTGCTGCCCTGGCAGGAGGTCAGTGAGCGCCCGGGGGTACCTGCAAAGCCACTCTAACGCTCAAGTCGGTATGAGAATAAGCTAGTGAATTTGCAAGGGAAGAGTGTGTACCTCGTAAATGGCTATGCGAGCCTGTATTTATAGGAAATCGTGCCCGTTTGTGGGTCGTCGGATCAGCGGAAATGATCTTAACCGTCCAAGCGTGATTGGGCTTGTATGTTGTGGATAAGGGCCAAAGTGATTGGTCCAATCCATATCCATTGCTAAATGCAGCTCCTGAATTGCTAAATTGACCTCTTGGTCCAGTCCAGAACAATTGCCCCCCAAGCCGAGATTATTCCGGAGGATGGTCTTGGCTTGAAGGATTTTCGTCGATTTGCTAGGTTTGTGAAGTCGTGTGGGGCGTCGTCCATGTAACAACCGTGTTTTATCATTTTCACTCTCTAAAGTAAAAAAGAAAAAAAAATTCTTCGCCATGAAGTGTTACTTCGTCTGTCTTGTCGAGTTGTATAAGGTCTATTCGTCGCGGTCGTGATTCACACCTCCCTTGGTGTAACCCTCGTGCTAGGTACCAAGTTAGGGTGACATATCCTGATATTGGCGCCCTCCTGGGCGCCTTGTGCCATGGTGTCGAGATATCTTGATGTTGGCGCCCTCCTGGGCGCCTTGTGTCATGGTGTTGAGACATCCTGATGTTGGCGCCCTTGTGGGCGCCTTGCTGGCCGCTTGTTCGTTCCTGAGAGTAGGCGCCTTGCTGGCCGCTTGTTCGTTCCTGAGAGTAGGCGCCCTCCCGGGTGCCTCTGGTGTTGTTCCCTGCGTGCGTGTTGTGGATGGCGCCTTCGTGGGCGCCTTGTCATGTTGTCTTGGCTGCCGCCTCTTGGAGCAGGATCTGGCGCCCTCATGGGCGCCATGGGCACCTTGTCATGTTGCTGAGAGTTGGCGCCCTCGTGGGCGCCTGTGGCCGGTTTGTTAGTGTGTAGCTCTTTTGGCGCCCCGCCAGGCGCCCTCCTGGGTATTGGCTTGTGCTTGCCTTGGCGCCCTGCCAGGCGCCCTCTTGGGTGCCGCCTGTAGCTGCCTTGGCCCCCTGCCAGGCGCTGCTTGCTTCATCATTGGCGCCCTGCCAGGCGCGCCCTCATGGGCGCTGCCTTGGTGCTTGGCGCCCTCTTGGGCGCTGCTTGCTTTATTATTGGCGCCCTCATGGGTGCTACTTGCTTTGGCCTTGGCGTCCTCATGGGTACCTTGGGCGCCTATACGCCGGGTGTCTCCTCGTGGAGCAGATTTTGCGAGACAAGGTTTTGGTGCCCTCATGGGTGCCTTGGACGCCTCGTTGCACAATGCTGGACGCCTCGGATGCCTCGTTGCACAGACGCCCTCTGCCAGGCGCCCTCCTGCCAGGTGCCCTCATGGACGCTGCCTGCTTCTGTATTGGCGCCCTGCCAGGCGCCCTCATGGGCGCTACCTTGGTGCTTGGCGCCCTCATGGGTGCCGGCTTGTGTGGACGTGTGCTCGGCACTCTTTTTTTGTTGCTCATCCTGTCTCTTAGCCTGTTTTTCTTCTTGATGAAATTTCAGGGCTCGCTTGGGGCCGAGGGGAATTGCTTCTTTTGTCCTTACCATTATCTGTTTGATATTTCCACGATCTTTTGACCATGAGGTTCCAGACAGGAGGATTTGTCAAACACCACCCCAACGGGGTTGACTTCGATGTCATTGCCCCCTGATTTTTTATGTTACAATTTGAAACATCCAGGCTTTCTTTTTATCTAGCTTGTTCCTTATGATTGTAACTGACACGCGTTGGGTGGCCTCGGGCGCCAGTCATCGCCTTGCACATCTGAATGTATAATCTCATACCGCCCCGTGGCAATGTTAACTCTGGGGGCAGTTTATCAGAATCGGTCTGAATTTAACTCGCCCATCAGAGGTTGTGACACGTTTAAAGTCACTTCGTGCCTCGTGGCAAAGTTAACACCTCTTGGGACTCTAAGGGCAGTTTATCAGAATCGATCCGAATTTAACTCGCCCATCAGAGGTTGCGACCATTTTCGAAGCCGCTTCATGCCTCGTGGCAAAGTTAACACCTCGTGGTGACTCTGGGGGCAGTTTATCAGAATCGATCCGAATTTAACTCGCCCATCAGAGGTTGCGACCATTTTCGAAGCCGCTTCGCACCTCGTGGGACTCTGGGGGCGGTTTATCAAAATCGATCTGAATTTAACTCACCCATCAGCGGTTGCGACACGTTTAAAGTCGCTTCGCACCTCGTGGGACTCTGGGGGCAGTTTATCAGAATCGATCTGAATTTAACTCGCCCATTAGAGGTTGCGACACGTTTAAAGTCGCTTCGTGCCTCGTGGCAGAGTTAACTCTGGGCGCAGTTTATCAGAACACGGTCTGAATATAACTCGTCCATTAGTGGCCATGGTTTTCCATCTTCTGTTGATAGCGCCCTCCTGGTTGCCCTGCTGTTGATGGCGCCCTCATAGGCGCCTAGGTGCTGGGTGCCTTCTATGGTGCCAAGCCTTGTTTTCTTTTTGTGCCTTGGTGCTGGGTGCCTGGGTGCCAAGTGCTAGGCACCCTCTATGGTGTGCCATGCCATGGATCCCCGCTGGGTGGGTGCCGTGACCTTGGTTGCTTTGACCTTGGTAGACGAGCGCGCCATGACACCCTTGACTCCCCTACTTGGAGAGATGAACTTGGCTTTGAGCTAATGTTGAGGTTGCCCCCGCGATCCAGGCGGTCCCTTCCTACATGGGATGCTGGGTCTCAAACTTGCCTCGCTCCACTCCTAACTATGGAGTTGGACCCTTTTTTTCTTTCTTGATCTTAAGGAATTTTTCGTTGGAACAAGCGTCACTACAAGAATAATCAGTTTTACCGGCCATGACTTTCCAGCGGATTTTTATCCGCCGCAAACTTTCCGGCGGAT
The DNA here is from genome assembly GCA_039519185.1 of Astragalus membranaceus. Lineage (NCBI taxonomy): Eukaryota > Viridiplantae > Streptophyta > Magnoliopsida > Fabales > Fabaceae > Astragalus > Astragalus membranaceus. The sequence continues at coordinate 1,516,702 of CM076853.1, read as the reverse complement.
TATATCCGCCGCAAACTTACCGGCGGAATTTAGGGACTTTCCGGCGGATTTATACGCCGCAAACTTTTCCGGCGGATTCCGAGGCATTTCCGGCGGATCTCGGGTTACAAAATTTGTTTTTTTTAAAAAAAAATCAGAATTCGCCGGAAATGCCTCGAAATCCGCCGGAAAAGCCTGGGAGCGCCAATTTTGAATTCCAAAAATCCGCCGGAAACACCCTAATTCCGCCGGAAATGAAATTTCCGGCGGATTCGCCTTTTGACCGTTGATTTTCGTTTCCTCTATATAAATCTCTTCTCCACTTCTTCTTCTTCACACCTCTACCGATACTCTCATTCTCTTCAAAGAAACAGAGACATACGCCACTCTCTTGAGCATTGTCGGCAGCGACTCCAAGAGAGTGGCGTATATCTCCATTTCTTTGTAAAGAAACTTCCACCTTGTCATTAACATCCCCTTCATCTTTTTCGTTAAAAGTAACATTGTCATGAACCTCGCCTACGAATTCTTCTCTTGTTAAGTTAGGGGATGATGCAGAGCGTTTGATGAGTGTAGACATTTACACACGTCAAACCTTCCGTATCATCCTCCAACTTAACAACAGGTCCTTGGAGTTCCTCAAACTTTCTATTTAGAGCAAGGTAATCAAAACTGGACCGGACATTGAACCGGAAGAGGTAGCGGTTCAGGGGTTCTTGGGTTCAACCGGTTGAATCGGGGGTTCAACCGGAATTAATTAAATATATTATTTAATATTTTTACTAAATATATAAAGGATAAAAAATAATAAAAAACCATAATACTCATAATAATACAACAACATATTTGGTATAAATAAATTTTATATTAATGAATAATGAATAGTGATTAGCGTCGACACTAATTAACGGTCAAGATCTTGCCGACACTAAAATAACGATTAAGATATTGCCGACACTAAATAGTGAATAGTGCAGTGTGATTATTGAATAGTCAGTGGTGATTAGTGTCGACACTAATTAACGGCCAAGATCTTGCCGAAACCAAATTAACGGTCAAGATCTTGCGGACACTAATTAAATAGTGGATAGTGAATAGTGCAGCGTGATTATTGAATAATGAATAGTGATTAGCGTCGACACTAATTAACGGTCAAGATCTTACCGACACTATATTAACGGTCAAAATCTTGCCGACACTAAATAGTGAATATTGCAGCGTGATTATTGAATAGTCAATGGTGATTAGTGTCGACACTAATTAACGGTCAAGATCTTGCCGACACTAAATTAACAGTCAAGATCTCGCCGACACTAAATAGTGAATAGTGCAGCGTGATTGTTGAATAATGAATAGTGATTAGCGTCAACACTAATTAATGGTCAAGATGTTGCCGACACTAAATTAACGGTCAAGATCTTGCCGACACTAAATAGTGAATAGTGCAGCGTGATTATTGAATAGTCAATGGTTATTAGTGTCGACACTAATTAACGGTCAAGATCTTGTCGACACTAAATTAACGGTCAAGATCTTGCCGACACTAATTAAATAGCGAATATTGAATTTGGTTATTTCCACGGATATTTGGGTATTTCCGGTGGATATTTAGGTATTTCCGGCGGATATTTGGGTGTTTCCGGCGGATTTGGGTGTACGAATTTTTATTTTTATTTTTTAAAAAAATCACAATCCGCCGGAAATTCCTCGAAATCTGCCGGAAATGCCTCAAAAGCCGCCGGAAATGTTGCGGCGGATAAATCTGCCGGAAAAGCCTGGAAGCGCCAAATTGGAAATTCAAAAATCCGCCGGAAACACCCTAAATCCACCGGAAATTACATTTCCAGCGGATTCGCGTTTTGACCGTTGATTTTCGTTTCCTCTATATAAACTCTTCTCCACTTCTTCTTCTTCACACCTCTACCAATCTATCTTCTCTCTTCTAAATCTCTTTCTCTCTACCAATCCCTTCTCCACTAATCTCTTCCTCTCGTTGACAAATTTTTTCGATATAAGTTATGTTCGTAACATTAGTTAATATTTTTAGTTTTTGAATTATTTTATACTATGAGTTTGTTACTAATTGCGGTGTTGTTTGTTTAGGTATTGTTTGGGTTCCTCCTCTTTCCTCTTTGTTTGAGTTCGGGATAAGCTTCAAGTCAGAGCCTTCTCTTCACTACGGTTAGTTATCAAAGTAATTAATATATCAATATATATATATATATATATATATATATATATATATATATGGATTTTTTGTTTTTAGTGTCTACAAAAATTTTACCAACTTGTGGTCACCGTAAAATTTGTATTTTTTCTTTTAGTCCTTGGTGATTTTTAATAACGCTTATTAGCACCACCATCAAAATTTGTTCGTCCCAAAAAATTATATAATAAATTTCTGATACTTTTTTGGTATAATATTAAAATTAATAAAATATTAATTACTTCACTATTTATAGTAAAATTTTGTTACAAATTTTGTTTGCAATAATACAAAATAATTTATATTGAAAAAACTTATTTATTAAGTTCACTTATAAAGTTTATTAAGAGATATTGTCTTATAAAAATTCATTGTGTTGCTAGTAATTGATAGTTTATTGATATATGAAAATAAAGTAATTAATATATCAATATATATCAAAAAATAAAATAATTGATAGTTTATTTCATTTACGTTGTAGTGTAGTACATAGATCTTGAAATTATGGATCGTAGTTGGATGTATGATCGATTGTTTCTTGGAAGATCCGGTTTAAAGCGACGTTTTGTAGAAGGAGTAGAAGAGTTTATTTTTTGTGCTAAGCATCATGAAGAATTTGCGCGACAAGGCGGAATTAGATGTCCGTGCTTGAAATGTTCGTTTCGAGTTATAAAAAATGAAGAAGAAGTTAGACTTGATTTGTACAATAATGGGTTTAGGCCAAATTATTGGATATGGAATCGTCACGGGGAAGTAGGACCAGGGGTAGCTGCAGTTCCTGCGGGTAATGTTCATGTTGAAGTAGTAGCTCCCACATCAAGTAGTTATCCAGCAACTACGGCATCTGGAGGCCAAATTATACAACCGTTAGATGTTTATCAGGGAATGATATCTGACGCTGTTGGAGTAAATTTGGATTTTGAAGAACCGGAATATAATGCTGAAGAAGTTCCAAATGAGGATGCTCAAAGGTTTTACATGTATTTGAGTGAGACAAATAAACCATTATTTGAAGGATCTAAAGACTCAAAATTATCAATGTGTGTTAGGTTGTTGGGTCTTAAGTCTCAATTTAATGTTGCTGAGTTGTGCATGGAATATATGACCAAAATGATGTTGGATGCAACCCCCATTAGAGGGCTTTTGCCGCAAAGTTATTATGAAGCTAAAAGACTGGTATCGAAGCTTGGCTTAAAATCTAAAAGAATTGATTATTGTGTGTCTGGTTGCATGCTCTATTATAACAATGAGTTTGGCATAAATGATGGAGAGTTGTCGGAATGTAAGTTATGTGGAAAGCCACGCTATCGTGTCAGTAGGAAAGGGATGAGCAGAGGCAAACCGGTTCCACAAAAAGCAATGTTCTATCTGTCGCTTATACCAAGGCTACAGCGGATGTTTACTTCAATGGAGACAACGGGTAAAATGACGCGGCACCATCAAAATAGAAATAATAATTCTGGTGAATTACGTCACCCATCTGATGGTGAAGCTTGGAAGCATTTTGATCGTGTTCATCCAGATTTTGCCAGTGATCCACTATATTCAAGCCTCGGCAACACCGTATTCATGTTGGCCAGTTATTGTTACCCCATACAACCTTCCTCCAGAAATGTGTATGTCTAAACCATACATGTTTTTAAATTCTATTATTCCAGGGCCAAGTAATCCAACAGCTGGTATTGACATATATTTGCAACCTTTGATTGATGGCCTAAAAAGGTTGTGGAATGGTGTTTTAACTTATGATGCAGCACGCAAACAAAATTTTGTGATGAGGGTGGCTTTGATGTGGACTATTAATGACTTCCCTGCCTATGGAATGTTTTCTGGATGGGGGACACATGGTAAGATGGCGTGTTCGATTTGCATGGTTGACACAAAGGCTTTTAGTCTTAAATACGGAGGAAAAACTTCATGGTTTGACTCGCACAGTAGGTTCTTACCTATGGATCACCCATTTAGAAAGCAGAAATATGCGTTCATTAAGGGAAATGTTGAAACTGCTGGACCTCCTCGTAAGTTGACACCAGAGGAAGTTTGGAATAGTGTTAGGGATATCCCTCCTGTGGAAGTCGTAGCGGGTGTTGTTTCTCGTCCAGATGGCTATGGACAGTGGCACAATTGGACAAAAAAAAGTATTTTTTGGGAACTTCCCTATTGGAAAGATAATCTATTGAGACACAATCTCAATGTCATGCATATAGAGAGGAATTTTTTGACAACATATTTAACACTGTCATGAACGTGAAAGGCAAAACGAAAGACAATGAGAAAGCTAGGAAGGATATAGATCATTACTGTAGACGAAAAGATTTGTTGTTGGTTGAGCAAGGTACTAGGACTCTGAAACCCAAAGCCAATTATACTTTATCTACCGAACAAGCGAAAGCAGTTTATCAGTGGATAAAAGAGTTGAAAATGCCAGACGGTTATTCTTCCAATTTATCTAGATGTGCGGATGTGGATAATGGGAGGTTGCATGGGATGAAGAGCCATGATTGTCATGTATTCATGGAGTGCTTACTTCCTATCGCTTTTAGTTCGTTGCCAACACACGTTTTGAATCCGCTCATTGAAATAAGTCAATACTTTAAGAATTTGTGTTCTGCAACGCTAAAAGCTGATGATCGTTCAAAAATGGAACAAGGCATCCCACTTATCTTATGCAAGTTGAAGAGAGTATTTCCGTCCGGTTTCTTTGATTCTATGGAGCATCTATCAGTGCATCTCGCATATGAACCTAAACATGGCGGACCTGTCCAATACAGATGGATGTATCCGTTTGAAAGGTCAGTTAATTTTCACACCATATAAGAAGCAAGTTTAAAATATATGATTATTATGTTAATTAATATCGTTTTCTCTAGGTTCATGGGTGATTCAAAAAGATCGGTGAAAAACAAAGCTAGAGTTGAAGGATCGATATGTTTTTCTTACTTACGCCGTGAAACAATACATTTTTGTTCTTATTATTTCAAGAATGAGTTTGCTCCTGGAGCAGTCAAAATGAAATGGATACTGAATGGCCTAGACATCATTTAGCTTTGTCTGTCTTTTGTCTACCCGGTCGTCCATCTGCGAAGGAATCAATTCACTGGCTAACAGATGAAGAGTTAAGTTCAGCACATGTTCATGTGTTGATAAACTGTACTGAGGTGCAACCATTTATTGAGTATGTTCCTCAACATTAACTATCGATCTTAATTAGTTAATATGAAGTAGAAAAATGTGTAACAATTAATTATTTCTTTTTAGGGAATTCTTGTCATCAGAGGACGTAAGTGAGCAACAATCTTCTGCTCATATTAATGCACATTTTCCGACGTGGTTTAGGCAACATGTTTATGCCCTCCCGCCAACTCCTACCAACCAACACATGAGGAACATATCAGACGGTCCTCGAAGATGTGTTAAAGAATGACACACATACTTTGTCAATGGATACAAATTTCACACCAATGAATGAACACAGGGCAGAGAGACAGTCAATAGTGGAGTGTGCATGAAGGGTGTCACTGGAGGAGGTGAAGATGATTTTTATGGTGTGGTTCAACACATATATGAACTTTCGTACCCCCATCTAGATTTTAGTCAGAAGGTAGTTGTCGTGACCTGGATCTCGACGTAGACGGCTCGAAAATAATCATTTAAGGAGTCGCCACCCAATTTATTTTTAAATCAGAAAATTGAGAAAACCTAAACCTAAGATTATCGGCCTGCGTAACTAGGTTGGACTCGGGAGTCGGTTATGCGAAGGGAAGGGGTGAAAACTAGTTTCACTACACCCCTAACACATCTGTCCTAGGACAGTTACCCTAAATTTGATTTGTGCAATAATTATTAAGTCGTTTAATTATTTGTTTGCCCAAAAAATAATACTTAATAAGATTTAGTAAAAAAAACAATTATTTACAAAGGATTAATTTAAGAAAATTTTATTTTGACTTTGACAGGGAGGCCCTGCGCCTACGTACTCTCTGGTGCGATGAGAGACTCAAAAGTCACGTAGTTCTTCCTGAAAATTTGTTGGTTGGTTGATTTTATTTTTGAAGGGGTCTAAGATCCAAGTTGTACAACTAAAGATCCTTAAACCGGATTGACAGGATGTACATCCAAATCGAATCCATTTATATTTTGGGTTTTTTATAAAATAGGTGTTAAATAGAAATCGTATTTAATTTGTAGTTTTATGGTTTTTATTTTAAAGGGATTTAAGGTCCAAGTTGTACAACTAAAGACCCTTAAATCAAAGTTGCGGGCTTGATAGGATGTACATCCAAGTCAAACCCTAATTATCGTTTTTTAGTTTTTGAAGAAAGAGAGAAAAAATAAAATAATTTCTGTATTTAAATGACAAAACGAACAATAAAAAAATAAATAGATAGCTATATACATAAATAAATAAATAAATAGATAAATAGATATATACAAAAATAAATAATAAATAAATAAATATGTACAAAAACAAAAAAACAAAAAAACGAAACAAAACAAAATAGATAAATACAAGACTAACCTTAACACGAAGAATGCCGAACCGGCCCGAGCAGTCTGACTAGGTCAACCGCAAACCGGGCTCCTATCTGGACCATTTTGACCCAAAACCGCAAAACCGCTTTGAGAATCGGAAAGCCGACTCAAAACGTACTATATGATCAAAGACAGGGCTTTTAGTGAAATTGGCCGCAAAGGCTTGACCCAAAAGATCACTTAACCCGCCAATCATCTCCCCCCTTCAAACCTTCACCTCTCAACCTCTTTTATAGTCAATTGCTATAGGGTTGTTGTTTCTTGCAAGCAATGTGGGACTAAAACAAGATAGAGAAAGTGTAACAGCCCAGGTAGTGGGAAGGGGGTTTAACTTGCACTTATGCCTCAGGTGCAAGGTTCGATTCCCACGGAAGGCAAAAATTCTACAAGAGGGGTAGAGAAGACCGTGAGGTAACAGTGGGACCGGGGTGGCCGCTGCGGTGGACCTGGGCTGTTACAGAAAGCAATTCCCACTTAGAGAACACAATTCCCGTTTTTCTCAAACCTGTCACCGTAAAAGCGCGATTCCGGATTCGTTAACCGTTGGATCGTCTTCATTTTTTGACAGTAGGTTCGTGAGACATATATCTTCACTTTCACCGTTCGGATCGTCGAAACATGGTCTGAGGAGAGAGAAATTGCCTTCACAATAGCTGCAGTTTTTGGTCCGTTTTTCTCAAACCTCTCACCGTAAAGGTGCGATTCTGGATTCATTAACCGTTGGATCATCTTCGTTTTTTGACAGCAGGTTCGTGGGACATATGTCTCCACTTTCACCGTTCGGATCGTCAAAACGAGGTCTGAGGAGAGAGAAAATGCTATCGCATAGTAGCTAAAAACTAAAACCCGAAAATACCCAAAAAGCGACTACTTTTTGTAATTTTTTCGAAAAACTGAAAAATACCGGTAAAAATTGAGTGTTCACAGTTGCCCCTCTGTGCTTACTCTCTTACGATATAGCACACAAAACCATGTTCTCCATGTTTTGTCGTATTATCAAAGTAAGAGATAAGTACAGATACGAACCTCAATTTTAACCGGTGAAATATGCGATTGTCGAGGTGAATTGAAAACCACGATTTTTTTTTATTTTTTAAAGTACGATGTCAAAGCTATATTACAATGGAGATGATGTCAGGGCGAGACCGATACCAGAAAATTAACGACAATGCCAGGGCGAGACCGGTAGCATGAAAGTAAATAGTTCCAGGGCTGAACCATTAGCACGAAATTTAAAAAGACAAATGCCAGGGCTGAACCGTTAGCATGAAAAATTAAAAGACAGTGTTAGGACTGAACCGTTAGCATGAAAAGTAAAGCAGTGCCAGGGCTGAATGGTTAGCACGAAATTTAAAAGACAACGCCAGGGCTGAACCGTTAGCAAGAAATTTAAGAAGACAAATGCCAGGGCTGAACCGTTAACATGAAAGGTAAAGCAGTGTCAGGGCTGAACCGTTAGCACGAAATCTAAAAGACAATGCCAGGGCTGAACCGTTAGCATGAAAGGTAAAGTTGTGCCAGGGCTAAACCGTTAGCACGAAATTTAAAAGACAATGCCAGGGCTGAACCGTTAGCATGAAACGTAAAGCAGTGCCAGGGCTGAACCGTTAGCATGGAATTTAAAAGGACAAATGCCAGGGCTGAACCGTTAGCAATAAATTTAAAAAGACAAATGCCAGGGCTGAACCGTTAGCAAGAACTTTAAAAGACGAATGCCAGGGCTGAACCGTTAGCATGGAATTTAAAAGGACAATGCCAGGGCTGAACCGTTAGCAATAAATTTAAAAAGACCAATGCCAGGGCTGAACCGTTAGCATGAAATTTAAAAGACGAATGCCAGGGCTGAACCGTTAGCATGGAATTTAAAAAGACAAATGCCAGGGCTGAACCGTTAGCATGAAATTTAAAAGAGACAATTGTCAGGGCTGAACCGTCAGCAAGAAAAGTAAAGCAGTGCCAGGGCTGAACCGTTAGCACGAAATTTAAAAGACAATGCCAGGGCTGAACCGTCGGCATGAAATTTAAAAAGACAAATGCCAGGGCTGAACCGTTAGCATGAAAGGTAAAGTAGTGCCAGGGCTGAACCGTTAGCACGAAATTTAAAAGACAATGCCAGGGCTGAACCGTTAGCATGTAAGGTAAAGCTGTGCCAGGGCTAAACCGTTAGCACGAAATTTAAAAGACAATGCCAGGGCTAAACCGTTAGCATGAAAGGTAAAGCAGTGTCAGGGCTGAACCGTTAGCACGAAATCTAAAAGACAATGCCAGGGCTGAACCGTTAGCATGAAAGGTAAAGCTGTGCCAGGGCTAAACCGTTAGCACGAAATTTAAAAGACAATGCCAGGGCTGAACCGTTAGCATGAAAAGTAAAGCAGTGCCAGGGCTGAACCGTTAGCACGAAATTTAAAAGACAATGCCAGGGCTGAACCGTTAGCAAGAAATTTAAAAAGACAAATGCCAGGGCTGAACCGTTAGCATTAAAGGTAAAGCAGTGCCAGGGCTAAACCGTTAGCACGAAATTTAAAAGACAGTGCCAGGGCTGAACCGTTAGCAAGAAATTTAAAAAGACAATTGCTAGGGCTAAACCGTTAGCATGAAAGGTAAAGCAGTGCCAGGGCTGAACCGTTAGCATGAAATTTAAAAGACAATGCCAGGGATGAACCGTTAGCATGAAAGGTAAAGCTGTGCCAGGGCTAAACCGTTAGCACGAAATTTAAAAGACAATGCCAGGGCTGAACCGTTAGCATGAAAGGTAAAGTTGTGCCAGGGCTAAACCGTTAGCACAAAAATTTAAAAGACAATCCCAGGGCTGAACCGTTAGCATGAAAAGTAAAGCAGTGTCAGGGCTGAACCGTTAGCACGAAATTTATAAGACAATGTCAGGGCTGAACCGTTAGCATGAAAAGTAAAGCATAGCCAGGGCTGAACCGTTAGCACGAAATTTAAAAGACAATGCCAGGGCTGAACCGTTAGCATGAAAGTAAAAGACAAATGCCAGGGCTGAACCGTTAGCAAGAAATTAAAAGACAAATGCCAGGGCTGAACCGTTAACATGTAAAATTAAAAGACAGTGCCAGGGCTGAACCGTTAGCATGAAAAGTAAAGCAGTGTCAGGGCTGAACCGTTAGCACGAAATTTAAAAGAAAATGCCATGGCTGAACCGTTAGCAAGAAATTTAAAAAGACACATGCCAGGGCTGAACCGTTAGCATGAAAAGTAAAACAGTGCCAGGGCTGAACCGTTAGCACGAAATTTAAAAGACAATGCCAGGGCTGAACCGTTAGCATGAGAAGTTAAAAGACAGGGCCAGGGCTGAACCGTTAGCACGAAATTTAAAAGACAATGCCAGGGCTGAACCGTTAGCATGAAAAGTAAAGCAGTGCCAGGGCCGAACCGTTAGCACGAAATTTAAAAGACAATGCCAGGGCTGAACCGTTAGCATGAAAAGTAAGGCAGTGCCGGGGCTGAACCGTTAGCACGAAATTTAAAAGACAAATGCCAGGGATGAACCGTTAGCATGAGGATGAGAAGGGAAATGCCAGGGCTGAACCGTCGGCATGAGAAGTAAAGCAGTGTCAATGCACGTCTTGCATTGGAGGACTCTTTTTTTTATTACTTTATTTACCAAGTACTGAACACAAATGTATGATTCTAATCATGAAGTGTAATGCATGGATGGACATGAAATGTATGCAAACTATGACATGAAATGCATGATTTTGAGTTGAAATTAAGATGCACTTGTCTTGAAAGCTGGATTCACTGATAATTTTTTCTTTTTGTGCAGGCTTTATTTGAAACCAATCAAGCTTGTCCTCATATGGAAGTTTATCCTCAACACAGCTAACTTGCTTAGGCCCTTTTTCTCTTTTTATGACCACTTCTCTCCTTTCAAGCAAATCACTCTCAAATTTGACCTTCTCTCTCTTCTTTTTTTGATTGTCATTAGCTCTCTAAATCACATTACTGATTCCAAGTTGACTATTTTTGAATCATTACTTAATGAGCATGCATGGATTCACAGGTATTTAAGAACTGGAACTTTTTGGGTTTAGATTTTTGGTTTGAAAGTGGAGGGTATTTTGGAGGGAAAACATAGGGAAGACAAAGGCGACACAGGATGCTAGGGAAAAAAGGTATTATGGCAACCTCGAGTTTATTGGGGGTTCCATTTACTTGAGGTGGCTGACTTGCTGGGAATTGGCTGGGTATTGGAAACAAGTTTTACCATAGGGGAGACTTCCAGAGGTAGCAAGCAAAATTTAACTCACGGTTATGCAAACACTTTTGCCCCGGTGTTAGTAGAAGGTATTGCCCCAAGAGAAGGCTACACGGGTGTACCAAACAAAGTTTGACTCATGAAAGGACCTGCAAAGATTTTGCTTCAAATAGCTCAGGTGTGGAAAAGAAAGTTTTGACTCATGACGGGTCTTACACAGGTTTTGCCCCAGTACTGGTGAAAGTTGTTGCTTACAAGAGTGCACTGGTGTGGCAAACTTGACGGATGTAGGGTATGGTAAGGATTTTGCCTCATTCTGGTGAAAGACATTGCCCTGAGAGAATACTACCTGATGTAACAAGAAACATTTGACTCTTAAAGGTCTTACGAAACATGCCCCAGTGTGGGGTTTTCTCGAGACTCTCAAACTTATCCTTCACAAAGTTGCCCAAATGTACACTATTGTGTGGCCCAAGTAGAAGAAATTTCCCAGTGAACTACATAAGCTTCTCATTGTAAGTCTCATTCCCCTTTTGTGCCCTAATTTTTTCCTAGACTGCCTTTGCAGGTTTTCAGTCTAGCGGGCTTTATTTTTCTTTTATTCTCCCTAATTTTTGCGTAGACCGCCCTTTCGGGTTTTCAATCTAGCGGGATTTTTTTTTTCACTTCCTTTTTTATTAGAGCAAAGAATAATTTAAAAGAAGCAAATGATTTATCTCAAAATTAACATTAAGAAAATGAAAACGATCATTCATCAATCAGAGTGGGATTTTGGAGGCTTGTAATGTGACTATGGGTTATGGGTTATGAAAGAAAGACGATTAGAATGCTCAAGGAAACGTCTTACAGGCATGAGTTATGGGCTATGGAAGAAAGATGGTTAGAAGGTTCAAAGAACGGGCATGAGTAACAGGTTATCGGGATGGATTGATTGGGAGGCTTAAAGGAATGCTTTACAGGCATGGATTATGGGTTATGGAAAGGAAATGAGTAGAAGGTTCAAAGAAATGTTTTGCGAGTATGGGTTACATGCTATGGGAGACAAAAGAATAGAGGGCTCAAAGAAAGGTTTTAGGTTATGGGTTATGGGAATGGATCAAGGATCTTTAGTGCATTCAGCTTTCTATTGTGTTCCCCAGACCTCATATCATTCACTTTTTTTTTATTTTTATTACTTTTTTTCCCCTCTGCTTTTTGATCACTCTTTCTTTTGTGCCCTAATTTTTGCCAAGACTGACAATACTTGCTTTCAGTCTTGCGGGCTTTATTCATTTTTCTATTTTTCTTTTCTTTTGAACTTTTTCCACCATCTCTATAACTTTGGAAAACTGAATGCACTAAATTCTATTGTAGTGTCGATCCTTGTCCAGGGTTTACTGAAGGGACGTTACAGGCTCAAAGGGGATGGTAAGGGATATATTTTGTTTGGGATAGAGAAAGACGACCACTCTTCATTTGAAATCATGATTCCACGTTTGCAAACTTTTAATTTTGAAATAACATCTACTCTTTTACACATTCTTTGCTCTTCATTTCTTTTGATTTCTTTTTTGTTTTTTTCTTTGTTTTTTTTTGGGAAATGGACATTGATATCCGATATTCGCTCACCGGTTCATTCCTGAATGACGCAACTAAAAGGGCTTTAAGAATTATCACTTGAGGCAAGAACTCAAAAGGGGTCGGTGTTTTAAGGGGACGCGGGGAGAAAGGATGGAGATGGGTTTTTAAATACATGCAAATCCATTAGTGTAAAGCTTCAACTAAGTTAACTTGGTTTCAAGCTTACATGACTAAACAAGCGCTAATGACAATCATCTTTTCCCACTCTTTTATTTATTTATCCGAGAACTGATTCCCAACCTTATGTCTCTCTTTTTTTTTCATCTTTCCCAAAATGCCCCAATATAGTGCTCCCTGATATCTTTCCTCTCACGTTACTTCTCTAATCCTCGAATGACAAATCTTCTCAACAACTTTCAAGGGAATGATCTAATTCTATGAGTCTAAGCTTGATTGGTATCCATATTCACGCAACCACAAAAATTCAACATGAATGAAGACTTAATGACTTCAAAACTCTTTTTTTATTGATTTTATTTAAAGAGAGAAAAAATTATGCTATATGAGAATGAGTCAAAGAGAACAAGATGTTATGAAATGCATGGTATGTATGCAAGCACTCATCCTAAGATGCAATATGCATTCGTTTTGTAATTTTTTTTCATTGTTTTATGCAAAACTTGCAATGCAATTGCCCTTTTTTAAGGGAATATGCTATGAAAATTTACAAATGGCAATGATAATTTTTTTATTTACTTATGCAAAGATTTTTACATACATGCGAAGAAAAAAATGAAATATGGAGGAATTTTTATGATGAATGATTTTTATATTTATTTTTTTACAAATGAGTATGATGAATGACAATGAAATGGAAATGTGCGCTACATGCAATTTTTCTAAGGACATATGCAATGCAAAATGCAAATGAATGACACGCGAAAAATATGATCGATTAAATTTTAGTTTTGTCTTTACATGAAATGAACTTCTAAATGCAACATGATTTTTTTTTGCTCTTTCATGCATGAAATGCAATATGAGGTGTTTTTTTTATGTTTTTTTTTATGCATGAAATGCAATATGATTTTTAATTTTGTAGGAAAAAATGAGTGATTTTCTAAATCCAAAAGTTTTTTATGGGAAAAAGATATTCTTGTTTATTTATGGAAAATAAGGTAAAAGGTAGAGTAGCTCCCTTTGTGACCTAAATTGGTTAGCCCATGCTATTGGGCCCTACAGATCTAAGGTCTTCTATTGTGAGTACTCACGAGGTGGGTGTTCTAACCTATTGAGATTTAAGGTCTCTAGAGTCAAGTACTCTTCTAGATGGCTAAACACACCAAGATGTGCATCCCAGATGTGGATACCCGCATAGAAGAATCGTTTTCTAGATGAGGAATTCGTGGAAGTCACACAGGATGTACATCCAAAATGAGTCCCACTCGTCCTCGTTCTAACTTATGTGTTTTTTGCGGCTCAGGTGTGAGCTCAACTCTCAAGGTGTGCTCACAATGTAGGTGTAGTGAGTGAATGGAGCATACAAACCTCAAATCCTAAAAATAAAAACCCAAATTGAACCTGCATGTTAACCAGAAAATATAACCAGACAATAATATCAAGCGTTCTCTAGCCTAGGGTTTATATCAAGTAGAATATCAAATAAATATAAAATGAAATATATACAAAGAAAAATAATAAATTAAGAGGGGGTAAACGAAGCGTACCTTATAATCATTTTGCACAAACAAACTAAATAGGCTTGACTCTCACGTGTCCCCAGTGAAGTCGCCATCTGTCGTGACCTGGATCTCGACGTACATGGCTCGAAAATAATAATTTAAGGAGACGCCACCCAATTTATTTTTAAATCGGAAAATTGAGAAAAACCTAAACCTAAGATTATCGGCCTGCGTAACTAGGTTGGACTCGGGAGTCGGTTATGCGAAGGGAAGGGGTGAAAACTAGTTTTACTACACCCCTAACACATCTGTCCTAGGACAGTTACCCTACATTTGATTTGTGCAATAATTATTAAGTCGTTTAATTATTTGTTTACCCAAAAAATAATACTTAATAAGATTTAGTAAAAAAACAATTATTTACAAAGGATTAATTTAAGAAAATTTTATTTTGACTTTGACAGGGAGGCCCTGCGCCTACGTATTCTCTAGTGCGATGAGAGACTCAAAAGTCACGTAGTTCTTCCTGAAAATTTGTTGGTTGGTTGATTTTATTTTTGAAGGGGTCTAAGATCCAAGTTGTACAACTAAAGATCCTTAAACCGGATTGACAGGATGTACATCCAAATCGAATCCATTTATATTTTGGGTTTTTTATAAAATAGGTGTTAAATAGAAATCGTATTTAATTTGTAGTTTTATGGTTTTTATTTTAAAGGGATTTAAGGTCCAAGTTGTACAACTAAAGACCCTTAAATCAAAGTTGCGGGCTTAATAGGATGTACATCCAAGTCAAACCCTAATTATCGTTTTTTAGTTTTTGAAGAGAGAAAAAATAAAATAAATTCTTATTTCAATGACAAAACGAACAATAAAAAAATAAATAGATAGCTATATACATAAATAAATAAATAAATAAATAAATAAATAAATAAATAGATAAATAGATATATACAAAAATAAATAATAAATAAATAAATAAATATGTACAAAAACCAAAAAACAAAAAAACAAAACAAAACAAAATAGATAAATACAAGACTAACCTTAACACGAAGAATGCCGAACCGGCCCGAGCAGTCTGACCAGGTCAACCGCAAATCGGGCTCCTATCTGGACCATTTTGACCCAAATCCGCAAAACCGCTTTGAGAATCGGAAAGCCGACTCAAAACGTACTAAATGATCAAAGACAGGGCTTTTAGTGAAATGGGCCGCAAAGGCTTGACCCAAAAGATCACTTAACCCCCCAATCATCTCCCCCCTTCAAACCATCACCTCTCAACCTCTTTTATAGTCAATTGCTATAGGGTTGTTGTTTCTTGCAAGCAATGTGGGACTAAAACAAGATAGAGAAAGCAATTCCCACTTAGAGAACACAATTCCCGTTTTTCTCAAACCTGTCACCGTAAAAGCGCGATTTCGGATTCGTTAACCGTTGGATCGTCTTCATTTTTTGACAGTAGGTTCGTGAGACATATATCTTCACTTTCATCGTTCGGATCGTCGAAACGAGGTCTGAGGAGAGAGAAACTGCCTTCGCAATAGCTGCAGTTTTTGGTCCGTTTTTCTCAAACCTCTCACCGTAAAGGTTCGATTCCGGATTCGTTAACCGTTGGATCATCTTCGTTTTTTGACAGCAGGTTCGTGGGACATATGTCTCCACTTTCACCGTTCGGATCGTCAAAACGAGGTCTGAGGAGAGAGAAATTGCTTTCGCATAGTAGCTAAAAACTAAAACCCGAAAATACCCAAAAAGCGACTACGTTTTGTAATTTTTTCGAAAAACTGAAAAATACCGATAAAAATTGAGTGTTCACAGTAGTGGTTTTTTATTGTAATTCGTTTGATCCGTCTGCTCGAGGAACAAAGGTGAATCCAAAGTCAAATACAGTGGACATTAAAATGAATGGTAGATATCGGCTGTATGATCCGTTCGTCATTGCACAAAATGTGAGACAAGTCTATTATGTCCCTTATCCATCAACGCGGACTGATAGGCGTGGTTGGTGTGTCGCAACTAAAACAAAACCAAGAGGTCGCATTGAGACAAATGATGACACGGTGGAAGATGTGTCATATCAAATGGAAGAGATGTCTAATGTAAATGAAGTGATTGAAGTTGAACCCATTACTCGTTTATGTGATGAGTCAAACACTGGCGATGAAGTTGATGACGAAGAAGATGCTGATGAAGATGCAACAAACCACATTGGTGTATCAAGAATTCACTCCTCGGATGATGATGATTTTAAGAATGAATGGGATTCCAATTAGTTATTTATGTTTCAACAATATATGTTATATAACCTATTTTTAATAATTAGTAAGTAATTTATGTTTGTTTAATTATGTTTGTTTAGTATGTAATTTATGTTTGTTTAATTATGTTTGTTTAGTATGTTTATGTTAACCTTGTTTAGTGTATGTTTGTTTGTTTAAATGTATATATGTCTAACTAGATACAGTCATGGCATCTCACTCAAGATCCGATGACGAGACATATGTTCCTCCACCTGTCACGGGTGATGCCTCCAGCACTAGCAGGCGGAAGACTTCTACTCATCTAGGGCGCCGTGTTCAGCCTGCTCGTGTTGTTGTTGCTGGTGGCAAATATTTGCCACTACCTGTGTGTGAGGGTGCTAGTACTAGTACTGCAGGGGACCCAGTGATTCCTGCTGCTACTGAGGGCTTAGTCCCGACAGATGTTGATGCTGATGGGGTGCGCACATTCACTGTTGACCGTGAGGTGGTCAAGGTATACACCTGATGGACGTATCATATTGGAGACTGCTGGGGATTCGTAAGTATATATTTTATATTATTTATTAATTTATTTTTGTTGCCTTTTATATAACTTATATAATTTGGTGTAATAAAATTCATCTTTTTTTAATGCAGATTTCTTCCTTCGAAGGCTACAGCTACCACCATCACGAAAACAATCAAGGAGAATTTCACCAGCAGCTGGAAGAATTGGACAGCTGTTAGAAAAGATACAGAGGCAATTGGGAGGATGTTAAATTCATTTTTGGTAAGTTGTTCTACGAAATAATTAATTAATTTAATTGGTGTATATCTTATTGACTTGATTAATTATATAATTTGTCTTATAATTAACAACATTATTTTAAATTTCTTAAATAGGAAAAATGTACATGGTTACCAGAGCAACAAAGGGAAGTTGAGAGAATCTTCCTTAAGAGATGTTCCCATCGCTATTCTGAATTACTGCGGGAGGCGCGCGGTAAGAATGCGAAGCCATCATATATGGGAGACTCAACTTGGGCTGGGTTACAGGAGTACTGGCAGACACCAGAATTTAGGATTTTTTGTGAGAAAGCCAAGAAGAACTGTGCTTCTGAAAAAGGTTGCTGCACACACACAGGGGGGAGTGTTAATACTGCAACGCATCACAGGCGTTTGGTAAATTTATTACTTTATTACTTGATTAATTAATTATTTATAATTAACTAGTCATTTTCATGTGTATTAATTAATAATATGTATATATGTATATATAGGAGGCGAGGGAACAAAGGGCAATCACTTTGCCTGAGTTGCATCGCTACCTTCATATGCGGGAGGACACTGATGACTTTGCTATAGATCGGGCGAGGAATATTCAGGTAAAACTACATTTACAATTATATATTAATGTTTATTATTTATATTAATCTTTATATCGGGCGAGGAATATTATATTAAAACTACTTTTGCTATAGTTATTTATTTGTTGGGTTATTTTTTTTCAGGAGAGCTTCCAGGGTGGGCTAACTGAGTACCATGAGTCCCAACATAACAGTGGGGCAGCTGATATCGATCCAGAGGAGGAGGCTAGAGTAGCTCGTGATATTTGGGAGAGAGCAGTTGGTCCCCAAAAGAGTAATCGTATGGTAGGATCAGGTGGTATTGGACCGGCTGCTTTTCGAACAAGCATTATTCCGAGTCTATCAGCTTCACAATCTTCTGGATCTCCGAGTAATGCTCGCTCTTATGTTCCCAATGCTGGTGAGTTGAATGCTATTACGGAATTGACGCGGCAACTGAGCGAGGCCCGGCGTCAGTTTGCCGAGCGGTAGGAGCAAAGTGATCGGGAAGTGGCAGCGCTTCAGGAGAAAGCCAGGATAGCTGAGGAGCGCATCGAGGAGCAGGCTAGGATAGCTGAGCAGCGCATGGCGGAACAGGCTAGGATAGCTGAGCAGCGCATGGAGGAGCGCTTTAAGTTTTTGCAGGATCAGCTGATGATCTCTCAGCACTCGAGGCCATCCTCATCACATATGCCATCCTACCAGCCGCAGCAGCCGCAGCAACATTACGGGGGTGCATTTCAGCAGTGGCCTCAGCAGCAGTATGCACCCCAGTATTCCCTGTAGTATGCACCTCAGCCATACCAGCAGCAATACCAGCAGCCATACCAGCAGCCCCAGCAGCAGTCACCCCAGCGGCCCAACATCGATCTTAATATCGATTCGATTACTGCTTTTCTTACATCTGATACCTATTATCATGGTGATGAGTTAGACCAGCAGCCACCCCAATAGCTTTGGATTATTTTATTTTGTTGTATGGATATATTTTTATTGTATGGATATTTTTTTTGTTGTATGGATATTTTTTTAAATTAATGATTAATTTTCATTTCTAATTTTTATTTTTTTAAATAGTAAACTAATTAATTATTAAATTTTATTTTTGTATCAATAATCAAACTTTTAAATAAAATAATCAATTAAAATTTTTAATAAAATAATATTAATTTTTTAAATAAAACGATTTTTAAAAAAAATAATATTTCTTTTTTAAAAATAATAAATTTTTTTAAAAAAAAAAAAACGGTTTTTTCCGGCGGATTTGTGGACTTTCCGGCGGATAAACCATACGATTTTTTTCCTGGGGTTTTCCGGCGGATTATCCGCCGGAAACGTCCGGCGGATTTGTGGAGTTTCCGGCGGATACTACGCCGGCAATTTCCGGCGGATTTGTGGACTTTCCGGCGGATAAACCATACAAATTTTTCTGGGGTTTTCCGGCGGATTTTTCGGCGCCACAAAATCCGCCGTAAGTTCCCGACGGATAATCCGCCGGAAACCGTTTGCCACGAGCTGGCTACCGGCGCCACAAATCCGCCGGAAAGTCCACATTTTCGGCGGATTTTTGGCTTTTCCGGCGGATTTTGTCCGCCAAAAAGGCCAATTTTTCTTGTAGTGCGTTAATGCTAGGGAGTTAGAGCAAAAACTGTAATTGCAAAATGAATGTTTGTTAATCATTTCGTATTTTACATTCTGCCTTTGTGCTTAAACAACAAAATTCATAACTAGGCCTAGCCCTAGGCTCATGTCCTGATGCCCTTCTCCCTATTCGGAGTCACGAGTTTCATCCTCTTCTTCATTCACGTATTGGGTGAGCTTCCCTTCGTGGATCAGCTCTTCAATGTCATCCCTGAAGGTGTTGCATTTGCTGGTACTGCGCCCATAACAAGTCAGATCAGCCTTCATGCTGCCAACCTTGGCCTCCTCTTGGTAGGCCACGTTGTCTTCTTCATAGTCCATGTACTTTTGTGCCTTCCGAAGGAACTCGTACAAGCTTCGGGGTTTGTTGACCCCCATGTCCCTTTGAAACAGGCTTCCCTTCTTGAGGCCATCCTTCATACAAAAGAGTCTCCTCTTGTCTTCAAGGTTCATGACGTTGGTAGCCTCCTTGTTGAACCTTTCCAGATATTCTCTAAGTGTTTCTTTCTCTCCCTGCCTGATTGCCCTAAGAATCTCTTCAGATTTGGGTTTCACCCGGGAGGCAGTGAAATGAGCTGTGAACATTCTCGCTAGCTGACCCCATGAGGAGATGGAGTTCGGCCGTAGCTCTTGAAACCACTCTAGTGCAGAATTTTCGAGAGTGAGGGTGAAGATTTTGCAGTGAACAAGCTCCCTGACGCCTCTATAGCGCATCATCAGGGAGAAGTGTGCCAGATGGCGGTCTGGATCTCCGATTCATACATCTTGAGGGTTGGCAGCTTCTCCAAGGCCCTTGGGATTCAGCATTCATCCACCCTTCGAGTGAAAGGCCCTTCTTCCGAAAACCTTCTTGGGTTTCGGGGAGAGGTGTCTTCAAAGTCAAACTCTTGATGCCTACGTCGGTCGGGGAATCTCCTCGATGGTGATCCCCGGTGGTGTCTTCGTTGGGTATTGACCCTATCTTCATAGTCCAACTCATGATACTTGCGTCGGTCGGGGGATCTCCTCGATGGCGATCCCCGGTGGTGCCTCCGATGGGTATCGACCCGGTTCCTTGACCTCTCATGAGAATCAGGGGACGCGCGTGAGGAGGTCTTGGAGTGGGAGTCGTGAGGCTGGTAGGTATCATCTGGAGGGGATGGAGGGGTCCTTGTAGGTGAGCCCGATCCTTCATGCCTGTGCCGCCGAGGGGAGAGATCGATGCACGTGCCTTCGCCTTGGGGGGAACGATGGACGTGGTGCCTTCGAGGGGGAGACCGATGGCGCCTTGAAGCCACTGTTGTCGGAGGAGGCTGCTCGGGCAGGGAAGCCACACGCCTTTCAATCTGCCTTAGGCGAGCTTCCTGCTGCAGCATAGCTTGAGTGCGGCTGGCCAGGAGATCCAAAAGTTGACTCACATTCGAGGACTGGACAGGCTGACTGGTTCCCTCGTCAGGTAGGGTCACGACGTTGCCATCGGGAGTACCCTCTGGTCGGGGTGCGGGTATGGCATTGCTTTGAACCCGGGGTCTGCCTCTGGGAGCCATGGCGTAGCAAGAGAAAAGTTCTAGTAGTGATGATGTGAAAGATAGATATCTCCCACCGTGGTCGCCAATGTTCTGTACCTAGCAGTATTTTGGTCGGCTGCTGTTGGTAGGTCTCTTGCTGCCCTGGCAGGAGGTTAGTGAGCGCCCTCGGGGGGGGGGGGGGTACCTGCAAAGCCATTCCGACGCTCAAGTCAGTATGAGAATAAGCTAGTGAATTTGCAAGGAAAGAGTGTGTACCTCGTAAATGGCTATGCGAGCCTGTATTTATAGGAAATCGTGCCCGTTTGTGGGTCGTCGGATCAGCGGAATTGATCTTAACCGTCCAAGCGTGATTGGGCTTGTATGTTGTGGATAAGGAATTGCTAAATGGACCTCTTGGTCCAGTCCAGAACAGTTACCAATTGACCAATTTCCTTTTGATGATGTGCCGGTCTCTTATTTGTAGATAGTGTAAAAAAACCTATACACATATTGTATATATAAATTAAATCCATTTGCATTTCTCGATTGCCGAGTTATTTCCCCTAATTTTAATTTAAGGAAACTAGCAAAACAAAAGTGGGGATTTATTTGGGGGAAGTTATTGGATCTTAGATATGGCCCGATTGTTCCAACATTCACTTGTGAGAAATTTGCGAATTGGGGTAGGAAGGATTTGATATGGTGGAGGGATTTGATTTTATTAGAACCGTTGAGGGATTTTCGAATTGCCGAGTTACATCCCAAACAGTGTTTTCTATAGGTACTAGTTGCGGGTTGGGAAGCAGCACAAACATTTATTACTAAATAGAGTTGACCATTCATTGGATGGTGTATTATGAAAAGCATTGGATGGTTTGTGGAAGTTAGTGGCGCCTTCTAAAGTTAGCATTTTTAATGGCGTTCATTGTTGAATAAACTTCCCACCCGTGATGTGTAACGCCCCAAAATAATTTAATTAATTATTTAATTAAGTTATTTAAGACTTACAATATTTATTTAAGCAAATTAATTAACTTAGAGTTTTGTTTTATTTCAGGAGGTGTCTAAGTAAATAGGAAGGTGTTAATAAGGCCCATTATCCGTTAAGTGGCCCAAGTTCTGTTAGTAAATCATAGGAGTTTTAGGAGAAGTCTTCACTTGTGCAAAATCAAAAAAAATTAGAAAGTGAGAAGAGTGAGAGAGAAGAGGCGCGACGGTGCTAGGGCAAGGGAGGGAGTTTTGCGTGAAGCTTGGAGAAGAAGGAGCTTGGATTGTTGGTGATCTTTGGTGGCTTGATAGAAGTCTGGTGGAATTCTTCAATTTCAAAAGGTTAGGGGGCTCTCTTTTATTCATAATAACCTATAAGATTAGCAATCATATGAGTTAGGTTTTAGGAATAATTAATTACTTGATTGTGACGTTGTTGATTGATTTGTGGTGTTGTTTCATGTTATATATGACGTTGAATTTAAATTGGTGATGCTATGTTGATGGGTGTTGAGATGAATTATGATTGCTAATTGTGTATGTAGGGTGTTTGTTATATTGACCCAATGAAATTGAATGGGAAAAATATGAAAGTTGTTAGGTGTTTGTTGAATTTCTTGAATGAATGATGTCGAGATGTTGTGCGTGACATGTTGGTGTGTCGTGTCTTGCGAGGTGTGTGCCTAGGCGTGTTGTGCGTGTATGTGCTAGTCATGGGCGCCAAAAGTGGCTGCCCATGCGTGTTGTGTGTGATTGGTGTCACGGGGTGGGTTGATGTGTCATGGGGTGAGCGCCTTGTGGCGTGTTGGTTGCGTGGGTGTTTCAGTGAAGGGGGCACCAAATGTGGCAGCCCCTTGCGGTGTCGTGCTTCGGTGAGAGGGGCGCCAGAATTGGCAGCCCCTTGTGCGTGTTGTGGTGCCATGGTGTGTGTTGGGCACCAAAGTGGCATGCCCTGTGCATCGGGTGTGTGTGTATGTGGTGTGTCTCGGCGCAGGGCACCAAGAATGTGGCGTGCCCTTGCGCCTGGTGTTGTGTATGTGTGCTGGTGTGTTGCTGATTGGGGCGCCATTTGGCTGCCCCAGGGCGCCTGGTGGCGCCTTGTGCTGGTGTGTGGTGCGTGGCTTGCAGGGCGCCAATTTTGGCTGCCCTATGTGCTGTGTCTAAGTTTGTGTCTTAGATTTTGTCTAAGTTTGTGTCTTAGTTTTGTCTTAGTTTGTGTCTAAGGCAATGTTGCCTAGTTGTGGTGCTGTTTGGGTCCTTGTGTTACCGTTTGGTCCTTATGGTGTTGTTTTAGTCCTTTTGTGACAATTTAATCCATAATTACTTGGTGAATGGTGTAATTGGTGTGCTAGCCTTAGAGCTATAAATGGAGTTGTATTAATGGTGACAGATATATATAAATTGGTGAGATAAAATTATTGGTGAGTGATCTATGACCTTCTTTTGGTGTTGGTGAGTTAATAAAATTATTGGCGAGCATGCTACTGCATATTAAGGTGATTTTGGTGTGTATGGTGTATTGTTCATGGCGTCACATAATCATGTGCATTTATTGGTGAGCAGAACGCTTCGGCCTTATGATAAATGATTGGTGAGCAGAAGGCTTCGGCCTTATTTTGGTGAGTGCCCTCAAGGCTATTATTAAGGTGATGATGGATCCACATGCATATGCCCTAGGAGTTGGGTTGCATTTCATGCACTATTCATACCTTCGGTGTTGTTTCTTGATGATATAAAGTGATGGTGTATGTTAATATTGCTGTGATTTGGTGTTGCTAGTTGCTTTCTCTAATATGACGCTTATCTTATTTGTTATTATTTATGTAAAAAGACTCACCCTACTGCTTTTATGTTGCTTCTCATGTCGGCAACGTGCAGGCGATAACGAGTGAAGGTGATCTAGTACCTTCTTCTAGTTGGTTGAGTCTGCTCTGATACGTAGCACCGGGGGGCGTCTTAGTTTATTGTCGTTTTATTTGATGTTCCAAAACTTCTATTTTGGTGATGTATTTCGATATTTTAAGACCTGATATATTTCCGCTGCGATGGTTTTTATATTTGTGTTGACGTAGACTAAACAGGATAATTATGTTGACAGTGGTGCTATGTATCTCGTGCTTTATGACTTTATGAATTAATTTGGCGTTACTATATATGTTGTTGACGCAAATGTGGGACCCTCTTGTGGTTGAATTGAAAAGTTTTTAAAAGCTCTGATTTTAAACTAATTAAATTCTAGTTGAATAGAAGGGGGTGTTACATGATGTTTTGTTGGCTGGGGGGATCTTTTCAGACAAACATAGTAGCACCCGTGTTTTGTGCTTCTCGCAAAAAGAATCTATAGAGCATCTTTTCTTCTCTTGTTGTAGATCTTAAAGAGTGTGGCAGGCAAGGTTTTAAAAACCGGACCGGACCGGCCGGTTCAACCGGTTGAACCGGGAACCGGACCCCTGGCCGGTTGGTTCAACCCCATTTGAACCGCAGACCAAAGAACCGTCCAGAACCGGGGAAGAACCGGATAGAACCGCTTTGAACCGGGAAAGAACCGGGAACCGAACCGGGTTGAACCGCCCGAAATGCAATTTTTTATTTTTAAATTTACTTTTTTCTCCAAAATTTAATATTTTTTATTTTTTATTTAATAAATTACTTATCCGGTTCAACCATGGTTGAACCGGTTGAACCGATTGAACCATGAACCGGAGGTCTCGCCGGTTCGATCTCCGGTCCGGTTTTAAAAACATTGGTGGCAGGGGTTGAATGTTTGGTTGGGTGTTCATGATAGAGCTCGAAATTCAGGCGTAGATCACTTTGTCCTTTACTAGTATGTATGACCCGTGCGCTATACATCTTTTTTGAATTTAATTTGTAATTGTAATTTTTTATGTAAAATTACTAATAATATATATATATATATATATATATATATATATATATATATATATATATATATATATTGTCGATTAGTATAACGATGAGGCTTGTTTGGTGGTGGTGAATTGTAAAATTCCCTATTAGGTATAATTGTATCAAATTTAAACTAATTGTTTCCCCATTAGTTGTTAATTGGTGGTCGAATAATAAAAGTTAGTGTACTAGGGGGTTATTATGTTTTTCCAGTAATGAAAAACTCGGGCGCATTTAAGAGTTTCTTTTTTTTAAGGACGAGCGTAATTAAACTATAAAAATATATAGGAGTCATAAAATTACTAAACAAATAAATTACACAATAAAGTATAGAGATATATTTGATCCTTGAAATAGATACTAAATAAATTTGATTAAGAATAGAAACTAAATATATTTGGTTAATAATGGAAACTAAATAGATTTTATATAGTTTCCGATTTAATGATTTATTAAATCTTTATTAGGAAAGTATCAAATATATTATTATATTTGGGTAGAAAGAATAACTTGAACGGGTGTTTCCATAAGCTGTCGTCAATCAAAAGCGAAGATCGATTAGGATTGCTATCGGTTAGGAGATCAAAATCTGTCTCATGATCTCATCTCCGCGCATTAGAATGCTCACAAACGCTGCATCGTCTTCTTCCGGTGGCAGTGTATGACGGTTGTCCTTTTGGTCCTTTATGTTTGCTCTAGGTTTCACTTTGGTCTTTTATCTATTTTTTGGTCCGTTTTGGTCCCTCATGTTTCATTTTCGTTTCATTTTGGTCCCTGACGTTAGTTTTAGCTAACAGACGCCACGCTGACAGTTAATTGCTGACGTGGCATCCATTTTCATTAAATGACGTGGCATGTAAATGTTTTATTTAATTCTAAAATAATTATCACATCATCTTTTATGTTATTTAGCCTTTTAAAAACATAAAACATAATCCCCAAATACACCTCACTGTCACCACCGTTGCATCTCTCTCTCTCTCACTCTCCCATTTTCCCTTCTTTTCCTCTTTTTGTCTCTGCGCAACCATTTTTCCTCTACGCATCTCTCTTTCACTCTTCCTCTGCGCATCTATCTTTCTCTCTGCGCATCTCTCTTTCACTCTCCCTCAACCATTTTTCCTTCTTTTCCTCACCATCACCGTCGCATCTCTCTCAAAAACGAACCCTAATCCGAAGAAACCGAAGAACAGAGCGAACACAGTGAGAAAGAGGTGGATCTGTGTTCTTCTTCATTGTTGGATCTGTGTTGGATCTGTGTTCTTCCAGATCTGATGTGAAATGATGAAGAACGAAGGAGAAAACGATGGTGAGATGCGACGGTGATGGGAGAGGGAGAGTGAGAGAGATGCAACGGTGGTGATGTGGGGGGTTACGGTGGTGATGGGAGGGTCACCGTTTGGTGGGATGGTGGTCGCCGTTTCTGTCAGTGAGTGTGGTGAGATGCGACGGTGGCGGGAGAGGGAGAGTGAGAATCTGACGAAGGAGGAGATGAGAGGAAAATAATTTAGTTTTAGTTTTAATGTTTTTAGTTATATATTAACTGTGTTTTTAAAATTTAAAATTTAAAATTTAATTGGAATTAAATAATATTAATTTTTGCCACGTCATTTAATGAAAATAGATGCCACGTCAGCAGTTAACTGCCAGCGTGGTGTCCGTTAGCTAAAACTAACGCCAGAGACCAAAATGAAACAAAAATGAAACACGAGGGACCAAAACGGACCAAAAAAAAGATAAAAGACCAAAATAAAACCTAGAGCAAACATAAATGACAAAAAGTGCTATTTAGCCTTAAATAAAAGTAATTAAGTGAGGTTCCGATAATGTGGCCTATCTTTTCTATTTTCCTTTTACTTTCTCGGTGATGACTTAAGGCTCAAATCAGTCCAATGCTATTTCTCTACCAAAAAAAATCCAATGCTATTTGTATTTAGACGTCTAATCTAGTACTAACTAGATTATATATAAAAGATCAATAATGCTATTCAGCCAAATTTAGCCAAAAATACCTCCAGAAATACGGTGGTGGGACCACCTATCATTTCATTGAAAAATAAAACAAATGTTTAGATATTTTTTAGAAAAAATCATCACTCCCTCACACTCTCTCCTCCCTCCACTCTCTCGCATCCCTTGCGGTCTCTCCTCCCTCGCATTGCTCTCCCCTTCAATCTCTCATCTCATCGTCTCCTTCAATCTCGCTCCGCCGCCGTAAATACCACACTCAAAAACACGCTTCTTCTCGCACCACCGTAAATCTCGCACTCTCTTGCATCCCTCACAAGCATTACAGTTCAAAATCACCGTTCTTCTTCTCCGTCAGTCTCGCACCATAGTCAATCTTGCACTCTCTTTGTCAAATGCTTAGGTTTATAACAAAAATCATCAGTCCCTCGCACTCTCTCCTCCCTTTCAGAAACCATCCAAGAATAACTTCTCGTTCTCGAATTCTTCGTCCACGCTTTTGCTCTCGTTGGAGATCTAGAGTTTGATTTTCATTTTCCTAAAACATTCTCTCTCGATCTCACCTTTTCAGTTTGATTTTCATTTTTCGTTTTCCCCGTTTCTTCTGGATTTCACTTCCTTCTATTGATTTCATTTTGTTTTTTGTTTTCTAAATTTTGCAGATTGTAGTCATCTCAACTTGAAAAACTGAGAAGAAAATTTGAACAACCACAATGTTGTCAATCACAAAACAGAGAAGAGAACAACAACAACAACAACACCATCGTGCAAAGAACTTCGGGTGAGGTATAACCTCTACCAAATTGCACACCACGTGTTTGATAAAATGTAGGTTTAGATGGATTTGCACCACCATGTACGTATATTTCAAGAGGATGGTCAAAGATGGATTTGCTTTCTATGATTTGGTTTAACTTTCTTATCTTTGATATTTATAGTGATAGCAAAATGAGCAAAACACTAAAGCCAAAAGTTTTGACAAATAAAATGCTTTTTGTTGTTTGTAATAGAGTGAGTGAGTTTCTATTAGAACATACTTAACCTCAAGTTGTGATGATGGGAATATACAGGAGAAGTGCTATTTGTCTTCAGGCTATTGTGATGGAAAACAATACTTTATATATATTTTAATTACTAGAATCTAATTTTGACTATGCGATTGCAATATGACATATTGACTTTATATATTGATTTTGCTATGAAAATCTTGATATTAATCTTCTGGTCTAATAATTCACAGGTCAGATAAGATTGACACGACAGCGGCGATAGAGAAACGGACTAGACAGATAAGCTGGATCAAACTTATACTTGAGTGCTTTGTTGTGCATCACCACCTTTAAGTGTGTTTTCTTCCTTTGGTCGTGAAATATATGTGTTTGCTTCCCAGGTGTAATGAAACTTATACTTGATGTCAAAATAATGAAACTTTCACAATTTGTTGATGTTATAATTGCAGCTTGCTACTAACACTAACACAAAGTTATGGACCAGATAAGGGCATGAAAGTTTACTTGTTGTTGCTGTGAAAATTACCCTTTACAGTGAGATTTTTTATGGTCATGGCATTGCTTGACAGTTGACACTCAAAACTGTTTATGTTCCCAGGTACACCAAATTTTGTCTTTGTTTTCTCGTACCTAATTTTTAGATTGTGGTGATTGGAACTTGAAACCTCGAGGTTTACATAATGACAGAACCAGTTAGCATAAAACTCTGCATAGTGCAAAATGCAAACAAAAAGTTTTAGCTCTGTGGTAAATATTTGTGATACTGCACGACCTATTGTGCTTCATTGGTTAACAACCACAGTTCTGTAAAGCAAATAAGCAATAGATATAATTCTAAATATCAATGATATAAATGTGTTGAATGGTAAGGTTGTAGAGCTTGGAAAAGAGTTACAACTTCCACAAATTACTATTGCTAACCAGGTGCGTCCATGTATTTTTTATTTGGATTATACCTTTGAAATTTTGATGTAGTGAGTTAGATATATCTTTGAGTTGTGTGCACGTGTAGATATCATATCAATAAGGCACAAATACTAAAAATGAAACTAGAGTTTTGCAATCCATTCTCTATCAGAAATCAAAGAATTCTGTATGCTTTGTGTTATGGGTAATTAGTGGACTGAATAAAACCAGCAACATGAGGTTACGACACATGTGTGATATGTTCTATTGATTTCATTTGTTTTTTATATACTCAGCTCCCTTGGTCTCTTATTTAGGTGTCTTTAACTATGGAAGTTGTTAACTTCAGCTTGGAAACCCGTTGACATAACGAAGTCTTCATGTTTCCCACTTTATCTAACTTGAGAATTATGTTAAGCTATTATTAATGTTTGATTTCCTCGAGGTTCCCTAGAAACCACTCTCAATGGAGAGGAACCGCGGCGAGGAAATCTAAAACTCTTTTATTGAAGCCATTTCATTTAGGGAACATTTTGTTAATACAGTTTGACTGACCGTAGTGATTTATAATGTAAGACAAAGTTATTCGTGAATTACCAATGTTCCAAAATGGGACCCAAAAGCGTTGGACTTTGAAAGATTATTTGGAATTTCATAAGTTCCCGGGAAAACCCATTTATCTCTTACGGTCTTCCAATTTGGTAAGCGTGTATTTGGAGTTCTTTGGGTCCCATTGTTGTACATGTTCAAATTATGAAAATTACTTAATTAACTTGTATACATGTTTTTGATTTTTGCACCAGCCGTGTTTAATGGGCATTGGGTGTGCTACGTGCTAAACAAACACGAAAAGAATATGTATGTGTTGGACTCATTGGAACACGAAAGGAATGAGAATTGGTTTTTGCTTGATTTGGCAATGGTATTGTGTTACGATAACACTTTTTGATTTTCAGGTTTTTCATTTAACACTTTTCAAGCCTTTCAAATAAATTGACAATTTAAATAATTGTGATTTTTTAGTGCACCCGTTTTGAAGAGTTACTGAGTATCATTGTTCAAGGGGAAGTTGTTAACAATGTTGTGACGATCGTTTCAGAGGCGCGACAAATAAGCTCAACAAGAAATCGACAGGGAACAAAGAATTCAAGTAGAGCAGAACGACATTATAAGTGATCGTATGGTTGAAAATGAGAAACTCGGAAAGAAGTTGAAGCCTATTGGTTTGACTGTTTGTGAAATAAAGCCTGATGGTCACTGCGTCTTTAGCTGTACATTTATTAATTGTTATTTTGGAGTGGCTATAGCTGTACATTTCTTAACTGTAATTGATATTTTCTCAATGATTATGTATCAAATGCTCCATCGGTATCAATTGATTTTGAATGTTTTGGTAAATTTCATATTGAATGATGAGATTTTATTAACTGTGTCAGATATTTGCATAGGGGTTAGGTCATCTCCTTTCATTTGAGTAGCCAAGACCAATGACCAAGGTATCCAAGCAATTCACCA
Source organism: Astragalus membranaceus (assembly GCA_039519185.1). Lineage (NCBI taxonomy): Eukaryota > Viridiplantae > Streptophyta > Magnoliopsida > Fabales > Fabaceae > Astragalus > Astragalus membranaceus. The sequence goes on along the minus strand of CM076853.1, from coordinate 1,486,513 downwards.
ACTTTTTTAACACAATAGCCAACCCACCTTAGTCCAAAACCATTATGACATATGACTGTGTGTTCACATGGGACACCAAATAAGGGTACTCTGAACCTTGATATGTCATATATTTGCATAGGGGTTAGGTGATCTCCTTTCATTTGAGTAGCCAAGACCAATGACCAAGGTATCCAAGCAATTCACCAACCTTTTTAACACAATAGCCAACCCACCTTAGTGCAAAACCATTATGACATATGACTATGTGTTCACATGGGACACCAAATAAGGGTACTCTGAACCTTGATATGTCATATATTCGCATAGGGGTTAGGTGTTCTCCTTTCATTTGAGTAGCCAAGACCAATGACCAAGGTATCCAAGCAATTCACCAACCTTTTTAACACAATAGCCAACCCACCTTAGTGCAAAACCATTATGACATATGACTATGTGTTCACATGGGACACCAAATAAGGGTACTCTGAACCTTGATATGTCATATACTCGCATAGGGTTTAGGTCATTTCCTTTCATTTGAGTAGCCATGACCAATGACCAAGGTAGCCAAGCAATTCTCCAACTTTTTTAACGCAATAGCCAACCCACATTAGTACAAAACCATTATGACATATGACTGTGTGTTCACATGGGACACCAAATAAGGGTACTCTGAACCTTGATATGTCATATATTCGCATAGGGGTTAGGTCATCTCCTTTCATTTGAGTAGCCATGACCAATGACCAAGGTATCCAAGCAATTCACCAACTTTTTTAACACAATAGCCATATGTCATAATGGTTTTGGACTAAGGTGGGTTGGCTATTGTGTTAAAAAAGTTGGTGAATTGCTTGGCTATGTTGGTCATTGGTCTTGGCTACTCAAATGAAAGGACATGACCTAACCCCTATGCGAATATCTGACATATCAAGGTTCATAGTACCCTTATTTGGTGTCCCATGTATCCACACATTCATATGTCATAATGGTTTTGAACAAAGGTGGGTTGGCTATTGTGTTAAAAAAGTTGGTGAATTGCTTGGATACCTTGGTCATTGGTCTTGGCTACTCAAATGAAATGAGATGACCTAACCCCTATGCGAATATCTGATATATCCAAGTTCAGAGTACCATTATTTGGTGCCCCATGTGAACACACAGTGATATTCCCTAATAGTTTTGAACAAACGTGGGTTGGTTATCTTGTTAAAAAAGTTGGTGAATTGCTTTGCTGTGTTGGTCATACGTCTTGGCTACTCAAATGAAAGGACATGACTGAACCCCTATGCCAATATCTGATATATCCAGGTTCAGAGTACCCTTATTTGGTGCCACATGTGAACACACAGTGATATTCCCTAATTGTTTTGGACAAACGTGGGTTGGTTATGTTGTTAAAAAAGTTGGTGAATTCCTTTCACAAGGTTTTCTTTGAAACTAAATGCAAATGAGAGCACTATATGAAACAACATGAGGGCACTATATGAGTGCCATAGGACTCTTAGAAATAACCAAGTTTTTAATACAAATGACCAATCTATAATAATCATCTTTTTTGTGAAATTGACCATGAGACTACAAGAGGGCACGAAATCAGTGGGTTGGAACACATATATGTAAGCACGACGTGATGGATCGTTCAAATGGCATATAGTTTGTCAGTTCTAATCAAATCACCATGTTCCCCATAGAAATAACCAAGTTTTTAATACAAATGACCAATCTATAATAGTCATCATTTTTGTGAAATTGACCATGAGACTACAAGAGGGCACGAAATCAGTGGGTTGGAACACATATATGTAAGCACAACGTGATGGATCGTTCAAAACGCATATAGTTTGTCAGTTCTAATCAAATCACCATGTTCCCCATAGAAATAACCAAGTTTTTAATACAAATGACCAACCTTTAATAATCATCATTTCTTTGTGAAATTGACCATGAGACTACAAGAGGGTACTGAATCAGTGGGTTTAGACACATATATGTAAGCACAGCATGATGGATCCTTCAAATGGCATATAGTTTATCAGTTATAATCAAATCACCAAGTTCCACACAGAAATAACCAAGTTTTGAATACAAATGACCAACATATAATAACCATCATTTCTTTTGAAATTGACCATGGGACATTAAGAGGTTACTAAATCAGTGGGTTGGGACACATATATGTAAGCACAACATGATGGATCACTCAAATGGGGAGGCCGAGCCGAGGGAGGAGAGACCGCGAGGGAGGAGGGAGTGCGAGTGAGAGACTGCGTGGGAGGAGGGAGTGCGAGTGAGAGACTGTAGAGGATAGGATTAATAATTTGTTTTTTAATTTAATTTAAGGGATAGGCTTATTTGTTTGTTTTGTGTCGTTAATTATTAAATAAATAAACAATTATTATATTCTATTTTTTAATTGTAAAAGAAAACAGAGATATATTTTAACACAATAGCCACATTCAAACTTCAATTAACCAACTTTTATAGGCAAGACACCAATTTGAAACAACATGCGTTGGCTATTGTGTTAAAAAAGTTGGTGAATTGATTGGCTACCTTGGTCATTGGTCTTCGCAACTCAAATGAAAGGAGATCACCTAACCCCTATGCGAATATATGACATATCAAGGTTCATAGTACCCTACATTGGTGTCCCATGTATCTACACAGTCATGTCATAATGGTTTTGAAGTTAGGAGGGTTGGCTATTGTGTTAACAAAGTTATTGAATTCCTTGGCTACCTTGGTCATTGGTCTTCGCAACATGAACCTGATGTCATTTACAACATTTACATATACTTGGCTACATATCATAATTGAAGTAAGTCGCCTTCAAAGGTTTGGGTGGTAACATGAACCCGATGTCATTTACAACATTTACATCAATACTAATCAAAAGATACATATATGTCTAATTACAACAAAAATTTGTCATGAGCATTAATATACATATATCTTTAATTACAACAAAAAATACTCATGACCATTAATATGCAGGGAGTATCCTTCATGCTAAAGTCAGGGATTTGTAGTCAATTGTGACAATCCCGTGAAGTCTGTTTCCATGTTTGCCAAAAGTTCCATGAATGGAATGTCACCTCCTACCTGTTAATAATCACATTATTTGTTTTACAAATTGACCAAGACTTGTTGAATTGATATATCCATCAAAGAAAGCATGTATGCTCTCACTGCGTTGTGTTGTTGACATCCCCGCCCATAAAAATTTCCTTAACAATGTCGGTGCCCATCTATGTCGCTCCTTATACAACCCACTTAACCAGTCATTCTCTTGAAGCTGAAATTTGTCTATGAAGGAACGCCATTTATCTTCAAAATCAAGTCTTGTGTAAGTATCATAAACCGCTTCTTTCATTGCCGCCTTTATCTTGTAATATTCACCATAGCCACTAAGTTTTTCGGGAATTTTTTTCATGATATGCCATAAACACCACCTATGGCGAGTAGTAGGAAAGACTGTCTCAATGGAATTTTTCATAGCCTTGCATTGGTCGGTGACAATACCCAAGGGGGCCTTTCCTAGCATGCAAGAAAGCCATGATTGAAAAAGCCACACAAATGACTCTTCATCTTCACCGGAAACTAGGCCACACCCAAGTAATGTTGATTGACCATGGTGATTGACACCTACAAACGCAGCAAAATGCATCTCATATTTATTGGTGAGATATGTTGTATCAAATGTCACCACATCTCCAAAATATTCATAAGCAGCTCTACTTCTCGCATCGGCCCAAAAGACATTCTTGACATGAAAACCATCATCCAAATCAAGATCATAGAAGAAATTTGAATTTTGTTCCCTCATTTCATAAAAGTAACTAATCAACGCCTTCCCATCACCGCCTTTACCAATTGAACGCCTTTCCTTGTTGACAAAATTCCTTACGTCCTTTTCACAAAATGGTATATTTTCATGCCCTCCTGCATCCGTGACAAGAGATTGGAAAGTTTTGTTGATCCTCACGCCCGCTTCATCGTTGATTTGGATTGTTCTCTTCACATGCAGATTTATTTTCTTGTTTGCCCTAAACAACCTTGACTTTGTGGGGCTCAACTGGTGACAATGCTCATCTACAAATTTTTTGATATACCATACTCCATCTGTTTCTAACTTGAAACATATCTTGGCAGGACAATTGCTCACCCTAGTCGGAAGTGTCTTCAATGAACATGGAATTTTTGACATTTGCGCGCTAGACCCCTCTCTCGAGCATGACAGAATTCTGTAGTTGATTGCCCCATCCTTTCCCTTTACTGATGTTCTAATTTTCCATCCAAATCCTTTTTTTAAAGCATACTCACCATAATATGATATCCCCTCATCTAATGAAGCAAAACACATCCCGATTGTTGGCTCCCAACATGTATCATCATTGTTGGGGTTGTCGACTGTTATACCTTCAGCCTCAGCACTATCACCCTCAACGAATGTATCACCACCCTCCATGAACTTTTAGATGTCGGCGGCGTCACATCAGTACTGCACAATAAAATCCAATTATGTATAGCTTATATCAAAATTAATATAGTGTGTAGATGTAAACCGAAATGTGTATGCCATAATATGCAGAATACCAATAATAGGAAATAATAGGAAGTTTCTTATCTTAACTCTAAATTTATCATACCAATATAAGTAGAAAACAAAGTTTAAAAGGTCTTACACCAAGGCTGTTGTCACATTTTATTCTCAGCAATACATTATAATGAAATAGATATGTCACTCATATTTATGTAACAACAACTCAAGTCAAAAGGTTTCTTCAGTGCCACATTTTGTGGTCATCAAATAAACATCTTAACATATCAGCTAAACAACCCCAATTAACCAACTTTTCAACCCCAATTTCTTAAGTATAACTCAATTGTTTGTGGTATGACATGTAGAAAATCCATTTGAACCAGATAGCCACATTACTACCCCAATTAACCAACTTTTCAAAGCCATAAACCAATCTGGTATTTCACATTTATTTCTTTCAATCTAACTGTAAAGGACAAGAGGGCTCAATGTAACCCAAACTTGGTTTTTCACATGCTATTCTTCCCTACTCATTATGAACAACATGAGGACTCTATTTAAGTGCTAAATAGGACAATTAATGTAACTATAACTAAAAGGTTTCTACTCTGACATGTACATGCTCAATTTGAACCAGATAGCCACATTACAACTACAATTAACCAACTTTTGGATGTCATAAACCAAGCTGATTTTTCAAAGTGTTTTCTTTCTAACCAGTAACCAGAATACAAACACAAAGTCAAATGTCCTTAATAGCACAAACACATTTACCTGAGTCAAACACAATTACAAAATATACTTGGAGAAACCCTATCATCGTGTTAATTGAAAGAAGCAAACAAACATTGTACCATCAATTAATCTACCATCATGTTGAAGAAGAGAACGATCTGGTACGAAGATGAAGAAACAATAGGGTTTCCTTTCAAATTAAATTGGGGTTTTTGCAATCAGTCAAATTAGGGACAAATTAAGGAATAAATCAGTATCCATTACCTGAGTGGAAGAAGGTTGCAGTGGAGAAGAGGTGGAGAAGCGGTTAAACGGCGGAGTCACGACGGAGATAAAAACGGAGAGGAATGGAGCAGAGGAGACGCGCGATTGGAGGGAGACACACACGCTACCTTCTTGAATGGCGGCGGAGGGCGATGAGCGCTTGAACGGGAGAGCAAGGCGAAGGAGGAGAGACCGCGAGGGAGAAGGGAGTGCGACAGAGTGACAACGACAGAGGAGGGAGTGCGAGGGAGTGAGAGCGAGAGAGGAGGGAGTGCGAGGGAGTGAGGGGGCTTCTATTTTTTTTTCCAATTAAATCAGCTGGTCCCACAACCGTATTTCCATTGTATCATACGTATTTTGTATTTTTGGCTGTATTTTGGCTACCATTTTTGGCTGAATAGCATTATTGATAAAAGATTCTGATTGCGCTGTCATGACAAATGCACAGTTCATCATCGTGGATACGCAGATGCCTCCTCCTCCTAAGGATAACGCTACCGTCTCTACTACTCAGGAGGAAGATCTACTGCTCCGTAGCACCAAAAAATCAAAACTTCATGATACCAGTACACTTGAACCCAAGCTACCTCAAGAAAACTCCAAACAGTCCTCATCTATTTCATACAAAGATGTCCTGAACACGATCTTTGGGGCTGACAGCGATGAAGAAGACTGGGGTGGAGTGGATGAATCGGAATTCCCGGAGAACAAATGGTATTAGGATGACAAAAATGAGGGCTCCTCCGAGTCCAAACCCTTCAATCCTACCCCTAAAATCCCTCTTTCGGATGATGAGATCTCTAGGTGGTCTAAACCATGGGAAAATACACTAATTGTGAAGGTTCTTGGAAAGCGAGTTAACTTCAAATTATTAGATGCTCGCCTGCGAAATCTGTGGCAGATCAAGGGACTGATGAAGGTAACCGACATGGCGCAAGATTTCTACCTTGTCCAGTTCACCAAGCAGGAGGACTACCACCACACCTTGTTTGAGGGTCTGTGGAAAATTGTGGATCACTAACTAATTGTTCAGCGATGGAGACCTTTATTCTCATTTTCAGCTAACATTACCAACAAGATTGCGGTATGGATTCGATTACTAGGTCTCCCTCTGGAGTTATGTAATGAGCAATTCTTGAAGCTTATTGGATACACCTTAGGTACCAAGCTGAAAATCGATGAATTGACTTCTGTCCATGAACGTGGTAAGTTCGCTCGTATTTGCGTTGAATTAGATTTGGATAAACCTCTATCGTCTCACGTGGTCATTAAAGGAACAAAGATTCCCTTTAGAATACGAAGGGTTCCATGCTATATGCTTTCGCTGGGGTAGATATGGTCACAAGAAAGATCAATGCAAGGATCTTTTGGAATGCCTTGAAATTAAGATGCCTAAGGACTCTATGGTGAATCGGGAATTGGTTACAAATGAAGCCTTAATGGCAGATGTTGGCACGGAACCTTCGGCCAAAGACTAGAATTTGGGCGTGACGGAGGCTTCTGTTAACCAAGGTGATCAGGTCATGTTGGACAAGGTTCACGAGAAAATCAATGAACTCGATTTGGGTACATGGAACTTGGTCTCTTCCCAAAATTAAGTGTCCTAATTTGAAGTCTCAGAGAAACCCCAGTCCGGTGAGTACACAAGATCAAACTATCCCTTCTCTTCGTTCTGGAGCCAGTAAGGTGTGGAATCAGGATCAACCAATCTCCAAAATCCTGAGGACGCACCTGTCTTGAGAAAGGGGTCGTTGATTAAGACCCCCGTGGTTAATTCTAAGGCTCCTGGTGGTAGTTCTCAAAATTAGGGTAGTATTCCCGTCAGAGACCCTAATGCAGGGAAGAACAAGCAATCCGGGCCTAAGGGTGGGAGTCTGAACAAGAAGGAGGTTCCTCCGGGGAGTATGCCTCGGCCCAAGAAAGAGAAGGTCAAGGCTCCTGCTGTTGGTACTACCTCAGGCCAAGCGCTTAATCTTTCCGAAGGAAAGCAGGTTGTTAAAGGTTCGATTAAACCTATTGTGGACCCTATTCTTCGTCCCAGGAATGCTGATGAGCGTGAGAAGCCCATACTAGAATACATGAAGCTGTGGGACAAGAAGCTTGGCCCAAATTTTATTTCTCTATTGCCGGGAATGTGTAACACCCCTTTTCTACCCGTTAATTTAATTGAAAAATCAGAGTTTCAAAATTTCTTTTCATCGCAAGGAATGTTACACATACTCAAATCAAAACGTCGTACTTCAAATAAATAGTTCAACATCAAATAATTGTGCAACACGTAGCACGCCCCCAATGGGAAAAAAAACTCAAACATCAGTCATCGTCACCACAACCGTGACATCAATAAAACCAAATACGCAGCGGAAAATATAAATAAGAGAAAACCATCAAATAACATCTAACAACCAAAATAGTCTTAAAACATCGAGTTCGTTCCCCCCTGAGTGCTACGTATCAGAGCATGACGACCCGACTCATAATTAGTGAAGATACCTAGGTCTTCACTCGTGATCACCTGCACGTTACCGCATAGGGGTAACATTCAAACAAAAGGGTGAGTCCAATTCAATCCATATAATAAATCACATGATAATCAATAAGTCAAAGTCACAGCACTAGAGCAACCACATCACAATCAGCAATTACGTCATTGCAACAACTCATCACGATGTCATGTGACTATATGAAATGCAACCCACTCGCGGGCATATGCATGAGGTACCTTTTATCATCGTCGCTTAGCCTTTATGGCCTCATCGTCGCTTAGCCTTTATGGCCTCATCGTCGCTGGGTTCATGCACATGAGATACATGAGACACTATGACATGCACCACACACAAACACACAATCACAGTCAACGTCACTTACCAATTTGCCAAATAAGAGGCACAGCACCTGTCAATTTATAATTACACACAACAACGTCGCTATAGCTCATCGTCGCTTATTATCATCGTCGCTTAGCCTTTATGGCCTCATCGTCGCTCATCCATAAACGTCATCAACAACAATAGCCACTAAGGGCAAAACAGTCATTTGCACATCATCATCAATAATATTGGCCACTAAGGGCAAAAACGTCATTTAACTAGCCACTAAGGGCATCATCGTCATTCACACGTCATCATCAACAATATTGGCCACTAAGGGCAAAAACGTCATTTAACTAGCCACTAAGGGCATCATCGTCATAATCACCCATTTTGACACTAAAACGTTAACACTGTTGGTCATAGGCAAAAAGGATTTTTATTTTTAAAATAGGACACACCGATAGACAATCGAAACAGCTTCCCAACACTTTTTGAAACGTTTAAAACGGATGCCCGAGTCAAAAGATATAGAGAAAACAGTTTTTATAAAAACATTGGGGACATCCTGAAAATGGCGCCCTTGGCGCCCAGCACCTGGCGCCCAGCGCCCAGCAACACAACACACACGCACACTGGCGCCCTTGGCGCCCAGCGCCTGGCAACACGCAACACGCACACACACACCCACCGAGACAACTCCAAAATGACACGTGCAAAAATAAAACCACTCGAGCCAAAATGCTTAAAATTGAATTTGGGCACGTAAATACAAAAGATGGCACGGTAAAATATGCCCAGAATTTGAAATTTCACTAAAAGCACCCCATATGCGCACACAGGCAACACCCACCGAGACAACTCCAAAATGACGTGTGCAAAAATAAAACCACTCGAGCCAAAATGCTTAAAATTGAATTTGGGCACGCAATTGCAAAATATGGCACGGTAAAATATGTCCAGAATTTGATTGTTTACCCAAAACATCCTTTATGCGTACACAACACACACGCAACACACGCCCACATCACACACTGGCGCCCTTGGCGCCCAGCGCCCAGCACACGACACACGCGCAGCACAGAAACACGCACACTGGCGCCCTTGGCGCCCAGCGCCCAGCACAACACAGCAACAGAAAATTCCAGCAACACAACATCACACATATGGCGCCCTAGGCGCCCATACAGCAACCAAATGAATTTTTCAACCACAATTCATGAACATCACGCATAAAACATTAACAAAACATGAAAATCACATACAAATTTGTGATTATGGGTAGATCTAGGCTAACTCTACCTTAAAACCTATCATGAACATCTATTATATAGAAAGATAGAACTCCCCTAACCTTGGATTCGAAGAGTAGGAGCCCTAGAGACAGTCACCACCAGAACCTCAGCAACAAAATCACGTCCCTTAGCTCCTTGAACTCGCGGCCTTCTTCTCCTCCTTCTCCTCTCTACGACGCTCTCCCTCTCTCTATTCTCCTCTCTCAATTTCGCAAATGACAACGCCAAAACCCTAACCTCACAAGACCTCACAACTTCGCATGTCTCATTGGATCACGGGCTTGGGCTTTTCACTTAAGCGCTAGTTCACTCAAGTGGCGCCTCCTTTTCCTAATACCACCAACAAAATTAATATAATTTTAATTAATTAAATTATATCCAATAATTAAAATAAATTCCTAAATACTTAATTAAATATTTAGGGTGTTACAGAATGAATCCCTTGGGTGAAGCCCAAGTTGACAAAGACAACGTAGCCTTTGTTGAGGCTTTAAGGGGAAGAGTACAAGTTAAAGACCAGAATGGTCCAGGAAAGGTTGGGGAGTCCGTTTCCCATTTATCTACACGTCTATATGAATGTTTGTTGTTGGAATTGCAGAGGCACTGCTGCTAAAGGCTTCGCTAATCTTATTAGAGACATGCGAGTTGATTATAATTTTTCCTTTTTAATTTTGGTTGAAACCAACCTAAGTGGGACTAACGCTAACCGTCTCATTAAGAGACTCAATTTTGATGGCAGGTTTATTATAGAAGCGTCAGGGAATTCGGGTGGTATATGGTGCTTTTGGGATAGCTCGGTGTGGCTGGTTTCCATTTTAGCCAGCTCCAACCAATTTGTTCATATGGAGGCTCGCTTCATAAATGGCCCCCCATAGCTCCTTACGGTCGTGTACGGTAGCTCTCATTTTGCCCCTCGGCAGTAGTTGTGGGAGGATTTACAAGCTCTTGCTAACGAGATCACCCTCCCTTGGATTGCTTTGGGCGATCTCAATACTACCATTTTGGATAGTGACAAAAGTGGTCCCCCTCTTTCGGGTCCCCAAAGTCACGATCAAGGCTTGGTTGCTGTTATTGACATGGGCAATCTTGTGGATGTCAGGTTTGTGGGTGACCGATTTACGTGGTTTCGGAATGGAGTTCGAAAATGCCTTGATAGGGCCCTTTGTAACTTGGAGTGGCATCTTAGGTTCTCGGAAGCTATGATCCACCATCTTCAAATCGGATCACAGGCCTCTTCTCCTCAACTTTGAGGGTGTGAATAGGGTGAATAGGAGGAGACGTCCTTTCCGTTTTGAGGCCATGTGGTTGACCCATGAGAACTTCCCTACCGTTGTCCTTGACCATTGTCGAGGAAGGAAGGGTTGAGTTGGTCGTCCAAACTTCTTGAGCTTCAAAGGGTTCTTAAAGAGTGGAATTAGACCACTTTTGGAGATTGTTAGGTGGTTTGCCTCGATGCCCTGATTTGCTCTTAACTCTGACTTTCAGTCCTCGGCCTATGACCTTATTTATTTTTGGGTGTTAACAGTTCCTAATTGTCCAATCAAACTTTGATTCAGGAGTAAAATTGTTTCAATTGAGAAGTCTAGCCTCACTATCCTTTTTGTCTAAACTGAATTCCTATGTAATCTTTTGTTCCTACCATCGACAACTTTTCCATGATAGACAAGTCTACTAACCTCTGATGTAGTCATATAGTTAGTGTTTCATTTCTTCTCGAGGAAGGAACCTTATGCTTAACCGAACTTGTGATTCTTCCGGTGAGTCCAATCATTCTTATACCGACCAAAGATTCCTAAAGTCCTCTCATATCCTTAGGGGTTGATTTAGTTGAGACTCTACAAAGTTGTAATCACGTCCGATGAAATACGAAGTTTAAGGAAAGTGATGTTAAGATAGGGAAATTCGATCTCGTAGGATCTCGTTTGGCTAAAAGTTCCTCATAAAGTCCTCATAAATTATTGTTGAGTTTAAGACTTAACTCAGAAGGTATGGAGATTCTTATATAACTGTATTTTCAATTAAAGTTTTATAAAAATCCTATCATTATGAGAGTCATTTGAGGACAATTGTTGTTCCTTAGTTTAATCTAAATTACGAAAGTGTATCTTCGAGACTACTGAAAGGTAATATTCCAAATTTTTCGATCCATTAAGGCTGGAATTTTGGGATGCATGTTTGCCAGTACATCGACTGATAAGGAAAAACAGAGATAGTAAGCATTGATTGGGCAGTAGTCCATAAGCCATGATTCCTACATGAGTCACCACTACCGTAGTGAGGATTAAGTTTGTTAACCTCTTGTTCAAAAGGGTTAATAGTTGGGTTATGTTGGCCTTGTTCTTATAAGAATATGTATAAAAGGAAACTACATTGCTTGACTCTCTGATTTTCACTGTGATCGGGTGAGTTCTTCACCTCGTTCTGGTTGTGTTTTGTGATAGTTGTGACCATAAGCTATAGTAGAGTATGAAAGTTAAGTTGCATGTGTGATTGCTTTGCTATCATTTTCATGAAATTGTCAGACCTTGAGTCACTACCATTTCGTTCCATTATAGAGCCTAATTCATGCATAGAAGAAATGATTGATTGTTTATTGAATGATGTTTGTAACAGGATATGTTTGAATCATATGTGAGAGTAGTTGGTACTTGAATGCGTGAATTGGAATCAAAGAGGAAGGAGGAAAGCATTTTTCTCCCTTCCTACTCCTTTTGGATACCAATTCTACGCTGATACTTACCCTAATTCAAGTATTGACGAGTGAAATATTTCGTTTTTTTACTATGGATATCAAATGCTTGGATAAAATGATTGATACATGTCTTGTATTTGAAGTACTCTATAATAGAATAGGTATGCACAATGGAATGTTTCATAGCAAACGCAGTTGATGTCTTAGTGAGTTCCTTGTTTCTTCTCTTCAAATTTTAGGACCCTTAGAGTGTTGGAACAATTCTTTAATTGCAGAGAATGTACACAAGAAAAGAGAGGTCGAAGGAAGAAGAAAGGGGGTCTCGAAGGGAGAAGAGAATGATAAACAAAATTGTAAAAATGAATTAGTTGTTAACAAATGTGGTTAACTCACTTATTTATTAGGCAATTCAATAGCCACATGTCACACTATGATTGGTCTACAATTTACATAGGTAAAATAGCAAAAAAGTAAAACTACAGCTTACAATTTACTAGACAGTAAATTCTACAAACTGATTTACACACAATACACCTCCTAAATCAATTTAGTAGCACCTTTCAAGCCAATTTTCTTCCTCAAATCTTCAAATCTGCTGACCTTCAGTGGCTTGGTCAGCAGATCAACAATATTATCTTCTGTTTTGCAGTACTCCAACTTCAGTTTCTGCTTTGCAACTTGATCACGAAGAAAATGGAATTTGGTCTCTATGTGTTTGCTCCTTCCATAAGCAATTGGATGCTTGGCCAAATCTATGGCAGATTTGTTGTCCACAAGCAGTTTCACAGCATCATCAGTCTTCAGTTTCATTTCACTCAGCAGCATGTTGAGCATTTGTGCTTGGCATGCTGACATAGCAGCAGTTATGTACTCAGATTCACATGAGGATAGAGCCACTACACTTTCCTTCTTTGAACTCCATGAGATTGGAGCTTCACCATAGATAAACACATAAGCTGCTGTGCTCTTTCTATTACCCTTATCTCCACACCAATCTGCATCTGAGTATCCAAACACCTCCTTGTCATTTCTTCCACTTCCGCTAGGATAGAACACACCCATATCAGCAGTTCCCTTGATGTATCTCAGTATGCGTTTTACAGCCACCAAATGTGAGGTCTTTGGTTGCTCCATAAACCTGCTTATGAGCCCAACACCATATGATATATCAGGCATTGTATGACACAAGTATCTCAGTGATCCCACCAGTTGCTTGTACAGAGTTGCATCCACTGTTTTCCCTTCACCTTCAACTATCAGCTTCACTGCAGTATTTGTAGTGGCAGCAGGATTGCAATCATTCATGTTAAATCTTCTTAAAACATCAGCAGCATACTTCTTCTGATGTAGCAGGATTCCACCTTATGTAGCAGTGAATTCAATGCCCAGGAAATAAGTGAGAACACCCATGTCTGACATTTCAAATTCACTCATCATACACTTCTTGAATTTCAGCATGTCTTTCTCACTGGTTCCTGTTAACAGCATATCATCCACATATAAACAAACAACCAGCCAATCTGCTATACTAGATCCCTTCACATAGATGCCATGTTCATTCACACACTTCACAAAATTCAATTGCAAGAGGAATGAATCTATCCTCTTATTCCAAGCTCGTGGAGCTTGCTTTAAGCCATAAAGAGCTTTTCTCAACTTGTATACCTTTTCTTCTTTGCCATTCAGTACAAAGCCTGGTGGTTGGTTGACATATACCTCTTCCTCTAAGTAGCCATTGAGGAAGGTAGCCTTCACATCTAACTGATACATAGACCAGTTCTTAAAACTGGCTATTGCAACAATCAGTCTTATTGTCTCAATCCTTGCCACAGGTGCAAAGACATCATTGTAGTCATGTCCAGGCCTTTGTAGGAACCCCTTAGCCACCAGCCTTGCTTTATACTTCCCAATTTCACCATTGGGTTTGATCTTGGTCTTGGAGACCCACTTCACATCTATAACCTTTTTCTGTTTAGGCAAATCAACTAGCACCCAAGTATCATTTCTTTCAATTGAGTTCAGCTCCTCTACCATTGCTTGCTTCCACTTAGACTCTTTGAGAGCCTCTTCTACTGTTATTGGATCACAATCAGCAAGTAATGCCTCTTGCAACAATTCTCCATCAGCTCCTATGGCACTGTCAGAGAACAATTGAAATTCATTCAATCTTTGTGGCTGCTGTCTGTTCCTCCTTGGTCTCTCATGTCCACCCTCTGGTTCATTCAGTACTTCATTCACTGCATCCTGTTGCTCATTCAATGTCACTGCTACTGGTGTGTCCTGCACAGGCTCCAGTAACACGGTAGTGGCAGTGTTACTCTGTGCAGGATTGTTCCACTCCCATCCCTTTGATTCCTCAAAGACTACATCCTTGCTAATAACCACCTTTTGTCTATTAGGATCATACAACTTGTAGGCACCAGTTGAATGATAGCCTAATAAAACCATTGGCTGAGCTTTGTCATCCAATCTCCTTCTAAGTTGGTCTGGAACATGTCTGTAACACAGTGCCCCAAACACCTTCAAATGTTTCAAACTTGGCTTCTCACCACACCAAGCCTGTTTAGGAGTCATTCTATTCAGTCCCTTAGTTGGGCTTCTATCACTACAAAAAAACTGGTCATTAGCGACGGAAATTTCCCTCGTAAAATGACCTAAATCCGTCGCTAATGGTCATTTGCGAGGGAATTAGCGAGGGAATGGTTCCCTCGCTAATTCCCTCCTTGCTAATGGGATTAGCGAGGGAATTTGAATCCCTCGCTAATTAGCGAGGGAATATGCCGTCGCTAATTCCCTCGCCAAGTCTGACTGTTTCTGGTTTTTTTTAAATCTGCTTTTTTTATATTTATTATTATTATATTATTTTAATTATTATTATTATTATTACTATTATTATTATTATTAATATTAATATTATTATTATTACTATTATTATTATTATTATTATTATTATTATTTCCAAAGAGAGAGAGAGAGAGATGAGTGAGAGTGGTGGTGGCGTGGTGGTCATGTGTGGATGGTAGAGAGAAGGAGAAGAGTAAGGGAGAAAGAGAGAGAGAGAGAGAGAGAGAGAGAGAGGAGTGAGAGTGGTGGCGGCGTGGTGGTGGCGTGGTTGTGGTGGTGGTGAAGGTGGCGTGGTGGTGATGTGTGGATGGTAGAGAGACAAGGAGAAGAGTAAGGGAGAAAGAGAGAGAGAGAGAGAGAGAGAGAGAGAGAGAGAGAGGAGTGAGAGTGGTGGCGGCGGTGGTGGTGGCGTGGTGGTGGTGTGAGTGAGAAGAAGAGGAGAGAAGAAGAGTGAGGGAAGAGGAAGGGTGGCGCGGTGGTGGTGTGGTGTGGTGGTGGTGTAAGTGAGAAGAAGAGTAAGGGAAGAGGAAGGGTGAAGAGGAGAGAAGAAGAGTGAGGGTGTTGTGAGTGAGAAAGAAGAGTGAGGGTGTAAACGGATTTAAGGAAAAAAAGTAAAAAAATTTGTGAGGGAATTAGCGACGGAACTGTCTGTTGCTAATTGCTGCACATTTACCAACCCCTGCACTGAGTCCCATCATCTGAAAACTGTCAGAAATTAGCGAGGGACTGAAATTCCGTCACTAATTTTCCCGCCCAAGCCATTAGCGAGGGAATTTCCGTCGCTAATGTCTAAATTTCTGTCGCTAATTCTCAAAAATACGACAACCCCTATTCCCTCGCAAATTCTGTCGCTAATCCCAATTTTTGCGAGGGACCATTAGTCCCTCGCTAATTTCCGTCGCTAATGGCTTCTTTTCTTGTAGTGTATTCATGATGTACACTGCTGTGGTTACTGCTTCTCCCCAGAAGTAACTAGGCATCTTTCTACTTTTCAACATGCTTCTAACAATGTTTAACACAGCCCTATTCTTTCTCTCTGCTATACCATTATGTTGGGGAGTATATGGTGCTGTGACTTCATGCCTTATCCCTTCATCTTTGCAAAATTTCTCAAATTCAATGGAGGTATACTCCCCACCTCCATCAGTTCTAAGTCTACTGATGTAGCATCCTGATTCCTTCTCAATCATGATTTTAAACCTTTTGAAGACATCAAGCACTTCACTTTTCTTACTAAGTAGATAAATCCACATCTTCCTAGTAAATTCATCAATGAATGAAACAAAATAGCTATTACCTCCTAGTGTCTTCACTTCAAATGGGCCACAAACATCTGAGTGAATGGCTTCAAGTTTCCTTGATGCTTGAATCTTCATTTCAGTGTTGTAGGAGCTTCTAGCTTGCATGGATTCACAACATTGTTTGCATACTTCATCAGGCAGTTTCAATGCAGGCAGGCCATGCACCATACCTTGAGCAGTCAAATTCTTCAAGTCTCTAAAGTTCAAATGCCCATATCTTTCATGCCATCTCCACACTTCATCACTGGTGACAGCTTTCAAACATTCATCATTGACTACACTCATGCCAACTTTGAATGTTCTCCTCTTGTTTAATGTTGCCTTCAACAGTAGCCTTCCTTTAGGATCATACAGCTTCAATTCCAAATTCTCCATTTGGACTGAACACCCCTTCTCTATCAAATTGCTTCTCATTGATGGAACAAATAACACATTTGTGATGAGGTATGTCTTGCCATCATTCCTCTTGATTCTCACTGTGCCACACCCTTCTGCATTGATCACTCTATCATCACCAAACCTTATAGACTTCTTCACTGATTCATCTAGATCAATGAACCAATTTCTGTTTCCAGTCATGTGGCTTGAACACCCTGTGTCCAAGTACCATAAGTCTTCATTGTCTCCACTTGATTCTGCCATCAACATCAGTTCATCATCACCTACTCGTTTGGCCACTTGTTGCTGCACATTTGTTCCATTCTCAGTGTTACTTTCACCAATTTCTGCCATCAAGACCACTTCATCATCAGAGTCAGAATCACCTCTAGCCAATTGTGCCTCTTCTTGAGTGTTCTTTGACTTACACTCATCTGCGTAATGGCCAAATTTCTCACAGTTATAGCATTGCACCTCCTTCTTGCTATATTTCTTGCTCTCTCCTTTATTCTTCTTCCATGCTTCTTTTCTCTTTTGGAAGTCATTTTTATGATCATTGTTCTTATTTGACACTTCACCTCCTTTGTTCCATTTTCCTTTCTCTTTCTTGTTCTTGCCCCAATTCCCTTTCCTGTTCTGAGTATGAGTCAGCAGCACCTGTTCACCTGCTTTCTCATTAGAATTATCACCAATTCTTGCACGAATTCTTGTTTCATTCTCTTCAAGAATTCCTTGCAACTCAGCCACCTTCAATGTATCCAAATCCTTGGATTGTTCAATTGCAGTCACGACGTAATCAAATTGTGGAGTTAGGGTTCTTAACACTTTGTCAATTTTTCTCCTATCTGTCACAGTCTTTCCATTTGTAAGCATTTGGTTCGTAATCAATGTCAATCTATTGAAATACACAGCAATCATTTCTTTCTCTTTCATTTGAAGCAGTTCATATTCTCTACGCAGCGTGTTTAATCTTACCTGCTTCAACGATGCGTCGCCGGAGTAGACTGTGGCTAAAGCGTCCCATGCTTCCTTCGCCGTTTCATACTCAGAAATCTTCTCAAAGGCTTCGCCATCAATACCTTGATGGATCAAGAACAACGCTTTACTGTCTTTCCTTTGCCATTCACGAAGCACATCTCCTGCAGCTCCTGCGGGTATTCCGGTTCGCACAACATCAAGCACTTCTTGAAACCGGAACACCACCTTCATCTGCACAATCCATTTGTCGTAGTTCTTGGATTTAAGAACCGAATGTTCGCCGGAAGTTGATTGGCGTTTTGGTTCGCCATTGTCGCGCCTCAAGATCACGAACACGATCGCGATTCAAAGCTCTGTCTGATACCTGTTTGTTGGAACAATTCTTGAATTGCAGAGAATGTACACAAGAAAAGAGAGGTCGAAGGAAGAAGAAAGGGGGTGTCGAAGGGAGAGGAGTGTCGAAGGGAGAAGAGAATGATAAACAGAATTGTAAAAATGAATTAGTTGTTAACCAAGGTGGTTAACTCACTTATTTATTAGGCAATTCAATAGCCACATGTCACACTATGATTGGTCTACAATTTACATAGGCAAAACAGCAAAAAAGTAAAACTACAGCTTACAATTTACTGGACAGTAAATTCTGCAAACTGATTTACACACAATATAGAGTACTAAGTGCGTTTCCATTCTAAGTCATAGGGTTATGAAAAATGGTAAATGTTATAAGATGTTTTTAAGTGCACATGTTGCTGAATATTGAAATTTGATTGAAACCCCTATGCTAGATTTCATTCTTGGTTGAAAAATGGTGAAAATTGTGTAAGTTCGTATCGATATATATGCTCTGATTTTGGTTGATTGTGATCTCTATAGGTGTTATATCTAAATGAGTAATGTTATTCAGCCAAAGTTTTCCAGCCAAAAATAGTCAAAAACCACATTACAATATCAATTAACCAAGTTATTTAAGCCATTAACAAACCTACTTTTTCACGATTTTCTAGGCAATCGTGAAAGGAGCTAGACACTCTAAGCTTTCAAGAGAGTAATCATTTATTTAACATCGGCAAGGTTTGATAAATTAATTGATTTGTCAAAGTTGATTTCAAACGCAGAAAAAATTTCTATTCGGCGTTTTTAAAAAAGGAGTGATAAATATTTGTCGGTTATTTTGGGTTAGTCTAACTTTCTTTCAAAAAATTCACGTTGCATTTATAAAGTAAAATGGAACTTTGGTTTGTATCATTTTTGACACGGAAGAAAAATTATATTTGAATTGCAAAAGCGAATGATTGGGGTGATAATGAAATTACAGGTTCAGTTGTATTTCCATTAGAATGCAAAAGAAGTAGTATGATGTTAGAAACATGTTGATTTAATTCGTGACAAGTACTTAGAGAAGTTAGTTAGGATAAATACATGCTTACTGCGATTGTAACTAAGTTGGGGGTGAGTTAGAATGCCGTTGGATTTAGTAGGAAACACAAAACAATTAGCCTTTCTAAATAAACACAGTTTTGTGGTTTTCACTTGATTTTAAAGATCCTTTTTAACTCAGTTCAACAATTGATTGATACCTTTTATTGAAAGATTTTTCTTATCAATTAAATTCGCAAACTTTCACCAGTTCTAACATAGAAGTATGGTTTTTAAGATACTGTGATTCATGGTTAGTCGTACATGAAGTGATTTTTCTAAACTGTTTTGATGATGTTTCGACATTCTTGTGATATCTAAGACTGAGTTTGTAATTTAGTATCACGACTGTTCCGTTTTGGCAAATCCTTTTTCCTTCATTATAACTGTATTACTTTCTGAACTGTCTATTCCATCTCTTTAAACTTCACATTTTGTACGAAAGTGTCGTTGTTCTAACCCTTTTGATAAGTTGTATTCGATGAGAGTTATAAGACCTAGTTGTAACCACCCTCAAAGTAACACCCACAATTTTTTATTTATAATTTTTATGTTTTTTTTTCACTTGTGTTTTCTCACGCAAACACGTGAGAATTTAGCCCCAGAATTTGTGTGTTTTCACCAAACCGAAAGTAGATTTATAATCTAACATATTATATTAGGTTGGAGTTTAATTTTTGTTCCAAAATTCCACCAAAATTTGGGCGTGTTTTGGACTTGTCGGGCACAATTTACCCGCTTAAAACCCTATCCGTGACCCGAACCTAAAAATAATCGACTGTCTATATTCAAATAAAACTGGTTAGAATTAATAAATTAACACCCAATGTGTTGTTAATTCCATAAGATGCTGACTATCGTTAAACCATATTATTATATTAGTATATCAAATAAATATCTAAATATTTTATTTACTCTACTTAGCTAACAAGTTATCCACAAAGAAAAAATATGTTTTTCTCCTCCTTATAACAACAAAAGCAGCGACACTCTCATCTCTAATTTCTCCCACTTTGCTATGGCTTCCACTTAAGTTTCTTTCTCTCCCTCTTACTCTCCTTGAAACTGAGCCATACTCTCTGTTCTTCCATTTATTTTATTTTCTTTTACCTTCATCCCATCATCAAGATGAAGAGGAAAATCAAGCTTAAAGCCGAAAAAGTGAAGTAACTTTTGAAGAGCACATTTGGAGGATAATCCACAATATCATATTTCCCTCTCTTTCTCTTCAAAACAGTGGCTCTTGATCATCTTTTGGGTAAGAAATTTTTACAAATCCTTCTCTAGTTACCTTGTTTAAAGATTTTTTAGGAGATTATAAGATTACAAAGAAATGATTTTTATGGTTTTACTACAAAAACTTAATTATTTTCAAGATCTTCCTAGCCATTTTCTTAGCAAAGAAATTTTACAAAAGATTTTTCTGTTAACTTAGATTGGTGTTAGATTCAAGATGCTTCAAAGAAAGACTTGGAGAAAGTTTTTGTTATCGAAATTGCAGATATGGCTATAGTCGAATTATGCTGACTGCAGTCGAATTGCAGTAGTCAAATTCGACTGATGCTGTTGAGTGGCAAGGACTGCTGCGAACCAAAAGTGCAGAAACAGAAGTTGTCGAAGTCGAACTAGCTGCTGTCGAATTGCACTGATGCTGTCGAAAATAAACCTGCAAACACAGAAATGTTAGCGTCGGTTAAAAGACATTTAGCGTCGGTTAAATTGGACATTTAGCGTCGGTTATCGCCCGACGCTAAATCGACCGATGCTAAATGTCATACATTTAGCATCGGTTATTTAACCGACGCTATATGTCACTTTTAGCATCGGGTTCTCAGATAACCGATGCTAAATGTCACATTAAAAACCATTTCAAAGGTCTAAAAATGACATTTAGCGTCGGGTGTTTGAAACAACCGATGCTAAAAGTCCCCTTTGAGACATTTAGCGTCGGTTGTTTGAAACAACCGATGCTAAATGTCCATCAGTGAGACATTTAGCGTCGGTTGTTTCAAACAACCGACGCTAAATGTCTCACTGATGGACATTTAGCATCGGTTGTTTCAAACAACCGACGCTACTAAATGTCCATCAGTGAGACATTTAGCGTCGGTTGTTTCAAACAACCGACGCTAAATGTCTCAAAGGGGACTTTTAGCGTCGGTTGTTTGAAACAACCGATGCTAAATGTCCATCAGTGAGACATTTAGCGTCGGTTGTTTGAAACAACCGATGCTAAATGTCCATCAGTGAGACATTTAGCGTCGGTTGTTTCAAACAACCGACGCTAAATGTCTCACTGATGGACATTTAGCATCGGTTGTTTCAAACAACCGACGCTAAATGTCTCTAAACGTCATTAAAAATGACATTTAGCATCGGTTATTCAAACAACCGATGCTAAATGTCATTTCACACATTTTAGTTTCCTTCGTTTTTGATCATACCGTTACTATTCACGTTAAAAGAAAACCTGCAGATTACACAAAACCAGCTTCACATTTCTAATACCTCGGTGCAGTTCTAAACCTATTGCATCACAGACATACACAAAACCAGCTTCACATTTCTAATACCTCATTTTACACAAAACCAGCTCACATACAGATCTAATACAATATGCAGTCACAATTCTAATACATTATTACACAAAACCAACTTCACATTTCATCTAGTACAATTCTAATACCTCAGTGTTTACATTAACAGAAAACCAGACCATATAAAAAATTTGTTCACATTTCATCTAAACTAGAAATAGAAATAGAAAACCAGACCAAATAAAAAATTTGTTCACAATTCTAATACTATCAATTCACAAAGACTAGAAATAGAGAATAAATTGAACAAGTTTAAACAATGCTAAACAATGTATCTTTTTGCTCCGTACGAATCTTCATATAGAATTCTGCCCAAAGCTGACGAACCTTAAGAAGCTCCTCTTCGGTGTATGCCTTTGAGTCATCAAATACCTACAAGTTTAAAAATTACTCAAACAAATTATATTCAATCATTCTATAATTCTAAATAGATGTGTAAAGTATAATTTTAACCAAAAATTTATACCTGCTCCCAATTATCAACAACACTAGCATTCACAATGGTCAGCATAAAGTTCATCACATAATATCCACAATGAAAACCATTCCGTTGTGTTGGCATCTACACATAAATGAATTAACAAAGTTAACCAAATATATATATATATATATATATATATATATATATATATATATATATATATATATATATCATATATGAATTCACTCCAAATTAAATCAACTCCATATTTTAAATTACTTACTGTAGGGTACAACCACGTGGGGGCAGATGTAGAATAACCTTTGACAGCTCTAATAACATAATATAAAAGTATTTATAAAATTTCAACCTAACTTAAGTTCAAATACTACAATCTAAACCAAGATAAAAAATACAAACTTACTTGCTAAACATTTCTTTGATTGTTTTGTTTGGTTTGCGGCATAAGGAACACATCCAGACCACAGTATTTTGAGATGGGATTAAGACAGCTAGTTGCCAATGTCCGCTGCAACATCGATAAACTTAAATTAAGCAACACACAAAGAAATGCATGTTACACACAATAAACTCAGAATGACACAAGAAAATCAGAATCAGAAGACTAACATGCATTTCACCATTCACCAACAAAACAACTAGTAATCAAAACAAGGAACTATGTTGCTGTTACCTATGGCAAAATGGAGCAATATATACTCCCTTATTGGTGGTCATCAATTTGTCTTGAAGGTTTTGAAGGACAACATTCATGGGTATATCCTTCACGTTAAGCTTGTAAGGACACACAAATCCATATAAGTCATCAATACCTCTTTCAACACATTGACGATGCAAATATCTAGTGGCAAGTAAGAAAAACTATCAGATCGATTAATATATGTAAAATGTGAGAAATTTATATAATGGAATAGACTTTACTACTTATGTGCACCATATGGCCAAATGGCTCAATTCAAGCCACTCTTCACCAGAAATCATGTCCGTGATCTCTTTGAAGGAGACAAAGCACTCATGATCTTCATGCTGCAACCATATCCTAGCATGTCTCTTATCAGCATACCCTGTCACAAGCATCTCTTTCATCCAATCGATATTGGCCTCCTCCTCCACATGAGATGGTGAGTAGCTAGCCTTAGATCCAACAGTTGTCATGGGAGAGGGAACCTGAACACCCGCATTTTGAATTCCTCCACATGAGATGGTGTGCTGAATAATTAAAACATACATATAAATTAAGTTAGTATTTATGAATTGATTCAAATAATAAAACAAATCTAGTAATATAAACATATACCTCTGCCAACGCTTTGCGAACTCGGTCTTGCACCATCACTTCCACATCCTCCATAATTTCTTTCATCAACTCCGCTTTGTCAACTTGTGAGCTACTCGAGGCAAAACGTGCCACACCTCCAAAGTATCTCTTTATCCCGACACCTTTTCCAGCTCCCCGAACACGACCGGGATGCTCAGGTGTTCCAATGGCAACAGTCAAAATATCATTCTTTCCTTGAGGAACGAAAGATCCTTGGCTACTCATAACCGCAAGTTCATCCTGCAACAAAAGCATGTTCACATGTTACAATTTAACAAATTAAACAAAACATACTAAGTTCCACAGCTTCCACACAACATTTTACTTACAATCTTAGATCCAACTGATGCTGACGACTCGGATACATAAGATCCAGACTTGCTTTTGCGGCCAGCCTTCCACAGCTCATGACGCTCTGGAGATGTAGGCTCCACCTCCAAATCAGGATCACCAGACTCCTCCTGGATTTTTTTGATTTGTTCTTCTTTCAAAGCCTTCTTCAACTTTTTATAACCACCTGGCCCCATTGTGTGGTTATATTTATTATTTTTTTGAATATTCTTGGCAGCTTCTCTCTTAGCCTGTTACAAAGGACAAACACCACCATATTTACAACATATCGTTAATGTTTAAGAAACTAAAATAGTTATAGTTAAAACAATACCACAAACTCCTCAGTAATGCGACTGTTATAAAATGCGGCCCATGTCTCGAGAGATATGTTGCTGTACTTGTGACATGGATTTTTTTGACCATCTGTATCCCCACTACCAAAGACATATATTCTGGTGAGAGTTGTCTTGAACTGTCTCCAACAAAGATTGATATGAGACATCCAAGTCTTCTTGAATTCATTACTCTCGGGAACATCAAATGTTAGCAGTACATCATCCCAAGCAATCTTTTTTGTCTCGTCATCAACATCACTCCACTTCATTGGCAATATGCTTATCTTTGTTCGTGCAACCACCCCTAAATAGGTCTTGAATTTGTTAGCATACGGACCAATAAGATCTCCTTTACTATCAATATCCACTCTGAATTTTTGACCATCTGGGCACCTAGAAGTGAACTTTTTTAATGATGTTGGACGTCTGGTATTCTTTTTTGGAGGATCACTGAAATCATCCATGATAGCTGTTTAAACAAAGGAAACAAATTATATCAGTCATTCTTATGATAAGATACTGGATCATACGACATTACTAAATAAATCATGTAGGTAAGGAAATATAAACATTGTTAAGTTCAAACAATACAATACAACTTTTCATTCATCTTGTTAAGTTCAAAACTAGTGACTTTAAATATAACATACTGGATCACACTTCATATATTTGAAGAATTGTTTGCATGAATCTGTTCTTTTCAAGACTAGTGACATTAGTTTGTCATTATATCAAATCTCTCATTCAATATGAACTATGAAACCATCCATACACATTTGGAGAAATACACTAGAAGAAATTATTGGAAAACATACTTCTCTCGGTTACAAAATCTGTCACATGCTCAAAAGGAAATAATAGAAACAACCCATCATTGTTACTAAGTTCAAAATTACAATTTCATAGGTTCAAAAAAAACAAATCTAAACTCCTTCGTATAAAATTCCTTCATT
Source organism: Astragalus membranaceus (assembly GCA_039519185.1). NCBI lineage: Eukaryota > Viridiplantae > Streptophyta > Magnoliopsida > Fabales > Fabaceae > Astragalus > Astragalus membranaceus. Next base: position 1,461,291 of record CM076853.1, on the reverse strand, counting down.
ATGATCATTGCGAGTGGCATGTTCATCGTCAACTTCATTGTCATCAACTGAAGTAGGCACTTGTGTTAACAAACAAGGTGTTTCGGAAATTGCAAGACTTGAATCTTCATTTTCATCACTCCCTATTTTTCCTTGTAGGACAACTGACCACTTTTTGTTAGAAGGATCTTTGACATAGAAAACTTGTTTTGCTTGGTCAGCCATGATGAAGGGTTCATCATTATAACTTACCTTGTCAAGGTCCACAAGTGTAAATCCCATTTCGTCAGTACGTACACCACTATTGTTGTTAACCCACTTACATTTAAAAAGAGGCACTTTAAATTTACAGTAATCAAGCACCCAAATCTCTTCAATGACACCAAAGTAAGCAATGGATGCGAGTACAGGATTTGTATCATTTGAACTAGAGAAGTGCATTGAGGAAGCCATGACCATAACTCCACTGTTTTGCATGGTGCTTTTGTCATCTTTAGACTTTGTGTAAAACGAAAACTTATTTATGTCGTACCCACTCCAACATACGACATTAAAGTGGGGGTCATGTGCTAACCATCTCAAAGTCTCAGAGGCACTCACATCTTTCTTAATCTCTGATTTAAACCAATCTATGAATGTGTTGTTATGCTCGTTCAATAACAACATTTCTTTCATTCGAGGGTTTTTGGCCTTTACTATCTCTTTATGGAGAGACAAGTAAGGTAATACCTCATCTGTATTATTCAAAACATACAAATGTGCTTGAAGCACTTCAGCTCGGCCCATGCATTTAGTGGTTATACCATGTGTACCTTTACCTTGACCTCTCCCTGCATAACGAGACTTTGGTAGTCCCACAGATTTTGCTTCTGACAAGTAGTCAGAACAAAACTCAATCGCTTCTTCTGTGACGTACCTTTCGACAATGGATGCTTCAGGACGATATTGGTTCTTCACATACCCTTTCAAGATCTTCATGTATCGCTCGATTGGGTACATCCACCTTAAATAAACAGGGCCGCATAATCTAATCTCCCTAACCAGATGAACAATTAAATGAACCATGATATCAAAGAATGAGGGAGGAAAAAACATCTCCAATTGACACAAGATAATAGCAGCCTCATTTTCCAACGCGTCCAATTTTTGAGGATCGATGACTTTAGCACATATACTATTGAAGAATAAGCACAACCTAGTTATGGTATATCGGACATCTTTCGGTAAGATGCCACGAATTGCCACAGGTAGCAGTTGTTGCATCAAGACATGACAGTCGTGAGACTTCAAGCCAACTAATTTGAGATCTTTCATTGAAACAAGTCGCTTTACATTTGACGAGTAACCATGTGGGACTTTGATTCCCCGTAGACACTCGCAAAAGCTCATTTTCTCTTTTCCTGATAAGGTATAACATGCTGGAGGTAAATATGTGCCTTTACCTCGTTCCACTGGATGTAATTGTTCTCTTATGCCCATCTCACGCAAATCTAGACGAGAATTTATGCCATCCTTTGTCCCTTGAACGTTGAGAAGCGTCCCGATGACACTATCACAAACGTTTTTCTCGACGTGCATAACATCAAGACAATGCCTTACATCAAGATTTGACCAATACGGAAGATCAAAGAACACCGACCTCTTCTTCCACTTGCTTTTTTCTTAGGCTGCTTCTGCTTTTTACCGAATACAACTTTGATGTCTTTAACCACTTGATAGACTTCTTCTCCGGTCAAGGCATTCGGAGCAATGTCATTTTCCGAGCACCCATTAAAAGCTTTTTTCAACTTACGATATCTGTGATTAGGTTTGAGAAATTTCCGATGCCCAAGGTAGACAGTCTTCCTTCCATATTTGAGTTGATGGTGACACGTGTCTTCTGCACAAATAGGACAACCTTTATGCCCTTTGACACTATACCCAGACAAGTTTCCGTATGCAGGAAAGTCATTGATCGTGCAAAATAACATGGCTCGCAGCTTGAAAGTTTCATTAGAATACCCGTCAAACACATCCACGCCTTCATCCCACATTTTTCTCAAGTCTTCAATCAATGGACTAAGGTAAACATCTATGTCATTACCAGGTTGTCTCGGGCCAGAAATCATCATGGATAGCATCACATATTTGCGCTTCATGCACAACCATGGAGATAGGTTGTAAATTAAAAGAAGAACAGGCCACGAGCTATGATTCGTACTTAAGTTACCATATGGATTCATCCCATCTGAAGCAAGTGCGAGCCTAACATCTCTTGACTCAGTGCCAAAATCCGAATACAAATTATCAATTTTCTTCCATTGCAAAGAATCAGCCGGATGGCGAAGCTGCCCATCACATTTCCTCTCATCTGCATGCCATCTAATGCTCTTCGCGTCATTTGCATTAGCAAACAAGCGTTTGAACCTGGGTATTATTGGAAGATACCATAAAACCTTCGCAGGGGAACCCTTTGTGTTGTTGTCGTCACAATTAGATTCACCCGACTTCACTTTGTAGCGCGACCAACCACACGTAGGACAGTTATGCAACTTCTCAAAGTCTTTCCGATACAATATGCAGTCATTGGGACATGCATGTATTTTCTGATACTTCACACCCATCGGACACAATATCTTCTTTGCATCATACGTTCGTTTTGGCAATGTATTACCTATGGGAAGCATGTCTTCCAACAACTCAAGCAATTCGCTGAATCCTTTATCAGTCCACCCATTTATCGCCTTCAGATTGATCAATTTTAACGACGCAGACAACCGGGTGTATTTTGTGCAACCCAAATACAAAGGTTGATCTTTGTCTTTGCACAAATTATCATATTCATGCGCTCGCTTAAAAGATTCAGGACCAATGTCACGTATCATGTCCTCCATTCGATCATCCATATCTTCATCGACTTTCTCACTTTTCGACACACTTGGGTTGCCGGTTGATTCACCATGCCATATCCATGTGGTATAACTGGGTAAGATCCCATAAACAAAGAGATGATCTCGTATTACACTTGGTGGTTGTGGGGTTCGATTCACACAATTACAACAAGGACATGAATAAGTTACATCAACTTCGGGAACATCAGTTTTGCGAAGATTTGCTTGAGCAAAGTTTATAAACTCTTCGACTCCTTTTGCATACTCATCACTCAGACGATTACTTTGTATCCAACTACGATCCATGGCTACGCTCCAAATAATCAACCAAGTATTAATGAACCTTCTCAAGTTGCTTCCAAGGCAGAGAAGGAACCTTCTCAAAGTGTGTTGGAGAAGCCAAAGGAACCTTTTGTTGTTGAGGATACTGAAATGCAACCTTCTGAAAATGTTCCTGTAGTTGAAAAGAATCCATATGATAAACTAAAAATTTCACCAATCCTAAACCCTCATTTCACCAGGAGGATCATGCATCTTGAGCTTATGTTAATGCTAATAATTTATCTTAATAATTAGTAGCACCCAACTTATTCCTCTTTTTTCTTCCCAACCAAAAACATAGTTATATAGCAAAAGAACTTGTGCAACAACAAGACAAACTAACAGTACAAACAATTTAACAGTACAAACAAAAGAAAATGAATAAGTAATATATATACCGAGAAGCAGATGCAAGAGTGAGAAGCGGGTTTGACAATGAACTTCCCGGGTTGACCCGTCCGAGCAACGACGATTTCCGGTTCGCGCTATTCGTATATCACTCTACTCAGCCTTCCACTTCCTATAACACAAACAATTTAACAGTACAAATTAGTAGTGGACCTCTTAATATAAATGTACAAAATAAAACAATCTTCAATCTTCAATAAATCAGAATCGAAATCAGATACTCAGTGGAACATAGCTTCTCCAATGAGATACTCACTGTCATTCAACAAAACTCACTCACAATCTTCAATCACAATAAACAAACACCAAAAGATAAGCATCATTAATAAATCAGAATCGAAATCAGAAGCTTACGAAATGAAACCGGTAAAAATAAAGGGAGATGCAACAACAACATCTGATTTTTGCTATTAAACAAGAAAAACGAATCACGAAAAGTTAGTTGCAACAACAACATCTGATCTAAACAGAATTGTAAAGTTAGTTGCAACTGTGCACACGTTAGCTAGCTGAGGGGCACAGGTTAACAGATAGTATATATACTCAACTGTATAATAGAACTATTCAGTGAAAAATAATAAAGCAGAAACAGAGTTTCACTCCTCTCTCTTTTCTCTCTCTCTCTATGAATTCTATCAAGTTTTACATGGTATCAGAGCAAACTCATAGTGGCAAACTCATAGTGTCAAAAGATGTCATCTTTAATGAGTCTCGTTTTCCTTATGTTGATCTTTTTGGTCCAAAATCATCACCTGCTTCCTCTTCTACAGCCCCTGTTACTCTCAGTCCTCTACCTATGGTCACTGCCACCAACACAGCACCTTCATCATCTTCCACCAATACTGTTACTGATAACCAAACCTCACCAACAGCCAATACAGCAACCACCTCACCTGTTCCAACACATTCTGCAGCCCCTCCCATCACTACAACTACAACTAACCTCTCCATTCCAACCACAACTAACCCTACCACCACACCAACCACCAACCATACATCTACCTCTCAACCAACTAATACTCACTCTATGCAAACAAGATCAAAATCAGGTATCAATTTACCTAGACTCCATCCCTCTGTTTTCCTTACAACCACTGAACCTTCCTCAGTTAAACAAGCCCTCAAAGACCCCAAATGGCTTGCAGCAATGCAAGCTGAATTCACAGCCCTGCAAAACAACAACACTTGGTCCCTAGTTCCCTTACCACCTAATAGGAAAGCTATTAATATAAATGCAACGACAATGAACTTCCCGGGTTGACCCGTCCGAGCAACGACAAGACAAACTAACAGTACAAACAATTTAACAGTACAAACAAAAGAAAATGAATAAGTAATATATATACCGAGAAGCAGATGCAAGAGTGAGAAGCGGGTTTGACAATGAACTTCCCGGGTTGACCCGTCCGAGCAACGACGATTTCCGGTTCGCGCTATTCGTATATCAGTCTACTCAGCCTTCCACTTCCTATAACACAAACAATTTAACAGTAGAAATTAGTAGTGGACCTCTTAATATAAATGTACAAAATAAAACAATCTTCAATCTTCAATAAATCAGAATCGAAATCAGATACTCAGTGGAACATAGCTTCTCCAATGAGATACTCACTGTCATTCAACAAAACTCACTCTCACAATCTTCAATCGCAATAAACAAACACCAAAAGATAAGCATCATTAATAAATCAGAAGCTTACGAAATGAAACCGGTAAAAATAAAGGGAGGTGCAACAACAACATCTGATTTTTGCTATTAAACAAGAAAAACGAATCACGAAAAGTAACTGGAAAAATCATAATCATGAAAATTTAGGGTTTCGAGAGAAAACAAAAACGAAAACGAATCATGGTGTGATTTTTGCTATTAAACAAGAAAAACGAAAACAAAACACTGATTTTCAGACATGCTTACCTAAGATTTGTTTGGGTTTCGAAGATGAAAACTTAGGGTTTCGAGCGAGCAAGGCGACAGCGAGTAAGGAGATGGCGACGACGAGCAAGACGATGGCGACGAAGAGCTACGACGACGGCTATGACGAGAATGCGACGACGGCGACGACGAGCAAAGAACGGTGGCAGGGACTGTGTTGATTTTCAGCGTTCTTCTTCTTTCATTCTCTTCAGCAACGACAGCCACGACGACCAAAGAACGGTGACGGGGACTGTGGCGAGGGAGAAGGCCACAATGCGAAGAAGATTCAGAGGGTGAGAGGGTTGAGAACGGGAGAGAGTTCAGTGAGATTCAGAGACTGAATGAAAGAGTAACGCGAAAGAGTCCTTTCGATGATAGAAAGGAAATAATAAAATTCGACTTTTACCATCGGTTGTTTGCAACAACCGACACTAAATGTCTCAGACAAACACTTTTACCAGCGGTTGTTACAACACCCGACGCTAAATGTCTAACGCACATACATTTAGCATCGGTTGTTTAAACAACCGACGCTAAAAGTAGGCGCGAAAAATGAAATCTTCCGTTTAATTGCAAAATTGCCACCGGTCACACATTTAGCATCGGTTGTTCAAACAACCGATGCTAAATGATGCTTAATAATGTCATTTTTCCACTAGTGCCTTGAAACTGAGCCATACTCTCTGTTCTTCCATTTATTTTATTTTCTTTTACCTTCATCCCATCATCAAGATGAAGAGGAAAATCAAGCTTAAAGCCGAAAAAGTGAAGTAAGTTTTGAAGAGCACATTTGGAGGATAATCCACAATATCATATTTCCCTCTCTTTCTCTTCAAAACAGTGGCTCTTGATCATCTTTTGGGTAAGAAATTTTTACAAATCCTTCTCTAGTTACCTTGTTTAAAGATTTTTTAGGAGAATATAAGATTTCAAAGAAATGATTTTTATGGTTTTACTACAAAAACTTAATTATTTTCAAGATCTTCCTAGCCATTTTCTTAGCAAAGAAATTTTACAAAAGATTTTTCTGTTAACTTAGATTGGTGTTAGATTCAAGATGCTTCAAAGAAAGACTTGGAGAAAGTTTTTGTTATCGAAATTGCAGATATGGCTATAGTCGAATTATGCTGACTGCAGTCGAATTGCAGTAGTCAAATTCGACTGATGCTGTTGAGTGGCAAGGACTGCTGCGAACCAAAAGTGCAGAAACAGAAGTTGTCGAAGTCGAACTAGCTGCTGTCGAATTGCACTGATGCTGTCGAAAATAAACCTGCAAACACAGAAATGTTAGATAAACAACCGGAGGCGTCTTGCGACTGCCCTTGAAGAATTTATCCGCCTCTACAGCGCAAATTCCCTGAGGTACAATCGGGTCTTCTCAATCGCAGTAGCGAAAGAGGTATCAGAACTAGCAAGAAGAACTGGATATTAACAAGAGAGCAACCCAGAGCTCTTTCTGAAGAAAAGTGGAAAATAGTTTTTCTGACGTATATTCCAAGTGCCACTGGAAGCTATTTATATAGGCTTATGAATATAGCCGTTTGCAGCATAGGCTCCAGCAATCAATGGCCAGTCAAAGGCCGTTGGAAAATTCAACCGTAATCAAGTCGGATTAATTTTTGCAGTTACAGAATAAATTATAATAAGTGAAAAGAGCTGTTGTAAGAAAATCAACAGTTACAAAATAAAGGCAATGAATTTTCCGTTACAAAATTATTTCGTAATCCAGTTCGACCAACTTTCAGTTTTTCGACCAGATTGTTTTGCCAATCAGTTCGACCTAAACTTTCCATTACAAATTATTTTGTAAAACAGTTCGACCCATAATTGGGCGTTGTTAATGGTTCGGCAAGTGTACGAATCGTTCAAGTAATAAAAACCGGTAAGACCGGGTATCGTCCTCGAGGATCGAATTTAATCTACCAACACGTTAACAACAGCTAAAAGAACCAAGTGGAAATAACTTGAAAAGGGTATGATTGCATTACTAACGCTAATTTAAAACAGCTAAATAATTTTGGTGTTTTCAACGACAGAAAATATGGATGAGAAGACGCTAGGGATGAATGCCTTTCGATTTCACACTATTGTCACTGATTTATTTTCAAAAGATAATCTCTCTCTCTCATTTGCTATCGAATCCACAATTCTAACCAAGCCCTAATCCCTTAGGTGACTAGTCCTTTGTTGATTCATGAAAGCCCTAATTCCTTAGGCACATCTACTAACAACAAGCATTAACAACTAGGATTCGCAACATACATCAATTCGAAGAATATTCCTAAGCTACGAATTGAAGGAATTGAAATTCAAACATTCCAATAATAAAATTCCCATTTAATCATTGAATAAAGATTTGTTCTATAATTTTCCAATCATAGAAATGTTAAGCACTGAAATTCAATTCACAAATGAAGAGAGAAAACATTAAGAACATTAACATAAACCAGCAACAATAGTTGTACATCAAAATTCATCCATCCCTAACATTAGGGTTTAGTTACACATGATCAAAGAGAAAGAAAAGAGATTTTTACACATAGGAGATGATGAAGAACGCATGTGAATCTTCAATCCTTGTTCCCAAGTCTCGAATCTTCAACTCCAATCGCAAAGGATCAGCTCTCACGCGTACTAGGGTTCCAAAATAGTGCCTCCGTCCCCCGAAAACGCGTTCTGGACATGATTTAACGCGCATTCTGGAGTTTTGCGCGCCAGTTGCGCGCGGCGCGTCACTTACGCGCGAGAAGGAGCTGGTCGCTGTGAATCTGCGCGCCACTTGCGCGCCACGCGCCAGTGGCGCACCATTTGGCTGAGGCTTCTGTCAGTTTGCGCGCTGCAGCGCCACCTGCGCGCCAGTTGCGCGCCATTTGGCTGAAAGCTCCTAGATCTTGCGCCCTTGAGTCCATTTGCCTGCACTGCTTCGTTCTTCATTTCCACCTAGTCCCTGGGCACAAAAACACGACAAAACCCAGCATAAACACTGCATAGCAAAGCAATTTCAAATAGCACAATATGATACTTTTCATCACACTTTTAATTCATTCATCACCATTTCCACTTAAAAACTCTCTTTAAACCAATGAAACACATCATGTGATGCGGGTTCATCACAACCCCAAACTTGAACATTTGCTTGTCCTCAAGCAAAGACAAGACAAGACAAACATAGATAACAGGCAATCAAATAGGAATCCATTACTTAACACAAACCCCAAAGAAACAGGTTGAGCATCAACTTTCAGACTGGCCACTCAATTGCAAACCCACATGTGGTACCTTCACTAGCACATTCTTGCTCAATAGTGCGTGTGTGACACTTAACTCAGTTGGAACATAGCTAGTTTCAAAATGCGTTGAACTAAGACTAGAGGGCTTCCTTCCGAGAATGCCAAAGATGTTTCAAAACACAAGGTAGACTAACAATTCTTGCTCCGAATGGGGGTTAAGCATGACAAAGGGCTTTGATTTAGCAATTCAGAACTCTAGGACAGTGCACTTATTAACTTACAAACTTGACATGTTGTGGCATTGCCTTTATATCATTTTTTTGAATAGGCAATGACAACAATTACATAATTGAAGAACCGGTGCTTAGCACATACTACTATAATGACTTTGACTTTGAGCTACTAGCTCTGTGCACTTGCCCTAATCCCATCCCTTCATGCTTTGCCCTAGTGCGACTTAGAGAACCCCAAACTTAGTTTCCTATGCTACCCTATATTTTTAGTAAAAATTTGGCAAGTCCCATGGTCCACCAACAGCTAGCTTAGCTACAGTCATCTCTAGGATCACTAAGTTCCACCTGCATTTATGTTTTGAGTGTGGAAGCAAGAATGCACTAGTTCATTCACCACAGGGGTACTATTCGCTCAATTCTCACCAAATCATCACTAAGTTTGCTCAAATGTCTCTTTTTATTTCATTTTTTTTTTGATAATTCGCTACATGATTGCCCATATCCATGACACTGACACAACTGAATTGACAATAGGTCCTCCCCCCACTCAAAACTTTGCAGTGTCCTCACTGATTAATTTAGGGGAAGGCCTATTTACAGATACAAAAGCAAAACAAACAAAATACAATCACATAACGACAACTAAATAAAGGAAAACCAAAGTACACAACCAATTAATACAAAGATAAGGGAAAGAGAGAAAATACCATAGCGGTGAGCAGACTACTCACCCGCGTCCCGAGTCTACTGCGGAGGTGCCTGAAAGATGTCAGCCTCCGGATCCAACTGTCCTCCACTCTGGAACGTGCACAAGGCTTTGTAGAGGGCTCTCATCCCAAACTTGTACTCTGCTGCCATCCTATCCTGAGTCCTTCTCATCTCATCCTGATTAGCTGACACCCGCTCCTGATTAGCTGCCAGAGTATCCATTCTTGCTTGCAGCTCCTGAAAATCTGCTACAGATGGCCCAACCGCAAAATCATCCATGGTGAAGGTTGGTTCTTGCTCATCCGGCTGCTTTTGTGGAGGCTCCTCTCTTTGAACCGGATGCTCTAGTCCTAGCCTAGAGCGAATCCAGTTCCCAGTGATTGCAGAAGCTGGTGAAATGGTGTCTTCATCCGCATCAGCTACAACACCTGCTCTCTCACACAGCAGTGCAATGAGGCTAGCATGCCTCCAATAGCTTGGCAAGGCCCCATCCTTGAAATTGGCAAAGCTCCTAATCTCTTGCTCAAGAACCCACCCTAAGTTGACAGGCTCTCCTCTAATGATACATGAAGCTAAGGTTGCCCTGTCGATATTTAGCTCAGATTGGTTAGAACTTGGGAAGATGGTGGCAAGGATGAAGGCTGCCCACCCTCTAGCATCTGGGGTGAGAGAGTTTGTAAGAATTTTCTGAGGATCCCCACTTGCGTTTCTGACCCAGTCCATTCCCGGTTTACACAATGCTGCACAAATCTCAGCCGCACGCTCTGGGTCAGTCTTTACACTTTTCCTACTGATTTTGGTTCTGAACATGCAATCCAAAACCGGCACCGCATCTAACCCAAACAGTCTATTGATAGTACCAGAATCATAGGGAACCTTATGACCCCGCACATAACTCGCGGACCCCGAGAATACCAAAGTCCCATCAACAGCTGGCTTAGGAAAAACATTAGAGAAGAACTCGAACACTAAAGCTTTGCTTGCCTTTTATGGATAGGCCACAAACTGCTCCCACCTCCGGTTGCTAATATTTTGTCTCATTTCTTCAAACTCCCCCGGGGGAAGGAGAAGGGCCTTTTCTTTAACAAACTTTGAGTTCCCATCAATTGTCCCGTGGAACTTTTCACAACCGAGTGACCTAATCATGTCAGAATTGTACACGGGTTGATGAGATTGAGATGACGAACCACGGCCAACCGTCTTCCTCTTCTTTCCCTGGTTAGCCATCACCTGCTTACATCATAAAAACAAAATTTCGCACAAAATTGGTCAAGGTTAGTGCACAAATAACCATGCCATAACTCCTTTTTCTCAACAATAGACACACCAATTTTATTTTTTTTTTATTTTTTTTTAGGTTCACATGAACACATTCTCAAACAATTTGCAAGGACAAGCTTGTTGTTGACAAATGCAAGCATGTTGTTCATGACATTCTAGTTTAGGCTTTTTATCAAACAAGTGGTGTGCACACCCACTCCACACATGAACAACAACTTACAATAAACTAAATCAACCCCAAACTTGTTTTTCAACAATTTCTAATCATGTAAATCAACACAACAACATCCATGATACACACTCTATCAATATCATCCTCAAAAATTTTGATTTTACCCATTGATGCAATAAGATGAATCTTGAAAGAATTTAAGTTGAGAAGAGAGTACTTACTTGATGAATGATGTAGATGAAGAAAGGAAGGCACAAATTCAAAAACCCCACAACAAAAAGCTCCTTAGATGAAGAAGAATGAAAAACCCTAACTTTGGAGAGGTTTCACGCGTGAAGGACGCAGCAGCGCGAATGCAGCGCATGAATTTATACCCTGAGCTGCGCGCGGCGCGCGACTTACGCGCGAAGGGCGCGCGGAATGGCAGAAACTTCAGACATTTCACGCGTGGCGCGTGACTTACGCGCGAATGGCGCGCGGAATGGCAGAATTCCCAGTGTGTCTTGCGCGTGACGCGTGACTGGCGCGCGAATGGCGCGCGGAATGGCAGAATGTTCTGTGACTAAGGTGCATCCTAAAGTGCCTAAGTTAAGAAAAATAATGCGAAACATTAAAAAGATAAGGGTTGAGAAAATTGGGTTGCCTCCCAACAAGCGCTTCTTTAACGTCACTAGCTTGACGTTACCTCGATCTTTGAGGGTCGCTTAAAACCAAGGCCAACTTCTCTCTTTCCACCGCTTCGCCAAGGTATGGCTTCAACCTCTGCCCATTAACTGTCCAACTTCTTTTTGAGGAAGGTTCCTCCAATTCAACTGCTCCATAAGGCTTGACTTCTTTAATGGTGAATGGACCAGACCATTTTGATTTCAATTTACCAGGAAATAGTTTCAGCCTCGAATTAAACAATAGAACCTGTTGTCCTGGCCTGAATTCTCTTTTGAGAATCTTCTTGTCATGATAAGCTTTGACCTTCTGCTTGTAAATCTTTGAAGATTCATAGGCTTGCAACCTCATTTCTTCAACTTCATGAAGTTGCAGCTTCCTTTTCTCGCCTGCATCTTTCAAATCAAAATTCAACATTTTTAAAGCCCAATATGCTTTATGCTCTAATTCAACTGGTAAATGGCATGATTTTCCATAAACCATTTGAAATGGAGTTAAGCCTATTGGTGACTTGAAAGCTGTTCTGTAGGCCCATAGAGCTTCATCTAAATTCACTGACCAATCTTTCCTGGATGCTGAGACCGTTTTCTCCAAAATTCTCTTTATTTCTCTATTTGAAACCTCAGCTTGCCCATTGGTCTGGGGATGATATGGGGAGGCTACTTTGTGTCTGACACCATAATGCTCTAAAGCCCTTGCTAATTGGGAATTGCAAAAGTGAGATCCTCCATCACTAATCAACACCCTAGGTGATCCAAAGCGAGTAAAAATGTTCTTTTTGAGAAACTTGATCACCGTCTTTCCATCAGCTTTGGGTGTGGCAATTGCTTCCACCCACTTTGAGACATAGTCAACTCCCACCAAAATATACATGAAAGAGTGAGATGGTGGGAATGGCCCCATGAAATCAATGCCCCAGCAATCAAACACTTCAACTTCAAGAATGGGGTTCAATGGCATTTCCCCCCCTACGTGAAATGTTGCCGGTCCTCTAGCATCTATCACAGCTCTTTACATAATCATGCGCATCCTTGAAGATGGATGGCCAATAAAAACCAGACTGCAGTATCTTAGCAGCTGTGCGTTCCCCGTTATAGTGCCCTCCACATGGAGAATCATGACAATGCCACAAAATACTTTTACTTTCATCTCCGAAAACACATCGCCTAAGAATTCCATCCGCACCAACTTTGAAGAGGTATGGATCATCCCAAAGGTAATGTTGAGCATCACGGAGGAACTTTTTCTTTTGTTGCCATGTGAAATCTTCCGGCACCATCCCGGCTACTTTGTAATTTTCTATGTCGGCAAACCATGGTCTTTCTTCAACAGCCAACAACTTCTCATCAGGGAATTCTTCACAAATTTCTTTCTCCCGAGCAGTTACCTCTTTGTTGTCCAGCCTAGATAAATGATCTGCCACTACATTTTCGCTCCCCTTCTTGTCTTTGATCTCCAAATCAAATTCCTGCAAAAGCAAAATCCACCTAAGGAGTCGAGGCTTAGACTCGCCCTTGGTTAGCAGATATTTGATTGCTGCATGGTCAGTGAAAACAATTACTTGAGAACCAACCAAATAGGAGCGAAATTTTTCCAATGCAAACACTATGGCTAGCAATTCTTTTTCAGTTGTTGCATAATTCACTTGATTTTCATTCAAAACCTTGCTAGCATAGTACATAGCATGAAAGAGTTTCTCCGATCTCTGCCCCAACACAGCACCCACTGCATAGTCACTAGCATCACACATAAGTTCAAATGGGATATCCCAATTTGGGGCTACTATGACTGGAGCAGAGATGAGTTTCTCCTTCAAGATATTAAAAGCACACAAACAATCATTATCAAAAACAAATTCAGCCTCCTTAACAAGTAGATTGCATAAAGGTTTTGCAATCTTGGAGAAGTCTTTTATGAAACGTCGATAAAAACCGGCGTGTCCTAAAAAACTTCTGACTCCTTTTACATTTAGAGGAGGAGGTAACTTTTCTATTACTTCAATTTTTGCTTGGTCAAACTCAATGCCCTTTGCAGAAATTTTATGGCCAAGCACAATACCTTCTTTAACCATAAAGTGGCACTTCTCCCAATTCAAGACTAAATTGGTTTCAGCGCATCTTTTTAAAACCGCATCAAGGTTAGACAAGCAAGAATCATAACTAGGACCAAAAACAGAAAAGTCATCCATAAATACCTCAATCGCATTTTCCATCATATCAGAGAATATAGAAAGCATGCACCTTTGAAAAGTCGTCGGGGCATTGCACAATCCGAAGGGCATCCTTCGATATGCGAACACACCGAAGGGACATGTGAAAGCTGTCTTCTCTTGATCATCTGGGTCTACTGCTATCTGGTTGTATCCCGAGTATCCATCCAAAAAGCAATAGAAAGCTTGTCCAGCCAACCTCTCCAGCATCTGATCCATGAAGGGCAATGGGAAGTGATCCTTCCGAGTTGCTTGATTTAACCTCCGGTAATCAATGCACATCCTCCAACCCGTAACGGTTCGAGTCGGAATCAACTCATTCTTATCATTCCTCACTACTGTCATACCACCCTTCTTGGGGACCACATGAACTGGACTCACCCACGAGCTATCTGAGATAGGATAAATCATCCCGGCATCTAAAAGCTTTAAGACTTCCTTCCGCACCACCTCTTTCATGGTAGGATTTAATCTTCGTTGTGGTTGAATCACAGGTTTGAACTCTTCCTCAAGTTTGATCTTGTGCATGCAAAATGCTGGACTTATCCCCTTAAGGTCGGAGATAGTCCAGCCCAAAGCACTTTTGTTACTTCTTAGCACCCTCATCAACTTCTCCTCTTCCAGGATGGTCAAGGAGCTACTAATGATAGCTGGATGAAGATCATCATCCGCAAGGAAAACATATTTCAAATGAGGGGGAAGTTGTTTCAATTCAGGGATCTTTTTCTCGGGACTCTTCCCCCTATCTAGCTCTTCTTTTTTCTTGAAAACTCTTTCTACCTGAGAAGCTTCAAATTGCAGAATACTGTCTTCTATCTCACTTCCCAAGTTCTCATCTGCCTCTTCAATAGAGTTCACAATCACCTTCTCTAAGGGAGGAGATGATAAATCATGTTTAAAAATTTCTTGCACAGAGTTTTCCATCACATCCACCCTAAAACACTGTCCTTTGTCATCCGGATGACGCATAGCTTCAAAGACATTAAAAGTAACCTTCTCATCTTGGAACCTCAAGATTAGCTTACCTTGCTGAACATCAATCAAGGCTCTCCCAGTGGCTAAGAATGGTCTACCAAGGATAATGGGAACCTCGGTATCTTCCTCCATGTCAAGAATTACAAAGTCCACCGGAAATAGAAATTTGTCAACTCTTACCAGAACATCTTCTAAGACTCCATAGGGATATTTGATGGATCGATCAGCAAGATGTAACGACATTCTGGTTGGTTTAACCTCACCTCCACCAAGTCTCTTCAGCATAGATAAGGGCATAAGATTAATGCTAGCCCCCAAATCACAAAGAGCTTTGCCAATAGCTAAGTTGCCAATGGCACAAGGGATGGTGAAATTTCCAGGATCTTTCATTTTCTGAGGAAGCTTCCTTTGGATAATAGCACTGCACTCTTCAGTCAAAGCCACTGTTTCATCTTCTTTGAATTTCCTCTTCTTTGTCAATAGCTCCTTCATGAACTTGGCATAAGTGGGCATTTGTTCTAGAGCTTCTGCAAAGGGTATATTGATTTGAAGCCGCTTGAAAATATCCATGAACTTTGCAAACTGCTCATCTTTTTGATTCTTCTTATTAGCATGAGGATAAGGCAACTTTATGTGTGAAGGAGGTGCCTTTGGTTTCTGTTCCACCTGCACATCAAAAAACAATTTGTTTTCATCAAGGTTAGACTTCTCACCCCCCTCATCTTTTTTACTCAACTCATTTTCAACTTCTCCATTTTTTTCATTTTCATTTTTTCCACTCAACTCACTTTTTTCATTCTCTACTAACACCTTCTTCTCACAACTCACTACAGGAGTCTTCAACTCCCGACCACTTCTTAGTGAAATAACCTTAGCAGTTTCGTTCTTTGGGTTGTCAATAGTAGTAGCGGAGAATCCACTACTAGATGATTCAGCAAGCTGCTTTGATAATTGCCCAATTTGAGTCTCTAAGTTCTTTATGGATGCTTCATGATTTTTCTCCATATTCTTCATATTCTGCTCTTGTGATTGAAAAGTGGTTTTGGTCATTTGCATGAATTGAGTTAAAGCATTCTCCAATGGAGAAGATTGTCTTTGTTGTTGAGGAGATGGTTGGGACTGATGTTGTTGGCTTGACTCAGCTGTATCATTATTTTTCCATGAGAAATTGGGATGATTCTTCCACCCAGGATTATAGGTGTTAGAATATGGATTCCCTCCTTGTTTCTGAAAGTTCCCCATGTAGTTAACCTGTTCATTGGAATCTCCATGAGTTGCACAATCACCTTCATGAGCTTCTCTACCACAATAGTTACATGCACCTTTGTGCACTGCTTGAACAGTTGCTGGGGTTTGAGATCCACCTGGCAAAGCAGCAGCTAGCTGCTTAGTAAGAGCTTCAATTTGGAGTGACATTACCTTTTGTTGAGCCAACACAGCACTATTAGAGTCCAACTCTAATATCCCTTTCTTTATTGTGGCCCCTCTATCATTTTGAACTCTGTACTCATTAGAGGCCATATGCTCCACTAACTGTCTTGCTTCCTCTTCAGTTTTAGTACCCAAAGACCCTCCAGCTGAGGCATCTAACATCATTCTTGTTTGAGGTCGCAAACCATGACAGAAAGTTTGCAACTGAACAAAGTCATCAATACCATGCCCAGGACATTTTTTTAATAACAGTTTGAACCTTTCCCAAGCATCATAAAGAGACTCAGCATCTCCTTGCTCAAAGTTTGATATTTCAGCCCGTTTCTTGATGAACTTAGAAATTGGAAAGAATCTTTCTAAGTACTTGCTCTCTAGATCACCCCAATTGTTAATAGTTCCTGCTGGGATAGTGTTTAGCCAATCTTTAGCCCTACCAGTCAAAGTATATGGAAAGAGACGCAACTTTTTCTGGTCGTCAGTCACTCCCACAGGATTTGTGGACCCACAAATTTCATAGAACTGAAATAAGTGTTGATTTGGATCTTCAGCTTCCGACCCAGAGAATTGTTCTGCTTTCAAGGCAGTGAGGATCGAAGACTTGATCTCAAATGCTACAGCTCCCACAGGTTGGAAGGTGTAAGCTTGGACCCCTTAGTTTCTTCTCCCAAAGTCGCCTAGAGTGCGCCTTGGTGGTGGATTTTCTCCCATGATTTTAGTCACAGTTTGTTGCACAGAAGACTCTCCGGTTGTTGCTCTTCGCTCTCTTTGCTTCCTTAACCTTGCTTCCTTTCGATTAGTTCTAGCGGTTTTCTCAATGTCCGGATCGAAAAGTAATTCTTTAGGATCAACAGCTCCGCGCATGCACTGAGAAAACAGGAAACTCAGACAAGTGTCAAAGCAAACTGTGTAATATATATACAATAAACAGAAATAAAACTAAAGTAAATGTAAATATGTACGGGTTCGAATTAGCAGTTGCCTTCGAATTACTAGTAAATGTAATTTCAATCCCCGGCAACGGCGCCAAAAACTTGTTAATGGTTCGGCAAGTGTACCGAATCGTTCAAGTAATAAAAACCGGTAAGACCGGGTATCGTCCTCGAGGATCGAATTTAATCTACCAACACGTTAACAACAACTAAAAGAACCAAGTGGAAATAACTTGAAAAGGGTATGATTGCATTACTAACGCTAATTTAAAACAGTTAAATAATTTTGGTGTTTTCAATGAGAGAAAACGGAAATGCTTAGGAGAAAATATGGATGAGAAGACGCTAGGGATGAATGCCTTTCGATTTCACACTATTGTCACTGATTTATTTTCAAAAGATAATCTCTCTCTCTCATTTGCTATCGAATCCACAATTCTAACCAAGCCCTAATCCCTTAGGTGACTAGTCCTTTGTTGATTCACGAAAGCCCTAATTCCTTAGGCACATCTACTAACAACAAGCATTAACAACTAGGATTCGCAACATACATCAATTCGAAGAATATTCCTAAGCTACGAATTGAAGGAATTGAAATTCAAACATTCCAATAATAAAATTCCCATTTAATCATTGAATAAAGATTTGTTCTATTATTTTCCAATCATAGAAATGTTAAGCACTGAAATTCAATTCACAAATGAAGAGAGAAAACATTAAGAACATTAACATAAACCAGCAACAATAGTTGTACATCAAAATTCATCCATCCCTAACATTAGGGTTTAGTTACACATGATCAAAGAGAAAGAAAAGAGATTTTTACACATAGGAGATGATGAAGAACGCATGTGAATCTTCAATCCTTGTTCCCAAGTCTCGAATCTTCAACTCCAATCGCAAAGGATCAGCTCTCACGCGTACTAGGGTTCCAAAATAGTGCCTCCGTCCCCCAAAAACGCGTTCTGGACATGATTTAACGCGCATTCTGGAGTTTTGCGCGCTAGTTGCGCGCGGCGCGTCACTTACGCGCGAGAAGGAGCTGGTCGCTGTGAATCTGTGCGCCACTTGCGCGCCACGCGCCAGTGGCGCGCCATTTGGCTGAGGCTTCTGTCAGTTTGCGCGTTGCAGCGCCACCTGCGCGCCAGTTGCGCGCCATTTGGCTGAAAGCTCCTAGATCTTGCGCCCTTGAGTCCATTTGCCTGCACTGCTTCGTTCTTCATTTCCACCTAGTCCCTGGGCACAAAAACACGACAAAACCCAGCATAAACACTGCATAGCAAAGCAATTTCAAATAGCACAATATGATACTTTTCATCACACTTTTAATTCATTCATCACCATTTCCACTTAAAAACTCTCTTTAAACCAATGAAACACATCATGTGATGCGGGTTCATCAGGCGTATATGGATAGGCTGATAAAAGTAATATTTTATTTAATAAAATTAGCGCAAGGCCAGTCGAGCGCGCAGAGGGGGAGGGGGGAATCGAAAGATTCGCACTGAACCAAGCCATGTTGGTCCCTGCTTGTGCGCGCGAGGGAGTCCCTTCTATTTGCTTGTTTACTAGCTCTCATTAAGCTTTAGTATATAAAGACTTTGGTGAATCCAAAGCCAAGCAATGTGGGACTTATCACTTTTGAAATATCTTTTTATTTTCAATAAAATACAACAATCCCCCACATATTTCGAAAGTTGAAAAATAAATTTATAAAGGAGGTTTTCTGGGTTGACATTGTAGATGTAATGTTTCAGAGCTGTATAGCAAGCTATGAAACCAGTCCTAGATAGATAAAACATAACATACAGTGAATTGGTATAGCAAGCTATGGAACCCAAGACACATATTATGTGTTAGAGGTTTCACTCACAATACACCCCCACAATTCTTGCTGTTTCCGCGGTGGTGCGCTACTAGGCCCTGCGCGTGCTCGGTATTCATGAGTGCTCTAGAGACCTTGCCAGGATCTCATGCAAGCGGCCTCACTTGACACTCATATAGGTGATTTCATCAAGTGTATGCTTCAAGTCATACACCACCCATAAGGGCTATGAAAATCATTAAAAGCTTTTAAGCTTATCCTTTTAACCATGCAGTTTAGCACTATCACAATAGCACCATAGGAAGGGACAATAATGATATCTTACTAGGATGCTTTTGATGCACTTGTCAATTTCTTTAAAAACAAATATAAAAAAATTTGTGGTGATTTCTGTACTTAAAATTTACTTTAAACCTTCATGAAGTATTAGATTATTAATCTAGTAGTGTTCTGAAAAATCAGGGCGTTACACTCAAGAGCAAGACCTCTTTTATTGGTCGATTTTTTTTTTGAAGGGTATCTATCCTTGATAGAGTAACAATGAAAACTTGAACAAATTTTTTTCAACTTGGGGTAAATGTAACACCCAAAGTAATTTTTAATTACTTTAATCATTTTCTGATAATGTGAAGATTATATGTATGCTCTATATGTTTATCGATTAAAAGGCCATAGATTTATTGCACTATAGTAGTGAATGAGCTATTATTAGAGTGTTCTATTTATAGCAAATAGGAGGGGTGCAGTAACTAATTCAATATTTTTTTGAATATTAGCGAATGTTATTTAAATGATTTAAGTGTTAGATTGTGTGATTGAGTCACTTGTTTGATGTAGTAGGGTAATTGAATATCTTATGTGTGTTGATTTGTTTTTTTGATGGGCTGGGTATGAAAGTATAGTGAAGGGGTACTATTAGGAATAAGGTTTCTAATGCACCAGACCCCAATTACCTCTTAAAAGCCCATTTCATTGACCCAATTCAAGGCATTCGGCTGGGAACATGAAACAACACCCTCACTTCTTTTCTCATTTCAGAAATTTTAAAAGAAAGAAATAAGAGGGAGTTGAGAGAGAGAGGAGAGATAGCGAGAGTGAGAAAGGGATAAGGAGAGCAAATGTGAGAGAGAGCTATGAGAACTCCACCATTGTTGACCTTGATTCTTCCTTCTTAAAAATCTCTTCACCTAGCTCCTTTCCATCTCACCATAGTTGAGAGCTGAAAACACAAAAGATTCAACCACACCAACCACTCCATCTTTCGAAATGCATGATATAGCCATGGAGAGTTTGGTAGATTGCAAGTCAATTTGGGGGTTTGATCAAGGTGATTTGCAAGCTACATTGTGGTTCTAAGGAGCAAAGAAGGGACAAACTAGGAGCTAGTGTGACTTGATTAGTTGGGGAACTTGTGATGTTCTTAGAAGCTTAAACTAGTGTCTTCATTTGAAGTTCAAACTATTCAAGGTGAGTTCGCCACCTTATTAGTTTACCAGTAGCTCAAATTTCGTATAAAGTGTAGTTGTGTTTTGATTTTGTGAATGCATGTGTTTTAAATTCCTTGAGGAGTTGCTAAAATGAATTATAATTGCATGCTTGTGGTGTTGAAGTGAAATTGATAATGCTTTGAGTAAATTTACAAGCTTGAGTCCTATGTGATTGAGTCAAATGGATGCAATGATATGTTTCTTTGTGATGTAATTGAATGATTTGTGATGTTCAATGTGATTGTATGTTAGTCAGGTAAGTTAGGAGCACTTGGAATAGAGAGGAAAACATAATAACAGCTTTTTTGCACTCTGCAACTGTGACACAAGCCGTGTCATTTTGAGACGGGCACCCGTGTTAGTTTCTGACTGTTACAGTTTCTCTTCATCCTTCCAACTTGTTTTGTCTGTAACTTTTGATCCCGAACTCCGATTTGGGTGTTCTAGGATGCGTTGGAAAGCGAACGAGAAAATATACATTTGTAAATGGACTATAGTATGTGTTTTCTAATTTATTCTAATATGGTTCTTTGCCTATCCTAACCACCACACTTGGTTCCTAACACAAGTAGTTGTGTGTTATATAATCAGAATGATTGTATGATGGTTGATTGATATCTATTGTGACTTGTTTTTAATATTAAGATTAGCACTATGTTATATCATTATGTTTATCGACTGAGAAAAACCATAAGTCAAAGTAATTACATAAGACACCACAAGGATGACGATCCCGAGTTAAGAGCATACTTGGTGAAGGAAAGTCATGAGCCCCAAGCCAAGGCCCAAAATAAGTTGACTCGGCAATAGCTATTGTCGGGTGGGTTCTCCGGGGGAATCATGTAGTGATTGTCCGGGGTTGTGCTAAGAAAAGTGAAAAGATAAGAAAAGCACCGAGAGTGTAAGGTAAGTGGTCTCAAAAGAACTCACTGAGATTGTATCTCATTGTATTTATTGTGGTGTTTTTCAGATAAGCGGGGCAAGACGAAGCAAATAAGAGAAGAGTTAGTAGCTGCTGAACTGGGTTACTAAAGTTTAATGGATCCTTAGGGATCAAGTTTGTATTTGCTTAGTCTACCCTAGGTTTATGTTATGTATTATTGTGAGATTTTAACTTATGATTACTGTAATCTAAGTTGTAGTTTATGTAATCCTTACTTTCGGAATTGAACAAGTTTTAAGAATGACTCATGTTGAGCTGATTATCAGTTATATCATTAAGTTTCCATGTGGTATTTATACCTCCTGGAGTATGTAAAGAATGGCTTATTCCATCAAGATAAGTTATGCTCAATTCTTTAAGGGGGTTCGCAACTCTAATGTTTATTGAAATGATTAACATTCTAAATTTATGACGTCTAAATTTAAGGATGTTACACATCTCCTATAGGGAAATGTCTGGTTGCAATGCATTCAAATTAAATTTAACTTATATGAATTGAGCAAAGCTTACTATATTCCCATTATGTCGTTATATTTATTTTGTTAATTTAATTCATTACATAAAACACTCTATTTAGAGAAACTCAATCTACGGCGGCTGGCCAGAACTGCCGCTGCTTAAAGGGGACCAATATTTCGTGGCGATTGTGTAGACCCGCCTCAAATTGAGAAAAGCGGTGACAATTACGATCCAAGGTAGCGGCGGTTTCAATTTTTTAAAAAAATAAAAATTGTCTTGTGTGAATATTTTAGCTACCCATGTTCAAATCCTCTCATCCATCTTTTTATCTAAAACCTTTCATCTACACTTGCCTTAGAATGCACTGTCCAAATCGCTAAGTTTCCAAGCCCTAGAATGCAAATCCCTCTCCTCAAATCACGATTCCAAGTGCTCTTTCTAGGACTCGTGGTAAGATTCTTCAGTTCTTCAATTCCACCATTCTCTTAAATTTCTTATTTGTTTCTTAGTTGCGCATCGCTTCTTCATCGTTTTCCAGTTGTTCATCACTTCTTCAATTTCTTCACCACCTCTTCATCTTTAGGGTGAAATCTAAAACAGAAATCCTTGCTCAATCCATGTAACAAATTCATACTTATGTTTTGGTTTCAGTGGACGATGCTATGTTAGTGTTTGTTTAGGGTTTTGGACCAATTTTATAAGTCAATCCAAGCATCACATAGACTTGTCAACGATTATAAAGATAAATGACATACCAAATAGAAGAAACCTTTCTGGATACATATATGTATTGGAATAAACTTACAATATTTGATTTATTTATTTTGACCTTCACCTTATGTGAAATGTAAATACCATGACCATAATCTGTTGAGAGAGAGCTTTTCTGCTCATTGTGATGCTACCCGACTCTAGAGATTAGTCTCAGAAATTGCGCGCAGAGGATCTCGATTTATACCAAAAAAAATACCAGGACCATAATATAATCATTATCTCTAACAAGCGGAATAGCTGATAATTATAAGGTCAGACAGTATCCATCTAATCATGAGATTTGATTTACGGGTGAAGTATCCAATCATGTTCTATTTTTTCACATAAAGTTAGGTCGTAATCCTTTATATGTATCTGTGGTTCACACTTTCAAGTCCTTCTTCTTAGACTAATCTGACCTGACTTTAAGGTTTCGTTCCTAAGCATGAGTTTTATATGCATGCAATTTTTATTTAATTTTTAGATTGGCAAGTCTTCGGTTCCTGTTCATACAAAAAAGGTCATCTAATTTTGTAATATGAATTAGATATTTATTGACCGCAAGATACACTAGGCTAGGACTACTAAAAAATGATTGGACTGGACCACTCCAGTCGTACCTGTTTGATTTGAAAAATTGTTCATGATACTGGACAACAGTGGGGGCAAGGGAGTGGACAAAACCCTCACAAAACCACAGTACTGTTATGAATATTTGATGGATGTCCATTTCCCTTAGTCCTTCCATATTCCATAACATGTTTTATAACTCCATCCCATGAGTAAAAGCCATTACACATTGTTATTGGTCTTTATTTGAGATGCTGATGACACATTATGTTAGACCATTCATATGCTTGTAAGTTACAAGACTTGTTCACATTGTTATTGGTCTTTATTTGAGATGCTGATGACACATTATGTTAGACCATTCATATGCTTGTAAGTTACAAGACTTGTTCCTGTAAATAGAACTTATGTAACATTGTAAAATACACCTTCAAGAGTAGAATGCAAATTCTCTCTTCTTCTATTTCTTCTTCATCTATAGTCTATTATAATGGTTATATCTTATTCTTGTTTTGGTTATTTTCATAACATGTTATCAGCACGAAGCTCTACCAAAATGATGGCTTAATAAGCTTGGAGGGTATTTGGCAAAGATATGTTAATCTAACTTATTATCATGTTATGATGTTCTTCCTCATAGCTTTTATTTTATCATGTTAATATTTTATATTTCTTGTATAGAAATTTTATTGAGAATTTAATTTAGCTGCTATGGTTATCATTTTCTGTTCTTGATGAATTCCTGAAGAATTCAACATTCAAGCATCCCTCTTATTGCATAATAATGTAGTATGGTGAACAAACACAACACATCCGAAAAATTTAAGATGCATGGGAGAGGAACATGTTTAACATTCAAGCATCCCTATTGGATTGCATAGACACAACTATATTATTTTTGTCTATTCTTGATGAATTTCAGAAGAATTCAACATTCTAGCATCCGAGAAGGATTGCACAAATAACAAAATATGGAAGCATCCTATAGGATTGCTCAAAGTGTCAAAGTTTGTGATATAGTTCTTGAAGACCTGAGAAAAAAATGTTCATGGATCTATGAAAGATTGCTCAAAGCATGATATTTTTTGTCATCGCTTCGATTTGAGATTTAGTTCCTGAAGAACAAATGAAATATGATATTCCGTGATCATTGTTTATGATAGATGTAGCGACCGAAAAATCCGG
This sequence comes from Astragalus membranaceus, assembly GCA_039519185.1. Classification (NCBI taxonomy): domain Eukaryota; kingdom Viridiplantae; phylum Streptophyta; class Magnoliopsida; order Fabales; family Fabaceae; genus Astragalus; species Astragalus membranaceus. The sequence goes on along the minus strand of CM076853.1, from coordinate 1,436,745 downwards.
GTGAGGATTCCTCGAAGGTTCAAAAATGAAGCCGCCACCAAAGTTTTAGTTTAAGCGCAAACATTGGAAAATCCCTTTTGGAATGGATAAGGGTCCTTGAGACCAGATTAGGGTTCGGAAGTCGGTTATGCGTGGGGAAGGTATTAGCACCCCACGACATCCTTCCTAAGGAAGGTTACCTGCTAATTAGTTATAGGAAAGAACATTAATTTTGAAAATGTTTATTTTTACCCTTTTATTGTGAATTAAAAAGAAAGAAGAAAATTGATATTTTATTTAAGAAAATGATTATTTAGGAGAAGACTGAAAAATGTTTTTTATTAGTGCAATTGAAAGAGGTCAGCCGCCCTCTGCTCCTACGTATCTCTTGATAGAGAATCAAATCCAACGTAGTTCTTGGTAGAAAATTTTGTATGTTGGTGTATTTTATTTAGGGATTTTAGGACTCCTGAGTGATCAGTTCATTTGTCCTAAAATGATGACTAACCTGACTGTACAGTCGGCTTAGTCCCCTAGTTTGTGAAAATGGAGTTTTTTGAAGTTTGGAAGATAGTTTGATGTGTGGTGGTTTGATTTTATTTGAATAGGGGTTTTAGGACTCTTGATCCGTACGGTTCATTCGTCCTAAAACGGTGACTAACCCGGCCGTACGGCCGACTTAATCCCCTATTTTAAAAATTTGATTTGTAGAAAGAAATATGCTTGTGTTTATTTGATTTAGAAATTGTTTGTTTTAAATAGGGATTTTAGGACATGATCCGTAACGGTTCATTGGTGACCTAAAAAGCAGACTAACCCGACTGTACAGTCGACTTAGTCCCCTATTTATATTTTTTGAAAATGAAATATTCATCTATTTATTTTTATAGGTTTTTTGTAAAAGAAAATAATAAAAACGAAAAGAGAGGGCGTAATAGTAAAATGGGGTGCAGTTTGCAGAAAGGGAGTTGTATTATTAAAACTGGGTGTGAAAAGCAGCAACCCAGTTTGTAGACTGGTCCACGAATTCATGGGCTTTTCAGGGGGGTGCATACGGGAAAACGAGAGGTGTAAGTAGTTTTCTGAGTTAAATGAAAAGACCAAAATAACCCTAGGTTTCCACACTATATAAGGCATTTTAAAAAAACCTAAACCTAATTCCTCTCACCCCTTCTCACGCGGCGCCGTCCCACACCCAAACTCTCTCAACCCTAATTTCCTCATTCCCCTCTCTGTAACACCCCTTTTCTACCCAATATATTTATTTAGAATTATCAGAGTTTTTCGCGCCAAAGAAGTGTTACATTTGTTAACAACATAAAATCCGAGTTTTTAAATATAAAACAACTTCATTAAAACATGCAGCGGAGTCAAAACATGAGTCTTTAGTACAAGGTTTAAAGTAACCAAAACATTAAACAACGACTTTCCCCGAGTGTTACTTATCAGAGCAGACACCGACCCGTCTACGTGAAGGTAAACTGCCTCCACTCGAACTCACCTGTAAACATACCACAGAAAGGGGGTGAGATATCTCACACATAATAGGAATACATGATAAGGAATACGATAGAACATAACACCTAAGTCTACCACACCAAACACACGTCAAGGGCAAAATAGTCGATTCCAACATCAAGGGTAGAACAGTTATTTCATCATCACAAACATCACCAAGGCACAGTCGCCGAGATCATCACACATGTTATGCAATGCATGGATGCAGCCCCAACAGTGGGCATAATGCATGTGGTACCGATACAACCTCCTTTAAACATGGGTCGAAGCCCCAACCTCCTTAAACATGGGCCGAAGCCCCAACCTCCTTAAACATGGGCCGAAGCCCCAACCTCCTTAAAACAATCATGCAAATGAAGTGTATGCAACACCATGCTAATGCATCAAACGCAACCAGCAGCAACCACCTATAACAATCATATCCACATCCTTTAACATTAATGACCATCTTACAAGCACAACCTCCTATTGCTCTAAACCGAAGCCTCAACCTCCTTAAATATTTAAATACAACCTCCTTTAAATCTAGAGTACAACCTCCTTTAACGACACCAAAATCACCACCTGTAATGACACCGAGGACAACCACCTTTAACGACACCAAAAACAACCACCTTAAATGACACCGAGGCACCAAAACGGATTCCCAAGGACAACACTATCACTGGGACAGCCACTTGAGGTGCCCAACTAGCAACAACCAATAATCACGCCAAAGAAATGACAACTTTCAGAATTATTACTTTTCTAAACTATTTTGAGGCACCGAAAACACCTAACAGACACCTTACACAACACCTGAGACCAATGTCTGAAAAATGGTTTGTTCTGCCCAGAAAATAGAATATCCAGGTGGGCACCTGAATAAGCTTCAAAATGCACTTTGAACCGTCCAAAACGGACACCCGAGTCAAAAGTTATGTCAAAAATAAATTTGGGACAATTTAGGCAACATCCTGAAAATTTGGCACACAACATAGGCGCCTGGCTCCCAGCACTTAGACAGAAACTGGGACAGAAACTGAGACACACTTAGACACCCATAGGAGCCTAGGAGCCAAACTGAACCACAAGGTTTCTGACCCTAAAACTCATTTTGTACGAGCCATTTAACATATATATGATAACCAAAAGCCCAGAATTGCAAAACCACTCTTAAAAAGTTGGCGCCCTTGGCGCCCATGGCACAAGGAACACGGCCAAATTTTGACCCAACACCTGAAACTGACTCTTTTTGTGCCCAGGAACTCCCATACCAAGTTTGAAAGCAAACCGAGCATTCAATCTCCGGGACCCTCGGCTCCCATGGTGCCTAGACACGAGCAGCACAATTCTGCAACACAGTGGCGCAGACAAGGGAACCCGGCGCCCAGTGTCTAGACACAGAACCAGACACAGGCAACACAGACACAGCACATGGGCGCCTGGCTCCCAGGAGCTAGACACAGACTTAGACAGAATTTCCAGCAACACCCAAACTCCCTAGGAGCCTAAAGAGCCAACCAAATTCGAGTTCCTCACCACCAAAAATTCCCAAATTAAATCTCCAACCTTAATTTATCAATATAAGACTGACCATCATGTTTTTTACCAAAAATAATTCTCACACACAATTCATCAAACACCTTGCATGCATACACTAAAACATGACTATTCCATCACAAATCATCACATTTTCAACACCAATGGCTATCAACATGAAATCAACATTTTAATTATCACATATGCACATATATAACACGAATTTCAGAATGCCATCATCATGGTTTGCATAAATTTCAAGACAAGGCATTATAGGCTCTAATTCATGTAGTTCACACTAAGACAAACATGCTCATGACAACCTAGTGTTTATCCCTCATAAACCCCATCATACATAAACCCATTAGGCTAGAGAATCCCCCCTTACCTTATGAAGATGAAGAAACCTAGCACCCTCCAAGAGTCACCAACAAACACCCACAAGTCTTCCTTCTCCCTTTCTTTCCTTGAGCAATGCGTGAGCTTCTTCCTCCTTCTTCCTAGGTTTTAGCTTCACGATTTCTCCTCTTCCTTTTCCTCCTCTCCAAGCTCACGGTTCAGCCTCCTCTCTACTCACTCCTCTATTTTCTTTTCTTTTCTTTTGGCTTTTGAAATACCAAGTGAAACTAAAACCTTACAACCCCTTAAACCCCTAACTTCGAGACACACCTAGCTAATGGGTCATGGACCCTTTCACTTAACAATCCTTGGCCATATTCGAAGCACATGACCACTTATGGGTCATGGGCTTATAGTTGCACCTACCAAATTCATTCCAACACCTCCTAAATAAAATAAAGTTCTAAGTTAATTAATTAACTAAAATAAATATTGTAAGCCTTAAATAACTTAATTAAATAAAACCCCTCCACCATTATAATTCTACTAATTAAAACCACCCATTATTGTTATTGTCATTTCTAACTCTCAACTCCTATTTTATTAATTGATTTCTACCACCTAAACCTCATTTAACCAATTAAATAAATAACCTAATATTTTTGAGCTGTTACAACTCTCCCCCACTTGAATAAATTTCGTCCTCGAAATTTTTACTTGCTAAAGTCGGCACTCTCCCACTAACCAACCGCATACAAGTTCACACAACAAGAAGCTATAACAACACCACAACAAGGACATAGAGTCTACACACATGGCACAACGAACATACAATACCAAAATAGAATCAAAGTCAAGTTTGTTGACATTCATCGCAATCCGAAATAAAAGAGTTTAAAAACCCCATAGGGTTAGTGATGTAGACTCAACTACCAATACAGTTCAGCAAGGGAAATAATCCAAAAACAATAGTCTAACAAAAACAACTCAAAACAAACAAAGATCTCTCTCCGATAAGCCCATCATCCCCCGGTAGATTCCTCGCCCACCAACGCAAACACCTTGTCGTCAACCTTCTCCTTCTTCAGCTTCGGACACTTATCCCTAAAGTGCCCTGCTTCACCACAGTTGTAGCACACTGACTCCTTGCGCCCACACTCCCTTGCCATATGGCCCTCCTTGCCACAACGATAACATACCTTTGCCTCGGCTCTGCAATCCGCAAACCTGTGGCCGGCCCTACCACACTTAAAACACACAACGCCTGCGGGAGCATCTCCCCCACTAGACTTCTGGCCCTCAGCAGCCCTCTGACCACTCCTCCCACCGGAGACATCGTATGGCTTGCTACGATCCTGATGCTTATCTCTCTTCTCTTTCACAACCTTATAAGCAGCATTGCTATCCTCTTCAAAGATCCTGCAGCTATCTACCAAATCAGCAAACACCCTAATCTTTTAATAGCCAATCGCTTTCTTGATATCTGGTCTCAATCCATTTTCAAACTTGATGCATTTAGAGAATTCAGCATTTGCACCATTGTAATGAGGGTAGAACTTGGACAACTCCACAAACTTTGCCGCATACTCGGCCACAGACTTGTCTCCCTGCCTCAACTCTAGAAATTCAATTTCCTTCTTGCCGCGCACATCTTCGGGGTAATACTTCCTCATGAACTCCCTCTTGAAGACATCCCAAGAGATCTCCTCACCAGCAATCTCCAACCTCTGAAGAACCTCAAGCCACCAATCATCAGCTTCTTCGGCTAACATGTGAGTGCCATACCTCACCTTCTGAGCAGGAGTGCAATCTATAACACGAAAAATCCTCTCAATCTCCTTCAGCCATGCAAGAGCTCCATCTGGGTCGTACTTGCCTTTGAACACCGGCGGGTTCTCCCTCTGAAAAGTGGCTAAGGTACGAGCACCAGCATCAACAGCAGCTTGTTGATTCCCCACAACTTGAGCCATAGCTGCCAGGGCAGCAGCAATAGCAGCATCATCTCTTCCCCTCCCAGCCATACCAACTCGATTTGCTACAAAACAAACAAAAGTTAGGATTAACAGACAACAGTTGGTCGATAACCGACACAACGACTCGACAACTTGGCCGGACGGACCAACCATTGCTCTGATACCACTAATGTAACACCCCTTTTCTACCCAATAGATTTATTTAGAATTATCAGAGTTTTTCGCGCCAAAGAAGTGTTACATTTGTTAACAACATAAAATCCGAGTTTTTAAATATAAAACAACTTCATTAAAACATGCAGCGGAGTCAAAACATGAGTCTTTAGTACAAGGTTTAAAGTAACCAAAACATTAAACAACGACTTTCCCTGAGTGTTACTTATCAGAGCAGACACCGACCCGACTACGTGAAGGTAAACTGCCTCCACTCGAACTCACCTGTAAACATACCACAGAAAGGGGGTGAGATATCTCACACATAATAGGAATACATGATAAGGAATACGATAGAACATAACACCTAAGTCTACCACGCCAAACACACGTCAAGGGCAAAACAGTCGATTCCAACATCAAGGGTAGAACAGTTATTTCATCATCACAAACATCACCAAGGCACAGTCGCCGAGATCATCACACATGTTATGCAATGCATGGATGCAGCCCCAACAGTGGGCATAATGCATGTGGTACCAATACGACCTCCTTTAAACATGGGTCGAAGCCCCAACCTCCTTAAACATGGGCCGAAGCCCCAACCTCCTTAAACATGGGCCGAAGCCCCAACCTCCTTAAAACAATCATGCAAATGAAGTGTATGCAACACCATGCTAATGCATCAAACGCAACCAGCAGCAACCACCTATAACAATCATATCCACATCCTTTAACATTAATGACCATCTTACAAGCACAACCTCCTATTGCTCTAAACCGAAGCCTCAACCTCCTTAAATATTTAAATACAACCTCCTTTAAATCTAGAGTACAACCTCCTTTAACGACACCAAAATCACCACCTGTAATGACACCGAGGACAACCACCTTTAACGACACCAAAAACAACCACCTTAAATGACACCGAGGCACCAAAACGGATTCCCAAGGACAACACTATCACCGGGACAGCCACTTGAGGTGCCCAACTAGCAACAACCAATAATCACGCCAAAGAAATGACAACTTTCAGAATTATTACTTTTCTAAACTATTTTGAGGCACCGAAAACACCTAACGGACACCTTACACAACACCTGATACCAATGTCTGAAAAATGGTTTGTTCTGCCCAGAAAATAGAATATCCCGGTGGGCACCTGAATAAGCTTCAAAATGCACTTTGAACCGTCCAAAACGGACACCCGAGTCAAAAGTTATGTCAAAAATAAATTTGGGACAATTTAGGCAACATCCTGAAAATTTGGCACACAACATAGGCGCCTGGCTCCCAGCACTTAGACAGAAACTGGGACAGAACCTGAGACACACTTAGACACCCATAGGAGCCTAGGAGTCAAACTGAACCACAAGGTTTCTGACCCTAAAATTCATTTTGTACGAGCCATTTAACATATATATGATAACCAAAAGCCCAGAATTGCAAAACCACTCTTAAAAAGTTGGCTCCCTTGGCGCCCATGGCACAAGGAACACGGCCAAATTTTGACCCAACACCTGAAACTGACTCTTTTTGTGCTCAGGAACTCCCATACCAAACTTGAAAGCAAACCGAGCATTCAATCTCCGGGACCCTCGGCTCCCATGGTGCCTAGACACGAGCAGCACAATTCTGCAACACAGTGGCGCAGACAAGGGAACCCGGCGCCCAGTGTCTAGACACAGAACCAGACACAGGCAACACAGACACAGCACATGGGCGCCTGGCTCCCAGGAGCTAGACACAGACTTAGACAGAATTTCCAGCAACACCCAAACTCCCTAGGAGCCTAAAGAGCCAACCAAATTCGAGTTCCTCACCACCAAAAATTCCCAAATTAAATCTCCAACCTTACTTTATCAATATAAGACTGACCATCATGTTTTTCACCAAAAATAATTCTCACACACAATTCATCAAACACCTTGCATGCATACACTAAAACATGACTATTCCATCACAAATCAACACATTTTCAACACCAATGGCTATCAACATGAAATCAACATTTTAATTATCACATATGCACATATATAACACGAATTTCAGAATTCCATCATCATGGTTTGCATAAATTTCAAGACAAGGCATTATAGGCTCTAATTCATGTAGTTCACACTAAGACAAACATGCTCATGACAACCTAGTGTTTATCCCTCATAAACCCCATCATACATAAACCCATTAGGCTAGAGAATCCCCCTTACCTTATGAAGATGAAGAAACCTAGCACCCTCCAAGAGTCACCAACAAACACCCACAAGTCTTCCTTCTCCCGTTCTTTCCTTGAGCAATGCGTGAGCTTCTTCCTCCTTCTTCCTAGGTTTGAGCTTCACGATTTCTCCTCTTCCTTTTCCTCCTCTCCAAGCTCACGGTTCAGCCTCCTCTCTACTTACTCCTCTATTTTCTTTTCTTTTCTTTTGGCTTTTGAAATACCAAGTGAAACTAAAACCCTACAACCCCTTAAACCCCTAACTTCGAGACACACCTAGCTAATGGGTCATGGACCCTTTCACTTAACAATCCTTGGCCATATTCGAAGCACATGACCACTTATGGGTCATGGGCTTATAGTTGCACCTCCCAAATTCATTCCAACACCTCCTAAATAAAATAGAGTTCTAAGTTAATTAATTAACTAAAATAAATATTGTAAGCCTTAAATAACTTAATTAAATAAAACCCCTCCACCATTATAATTCTACTAATTAAAACCACCCATTATTGTTATTGTCATTTCTAACTCTCAACTCCTATTTTATTAATTGATTTCTACCACCTAAACCTCATTTAACCAATTAAATAAATAACCTAATATTTTTGGGCTGTTACACTCTCTCTCAGGCGCAACACCCAAAATGGAGAGGGAGAGAGAGAAGCGAAGCTGCATGATTTCCGGCGAGGGTTACGGAGAGGGTTACGGCGAGGGATCCGGTGAGAGGGTTATGGAGAGAGAAAGAAAAGGGATTCAGAGAGAGAGCACGATTTCAGAACGAGGGAGAGAACGTGAACGAGAGGGAGAGAGAAAGGAACGCAGAACAGAGTGAGAAAGGGGAGAAGAAGACGGTGAGGAGAGGGAAAGTGGTCACGGTGGTGCGATGCTCGTTTCGGAACTCATGCCGTTTCCGGCTCCGGTGCGTAAGGGGAAGACGACGTGGCTGGTGATGATGGCGATGAAAACAAAGGCTTCGACGGAGTTGCTTTCGGTGATGATGGAGAGAGTCTGACGGAGGAGGAGGAGGAGGAGGAGGAGACGGTGGTTCCGGCCAGGAGAGAGAAGGATGGTGCGAAGAGGATGCCCACGGTGCCAAGGATGTTGTTGACGGAGGAGACAGACATCGGCGACGGGGATAACGACGCGACGGCGTTCGTGGAGGACGACCACCGTCTACTGTGGTCGGTGCTAACAGTACGGTACAGTTCTGTTTCTCCCTTTTTATCTTCTATTTCTCTGTTCTTTGTTTTTTTGTTTTTGATATTTTTCTGGTTTCTGATTCTGTGTGGCCTCTGTTATTGTTTGCGAAATCTTTGTTGAGAGAAACAGATTTCATAGATTTCCCAATTTTATAACAAAACTGTTTCCAAGATCACTGATTTCATTTTTTAATCACTGATTATGAGATCTCAGATTTTCTAACACTAATTTTCCCTGAACCGAACCTACTTCAGATTGGTTGCTAATTCTACGTTCTAAATTATTTACGGTCACTGATTATGCTTGATTTATTTTTTATTTACATATAGACATCTTTGACATTGGTATCAGATTGTTACATTTTCCTATACTGGCCAAACTGAAACATCATGCATATGAATGTCTAAAAAATTATTTAAGGCACCAACCTTTTACTCCAGCCTCTGAACTTCTTTTGTTATTGCTCTTTACTGACACCTTTTGCTGGCTGCTACTGCCTATTACTGTTGCGGCCTTTCTTTGTTTCAAAAATTCTCGGTGTTTTGTGATTAGGGTTTCAGCTTGAAACCCTAATCTTTTTGCTCTGAATTTCTGTGGATTTTTTTTTGTTCCTTTTCTGTGTGTCCATACTTGTTTTTATAGGCAGAAATTAGGGTTTCTGATCCTTCTCCATTTTTCTTTCCTTTTTTGCAGGTTTTGGGCTTGGGTTGGAGATGTGTGCTTGTTGAGCAAGAAAGGGTTAGGATCCAGCTGCTGCTTCTCCTCTAGGCCGAGGCGCCTCTTTTTACTTTGTATTTTTGGATTTTTATTATTTTTGTATTTTTTAATTTATTTAGTATTTTTTTGGATTTTGTATTTTTTGTAAATTAATTTTTATTGATTTTTAAACATATTTGTTTTTTTGGACTGTGGACAGATTTATTGTTTTTTGGTCCAAATGGAAGAAAATGATTAAATTGGGCCAAGCCGAATCAAAGACTAAACATAGGCCCAATTAGGCAAATGACTAAAATAAGGCCCAATTAGAACAATTTTCTAAAATCAGGTCCAATCTAAATAAATTACTAACATAGGTCCAATAGCAACACATAGGCCCATATTACTAGACAAGCGCGAATCGTAGACATACAAACCAACCACGCAAGTATGGGCCCAATCAGGCAAAAAGGCATTTCGGCCCGATTGAACAAAGTATTAAGCGTTGTCCCGAATTAAAACGAGACAACATCGAATGAGCCTGAAAAACTTATCTCGTGGCAATAGGATTTGTGACTTATGACACGCAAAATAAATGATAGAAATGATTGCAAAAAAAGATCGGACAAAATTGGGGTATAACAGGTGCCCCTCTTTATTTATATTTTACTAGAAAAGGTAAATGGTTTTCAGATTTTCGTAGTAGAAATAAAAATAAAGATAGAATAGACTCTAATTTTGTCCGTTTAGGGGGAAGATGAGTTAGGAAAAAAAAAGGGACGATTAACACTTGGCGTGTTAGCCGAGAACAAAAAAGAAATGATCACTGAGGATCTGGAGGAGCACTGGGGCTCTAAAAGAGCATTTGGGCTCTAAGGGAGCACTGGGGCTCCAAGGGGTTGCCTAAACCTCAAGGACCATTTGGGGTCCGAAGGTGCACTGGGGCTTTGAAGGACCACTGGGGTCCGAAAGAGCACAAACTAGCGATGGTAATAGTAAAATGGTATGCTCGGGGTGACCTTTTTCGAGCGTTCGGAGGGGCAATATCAGGTCGTTGACCTAATTTGGTCACCTCAAAGGACGTCCACCATGTCTTAGGCTGACATAGCTAGTCTGAAGGACCTGGGGTTGGATGATCCGTCGCGCTCAGTGGTGACATAGTGATCTTGAGGGTAGAGTTCGAAGTCGTTGCTTTGACATACTGGGTCGAACTGAACTAATGGACCTGGGGTCGGATGATCCGTCGGTTGCTCGATAACGCGACGTGCGATCTGGAATGAATGACCATTGGAGGTCTAAAGGAGCGCCGGGGCTGCGAGGGACTGCTGGGGGTCCGAGACTCTGAATTGTGATATGAGACCGGTGCTTGGAGCACTGACTTTGAGGGAACAAACTATTGGGATTGACACATGGCGTACTTGCCTAGGACATATCTAATGAATGCATTTACCTGAGAAGGGAAAAGCTATCTATATTTGGCATGTCTAAAAATGCGATGAATGATGCATGTGTGCAATATGGGTATGTGAAATGATGGGATGAATGAAACGTGGCAGATGATGTGAGTTGAAGTTGGTAGAACATGGAGGTTGGCAAACAACTTATGTGAATGCATTGTGCATGATTTTTTCTTTTGGCTTTTCTTTTTTTTTGCCTTTTTTGGTCTTTTTTTGCTTTTCTTTTTGGGCCTCTCTTTTTGCTGGTCCTTCAACTCGCAGGCTTTCCGGCATGAGGCTATCAAGTGCATTCGTACTGCTAAGTCAATTGCGCATGACTGGGACTTATTGATAACTCTATTTTATATAAGTTATTTATGCTCTTAATACTTAAGTCAAGCTTACTCCTCAAGTAGTTCTAGTACTTAAATATGTGAATATATGAATATTAGAGTAAATACAGGTTATAATTCAATTCCCTAAACCTTGGGCATAGTCACTGCCTTTGTGAATATGTTTGATGTTTTGCTTTAGCGCTGCAGCGGTATGCTATCAATGAGACGCTATAGCGTTATATGGCAGTTGGCCATTGAGATATTTGTGTGACCACTTGAGGACATGATGAGTCATCACCCTTATCTCTTCCTTTCAGCTGGATATTTTGACTTCCAAGTGGATGCTAAATTACACTTGGCGCCTCCTAAATGGAACCCATGTGATAGTTGGTGAATTCCATCATTAGCACCTTTTTGTAAAGTAACTTAAGGATAATATCTAAGGTTTATGATCATGATTTAATATGATTATTTTATTAAGACTTAGTTTTTTTATAAACAAAAAGGAAAGGAGCCTTGTTAAAACCTTCTGATGCAAAACCCTCTTTAGGGATAAAGACACCAACAAGGAAAGAGTACTCCCCCCTATTTCATTAAAAAATAAAAAGCAAAATTACAAAAAGCAAGGGGGGACATAAACCAAAACCCCTGCAAACAAAAATTACAAAAATTACTGTCTGAAACGAAAAGAAGGAAGACCAACCATATTACGGTTAAAATCATCCTAAATAAAAGTGGGAATAGAATTCCACCATTGGAAGCCAGATAGGGTAGTTCCATGAGACGCAAGCTTATCAACACAGTGATTTCCTTCCCAAAAAATATGAGTGCAACTGAAAGTCATGGATTTTAGAAGACCCATGCAGTTCAGCCAGCGGTTGCGGATACTCCAAGGCACAATGGAATGAGACGAAATGGCCATAACAGCAAGCTGAGAATCACTCTCAATCCATAAACGATGCCAACCTTTATGGAAAGCCACCTCAATGGCTACCATGATTCCAACAAGCTCAGCATGCAGAGCGTAATTTGTACCAAGAGGAAGCATGAAGCAACCCAGAGATTCAGCATTACTATCGCGAAAGATACCCCCACAAGCAGTTAAACCAGGCGAACCCCTAGCAGCGCCATCTGTATTACACTTAACCCACAAGCAAGGAGGGGACTTCCAAATAACCTCAATAATTGTCGGAGCCTTACGAGGCTTGCAATCAACCGAAAACGCTTTAAGAATCAAAAAATCCTGCATGGAGTTTGACGTGGAGCCCTTGCTGAGATTACCAGAAATGTTCACATTTGCCGTGATCAAGTTCTTCATGTGAGTGGGCAAGATCTTCTTGTTGTCAAAACGAATCTGATTCCGAGAGTGCCAAATAGCCCAAAATACATTAATAACAGCGGCGGTAACAACATCTTTCACTTGGTTGGACCAAGGGCACTGACAAACCTCAAAAATCATATCCGGGGAGGAAACATTAATATTAATTGAAAGCTTATCACTAAGCCAGTCCCAGAGCTTCTTAGCGAAAGAACACTCACAGAAAAGGTGCAATGATGTCTCATATTCTGCTTCACAGAGACTACACATGGAAACAGTTCCACAACCACGGTTTCTAAGCTGCTTATCTGTAGGCATACGGTTATGAAGGATACGCCAGACAAGAAGAGATTTGGAGGGAGGGATGACACTACTCCAAATATTTCTGAACCGCCTAATAGGCTGCCCAATAGGCCTATAATGAAGATAAGCAGTCTTAAAAGTAAGCATACCATCTGTAGAGTTTTTCCAAATCAGTTGATCCTGAGAGTCAAATGAAGGCAGATCTTTTTCACGAAGGAGCGAAGCCAGCTGAGGAAAGATATTAGAAAGAGATGCTGGAATACACCAGTGACCATTCTGAATGAAGTCACAAACACGGGCTTTTAGAGAGTTCTGACGATGCTCAGGGATATTGAGATGATTTACCAGAGGGTCCGACATCCACGGATCTATCCAAAAGTTGATACAGTCACCTTTACCAATTTGCCATATGCAATTTTCATGGATATCAGATAAATGAGCACGCAAAAGTACCCCACAAAGACGAACTGATATGATAAGAGATCGTAGTCCTATTTCTGAAAACCCGAGATCTTAATAAGACAGCCCAGCTATTCTGGGAAATGCTGAGTAGTAAGACTTAGTTAGTTTTAGATTAAAATAGATTGCTTCATCAGGTAGTAAGATACGTAGACACAAGTAGTTGTAACTTGGAAAAAGAACCACTTATGACATAGTAGCTTTTCTCCATTGTTATACTACCTTTATGCTTTTATTTTTAGGATAGTTTTCTAGTCTTCATTCAAGGTTTTGCTGACGCCTCAACTTCATTCTTCGTATGCTACTTGGGATCATTGGAGTGTATCTTTTGCAACCACTCTTCTCTTGTCTTCATACGGTAATACATACTCTCTAGTTGTATTATGTTGATGGAACTTGTGATGAGCAAACTTTGTTGTAGTTGGATTGTTCTTGGTGTGTAATGAACCTTGAGTAACTTTTGTATAATATTATGATGTTTGTGTTTTATTCCTTGTGTCATAATGCTTTCAATCTTGGTTTGGGAATGATCAACTAAAACAAGGTAACTTTGTGGGTACAGACATGGTTCACAAACAGAACTCAAGGAATGATATGAATGAAAACCCTTTAAAGACATTTAAAGGAAGCACTACTTAACTCTAGACATAGGGGAGTAATAGTTCATAAGGCAAATATTGTAAGAGCTTAATATATAGGGGTAAAACTTATTTAGAGCCTAGACATAGGAGTCTTGTAACATAACCCTGACAAAAGTGACTGAAAGGCACGCTACCAAGGCGCTACAGCGTCTACGGATTCTGAAGCGCTACAGCGTCTAAATATTATTTGAACATTACTCTTGGGAATTTACACAACTACTGAGCTATCCAACTCACCTTAAAATACTTCAAATTAATACTGTTTTATCACAACTTATCATGTTTACAACTCTTTACTTTTATTTGTCACTCAACTCTTTTCACTAAGCTTCTAATCACTTAAACTTCTTTGAATACTTCCAATCCCTGTGGGAACGAACTTTACATATCATTATATTACTTGTTGCGATTGTCTATACTTGCACATCTACTTTTCGGACAACATGTTTTTGGCGCCGTTGCCAGGGATTGCATTTAATTTTCATTATTTAAGTTTTTAGTAAGCTTAGTGCCTATTTTACACTGGTGTGTTGTTTCTTGTTGCTGCAGCAGTAAGCGCTACAGCGTATGCCCAGGTCTCAACCATCAGAAATTGAACCATACTCAAAACCGGTGAGAAGGTTCAGGAAACTAAGACATCTTCAAAGACTCAGACCCACCATGTCAGAACATTGTCATAGGACCACTTCTGGTAGAGCTACCACTCCACATGGAAGATCTAATTCTGGTAGAGGAGGAACTGGACCAGGTGGAAGGGGTAGAGGTAGACATCATCAGCCACCCAAACCCACCTTACATGACCAAGAGGACTGGTAAAGACATCAATTCATAAATGAAGGACCTGCTCAAATGGTAAATGACAGAGATAGACCAATGAGGGACTATTCTGTGTTTGATCCACAAACAATGGAGACAAGCATAGCAAGACCTACTCTCCATACAGCTCATTTTGAATTTAAACCTATGATGTTCAAAATGTTGCAAACAGTGGGACAGTTTGGTGGTGCTCCTCAATAGGACCCATATTTACACTTGAAGCAATTTTTGGAAGTCTGCAGTAACTTAATCATTCCAGGGGTAAGTGATGATGCATTCAGATTAAAACTTTTTCCTTATTCCTTGAAGGATAGAGCAAATGCCTGGTTAACTTCTCTAGAGCCTAACTCTATCCATACTTGGAATGAAATGGCTGAGAAATTCTTAGCAAAATATTTTCCTCCAAGTAAGAATGCAAGAATGAGGAATGAGGTTACTGCATTCAGATAAAAAGATGCTGAAACACTGTTTGAAGCATGGGAGAGATGGAAGGAGCTGTTAAGAAAGTGCCCTCATCATGGTATACCTGTGATTATCCAAATGGAGACTTTCTACAATGGACTTGATCCAACAACCAGACAAATGTTAGATGCTTCTTCAGGGGGTGTGTTGTTGAAAACTCCTATAATGAGGCATGTGAGCTGATTGATGATATTGCCACAAATAGTTATCAATAGCCCACAGAAAAGTTAGCTCAGCAGAAGAAGGTAGCTGGTGTGCATGAAATAAGTGAAGTTTCTGGTCTATCTGCACAGGTTGACTCTCTCACTAACATGATAAAATCTATGAGCACATCAAACTCTGTAGCGGTTACCGCTGCAACGACACGTGAACCAACAGTGGGTGTTATTGAGCAAGCCTCTCCAGGGTCAGTGAGCTGTGTATATTGTGGAGGAGAGCATTTGTATGAAGAATGTCCTGGTAATCCTGTCTCTGTGAACTTTGTGGGTTTCAACGAAAATAATAATCCTTATTCAAATACATATAATCCTGGTTGGAAGAATCACCCCAATTTCAGATGGGGAACCAACAACGCTACAACACCTAATTATAGTGCTCCAGCAAATCCACCAGGATTCCCTGCTCAGAACTACCAAAGACAGAATGCCCCTGTCATAGATAATTCATTGGAAGGATTGATGAAAAGCTTTATGAGTGATTACAAGACAACTCTGAAAACTCATGAAGCTTCCATTAGGAATCTAGAAGTTCAGATGGGGCAGATGGCTAATGTCCTTTCCCAAAGAGTTAGTGGATCATTACCATCCACTACAGAAGCCTCAACTTCAAATACTACATGGAAGGAGCATGTAAAAGCTATATCTTTACGGAGTGGGAAAGATTTGATAGGACCATCAAGTGTTTCAGATGATGAAAAAAACAAAAATTCTGAAAAACAAAAAGAACCTGCAACAGACGCTACAACACCTAAACCTATCGCTGCAGCGCCTGTTGCTGAAAAAATACCACCACCACCCAAAATTATCCCAACATATACAGATCCTGCATACCCTCAAAGACTTCGAAAGGCTCATGAAGATAAGCAATTTAACAAATTCCTAGAAGTCCTTAAACAGTTGCACATTAATGTCCCTTTGGTGGAGGCTCTCCAACAAATGCCCAATTATGCAAAGTTTATGAAGGATGTGCTTACTAAGAGGAGGAGACTTGGGGAATTTGAAACAGTAGCAATGACTTGGGAGTGCAGCATGTTGATGCAGAACAAGCTCCCACCCAAATCAAAGGATCCTGGCAGTTTTACTATACCATGCTCAATTGGAAATTTTTACTCTAGCCGTGCTCTATGTGATTTGGGAGCCATCATAAATCTTATGCCCAAGTCCATATACACACAGCTAGGAGTGGGAACTGCCAGACCTACCTCACTTACACTGCAGCTAGCTGATAGAACTCTTGCTTATCAAGAAGGAATTTTGGAAGATGTTCTAATAAAGGTAGACAAATTTGTAGTTCCTGTTGATTTTGTATTTTGGATTTTGATGCAGATAAAGAATTACCCATCATACTAGGAAGGCTATTCTTGGCTACTGGAAGAACTTTAATAGATGTGCAGAGAGGAGAATTGATCATGAGGGTCAATTACCAAGAAGTCATGTTCAACATCCTCAATGCTATGAAATTTCCAGGTCCCAACATTGAAGAGTGCTCCTTTGTATCTGCTATTGACCAAGTAGTTCAGGATCATTTCCAGAAAAGCACAGATCATCTGAGGCAGTTACTGGACAGCAGTGAAGATACAGGGTCTGACACACAAGATGCAGTAGAGGAGGAGCAGACAGTTAAAGAAATTTGGGCTAAGAAAGATGAATCTTTGGAGCAGGAGAATTCTGACATGAGAAAGGATCTCCCCTCCACTGAACAACCACCAACTCTGGAACTTAAGGAGTTGCCTTCACACCTCAAATATGCTTATCTGGGGGACAATAGTACTTTGCCTGTTATAATTGCTTCTGACCTTTCTGAAAAGCAGGAGCAGGATCTGATTCAAACGCTGCAGCGGCATAAAAAGGCTATTGGATGGCAGATGTCAGATATCAAAGGTATCAGCCCAACCATCTGTATGCACAGAATAGTGTTAGAGAAAGATTCTAAAAATTGTATTGAAGGGCAGAGGAGGCTGAACCCAATTATGAAAGAGGTGGTGAAGAAGGAAATCCTTAAGTGGCTGGATGCAGGTATTGTGTACCCCATATCTGATAGTGCATGTGTTAGTCCTGTGCAGTGTGTGCCAAAGAAGGGAGGGGTAACAGTAATTGCTAATGAAATGAATGTGCTGCTTCCAACCAGAAAAATAACACGCTGGAGAATATGCATGGATTACAGGAGGTTGAACAAAGTCACAAGAAAGGACCATTTCCCATTGCCTTTCATTGACCAGATGCTGGACAGGCTAGCAGGTAAAGAATTTTATTGCTTTCTTGATGGTTATTCAGGTTATAACCAGATGGCAATACTGCCTGAAGATCAGCAGAAAACCACATTCACTTGTCCATATGGCACCTTTGCTTTTAGAAGAATGCCATCTGGCCTGTGTAATGCACCTGCCACTTTTCAAATGTGTATGATGGCAATTTTCTCTGATTACATTGAAAGATCCATGGAATTTTTCATGGATGATTTCTCTGTGTTTGGAGAAACATTCCATCTGTGCCTATCCAACTTAGAAGAAATCTTGATTAGATGTGAAGAAACTAACCTTGTGCTGAACTGGGAGAAATGCCATTTTATGGTACAAGAAGGTATACTTTTGGGGCATAAGATATCCAAAAAAGGATTGGAAGTGGACAAGGCTAAAATAGAGGTCATTGAGAAGCTACCTCCTCCAACCAACATCAAAGGTATTAGAAGCTTTTTGGGGCATGCTGGATTCTATAGGAGGTTTATAAAAGATTTTTCAAAAATCTCCAAACCTTTATATCAACTATTATAGCATGATAACCCCTTCACAGTTGATGAGCAATGCATGTTAGCCTTTGATAAATTGAAGAGAGCTTTAATAACAGCACCAATTATTATAGCTCCTGACTTGAGTAAGCCTTTTGAGATTATGTGTGATGCTAGTGACTTTGCCATTGGAGCTGTTCTTGGGCAAATGTATGATAAAATTTTTCACTCTATATATTATGCTAGCAAAACACTTGTAGAAGCTCAACTGAATTACACAGTCACTGAGAAAGAACTATTAGCTGTAGTCTTTGCTTTTGATAAATTTAGATCATATTTGGTTGGCACCAAAGTAATTGTCTTTATAGACCATTCAGCCATTAAATATTTGATAACAAAGAAAGATGCAAAGCCTAGGCTAATTAGGTGGGTTCTCCTACTCCAAGAATTTGATTTAGAAATAAGGGATAAAAAGGAGTGGAGAACCAAGTTGCTGATCATCTGTCTAGATTGGAAAGAGACATTGCAGATACAGCAGGTGGGGAGATCAAAGAATACTTTCCAGATGAGCAGCTATTAGCAATAACTGCTGAATCATCAACCGCTGTAGCGGTTAGTGTAAAAACACTAAACGCTGTAGCGCCTGAACCTGCAACACCTTGGTATGCTGACATAGTAAATTTTCTGGTTAGCAAGGTGGTACCTGCTGAGATGACCTATCAGCAAAAGAGAAGGTTCTTCCATATATTGAAACAATATTATTGGGATGAACCTTTTCTATACAAGAAGTGTCAAGACCAGTTAATGAGGAGATGCCTAGCAGAGGAAGAACAAATTCAAGTGCTACAGCACTTCCATTCTGCACCATATGGTGGGCATTTTGGTGGTATCAGAACTGCTGCAAAGGTATTGCAATATGGCTACTGTTGGCCTTCACTTTTAAAAATGCTCAAGACTTTGTAAAAAAATGTGATAGGTGCCAAAGAACAGGGAATATTTCAAACAAACATGAAATGCCTTTTACAAACATTCTAGAGGTTGAACTCTTTGATGTTTGGGGAATGGATTTCATGGGACCTTTCCCCCCTTCTGATGGAAACCTGTACATTTTAGTAGCTGTAGACTATGTTTCAAAATGGGTAGAAGCTGTTGCTCTACCCAACAATGATGCAAGGTCTGTGAGTAAATTTTTATTGAAAAACATTTTCACTCGTTTTGGAACTCCTAGAGCCATCATAAGTGATGAGGGATCTCATTTTTATAACAAATTAATTGAGACCCTATTGGCTAAATATGGAGTTAAGAATAAAATAGCAACTGCTTATCATCCACAAACTAGTGGTCAAACTGAATTGTCAAACAGAGAAATAAAAAGGAGTTGCTAGTTTGACAATACATCTAGATGATGCATTAGTTTGACCACTAGTAGGTCCTTTTTATCATCCTTCAAACTGGTAGGTCCTTCAAGAAAAGAATGGTCAATACATCTAGATGATGCATTATGGGCATGCAGAACAGCATATAAAACACCTCTAGACATGTCTCCCTATAGGTTGGTTTATGGGAAGTCTTGTCACCTACCAATTGAACTTCAACACAAGGCCCATTGGGCTCTAAAAAAACTCAACTTTGACTACAAAAAAGCAGGAGATGCTAGATTGCTGCAGCTAAATGAATTGGAAGAACTTAGGCATTTTGCCTATGAAAATGCAGCAATCTATAAAGAAAAAACCAAAATGTGGCATGATCAAAAATTGATAAAAAGAGATCTCACTGAAGGAGGACATGTATTGCTTTACAACTCCAGGCTAAGATTGTTTCCTGGGAAGTTAAAATCTAGGTGGTCAGGCCCTTTCCAATTGATAAAAATATACAGCCATGGAGCTGTGGACCTCTATGATAAAGCAACCAGCACTACTTTCAAACTGAATGGCCAAAGAATTAAACAATATTTTGGTGAAAATGTGGTAAGAGACAAGACCACAATTGAGCTTAAAGATCTCTAAATTGAAAGAGAAAGTCTGGCTGTAGACTTTTAAAGCAAGCGCTCTTGGGAGGCACCCTAAGGATTTTAACAAATTTTCCGTTTGTTGTGTTTATTCTTTTTGCAGGAAATTAGGTTGAGCGCTGCAGCGGTTACTTGTTACAAAAGCGCTGTAGCGGTTGTAGTTAAATCAGGGCTGCGTGTGGTCAAAGAAAAAAAATAAAAATCTTGCTTAGGGAGAGCTGGCACTGTTACCCTTATCCCTAGCCTGACCTGCACGTGCACCTACTGACCTGCACTTGTCCAATCACAACAGTTTCTTTTCTCTTTCCCACTTCACATACAAACGGTCACTTTAATCTCTACAACTCCCCACGCTACCATTTTTGTCTTTCTCTCTGAAACTACCCTAAACCGTTACCACTCACCACTCATAACCTCCATCCTTTCTTCTTCCTTCGTCCCAATACACACCACAACATTTCCCAAACAGCCATAGACATATACGCAAAGCTTTTAAGCAAAAATGACAAAAAAGCAAGCTGCTCTAAAACGATCTGGAAAAGGAGCTAGTGCGAAACCAGAAACATCCAACCCTGTTAAGTCCGCCATGGCCAAAGCAACTCCAGATCCTCAAAAGTTTTGGAAAATGGACTTCATTGCTGAAAGGGGGTTCAAAACAGACAGCGCTCCTGAAGCTTTCTCAACCGCTGTCACAGCGCTAGGTTGGGAGAACTTCATTAAACACCGAAAGGAGTATATGACTTCCTTGGTAAGAGAGTTCTATGCTGGCATCGAGGAGCCTAAGGAAGGAAAGCCTCAAACACACTCATTGGTAAGGGGTGAGAAGGTTAGTTTCAACTCCAGAACCATCAATGAAATTTTTCACCTAGGGTATCATGGAAAGGTGTTGGAAGTCAAAGTGCTGAAACTGGGGAGATGAAGAAATGGAGGCTGTCAGGAGAAGAATTTCTGTGGAAGGGGCTACGTGGGACAAATTTGGGGCTGAATACAAAATCAAAAAGGCCTATTTGTGTGAGGAGGCCAACTTATGGTGTAGTTTCATCAAACACTCTCTGTTGCCTACATCTCACACAACCTTCGTGGAAATGGAGAGGCTCATTGTTATTGACGCAATAATGGCTGGAGAGAAGATAGATGTAGGAAGACTAATTGCGAAGGAGATAGAGAAATGCTGAATTAAGAAAGGAGGTAATTTGTATTTTCCTTGCTTAATTACTGATCTATGTCTGGAAGCTGATGTAGAAGTTGAGATGAAAGAAGAGAGAAGATCCCCTCTGGGGGCATTTCCATGTATTTTTAAGGTTAAGCAGAAACCTGCCGTTGCAACATCTCTAGACTCTGTAGCGCTGCAGCGCTTAGAGTTGAAGCAGCAGGTTCTCTGCAGATTTGTGAAGGAAAAGTTTGATTGGGAAAAAGCAATGTACGCCCAGATATCAAAAGGGAAGACATCCATTTCCCCACCTCAGTTCCCTGATTGGCTATTGGAGGAAGAGCCAGCTGAAAAAGTAGAGAAAAAGGGAGCTAGGAAAGAAAAGAAGAAAGCTGTGACTAGCCCAGCAAAGAAAGCAAAGCCTAGCCCAGCAAAGAAAGTACAAAAAGCTGTAGTAGAGGAGGACAGTTTAGATTCTGATGACATTGAGGATATAAGTGAGGAAGATGAGGAAGAGACCATTGCAGTAATGAAAGAGATGGAGAAGCAGGAGGATGAGGAATCATCAGGTGAGGAGAGTGATACTGAAGAAGAATCTGAAACTGCAGAAGATGAGGAAGCAGAAGAAATTCAGTGTGATCCAACCCCCATCCCAAAGAAACCAAAAACCCCACCTGCCAAAGCCAATCCACCATCAACCCCCACCCCCATCCCTGAACCAACCAAGCTAACACCCCAGAAATGACCTGCCAAACAAGCCACACCAAAGCAGCCTGAAAAACAACAGCCAATAAACCAAGAAGCCCAAACTGTGCAGCCCTAGAAAGTTTATCAATCATACCACAAAGCAAGAAGAAACTCAGGAGTTAAACTGGCTGAGCACCCAGAAAAAGGTGTTCAGACAGTAGATGCTGCAGCAACTATGTCCGCAATATCTAGTGACATTGTGCCTGAGGCAATTCTGACCGAGGATGAGAGTGAGAAGGAGGCTGCTGAGGAGTTAGTGCACTTGCAGGATGGAAAAGAACCAGTATAGGAAGAAAAAGAGCAGGAACAAAAGCAAGCAGAAAAGGAAGGAGGAGTGCAGGGATCAGGCGCTGCAGCGGCAGCAGCGGAGGAAGGAAACGCTACAGCGCCTCCAACCGCTGTAGCGGCAGAGAAGACTACTCCCGCACCTCCAAAGAAGAAAAAGACAGCCAGAGCAGCCCCAGCCCCTTCAAGAGCCAGTAAGAGGCTCAAGAAGGCCTAAAAAGGCAAGACTTGTTGGCTTTTCATGCCGGTTATACTCTTTGTATTTTGCTTTTGTTGTTAAAAGGCCTCTCCCTTTTGTTATCCATCAAGCAGTGAGGACACTACCAAATTTTAATTCTGGGGGAGGACCTTATGGTCATTAAATAATGTTTTTTTAACTAAGTACAATTATGTGTTTTTAAATATTAAGTATAATTAATTATAATTATGCCATGTTTTGCATGTCTTGTATGTTTTGTATGCTTGAAAAGAAAATATGATTAGCTGCATGTTTTAAATTTTTTAGTAACAAAAGCTAAAGTCATGTAGCCAAATTAAATGATAATTGAGAATTTTTGAGTAGGGCAGCCTCGTGTAAACAATGAAATGATTTTATTGCTGCTTTTACACAAAAAAAATCCAAGCTTAGTGAAGAACCTAGCTAGCTAGAGGTAATCTAAGGTTAAAGTTAGTCTAGGGTAACCAAGGGTTAGTCAAGTTTTCATTAAAAATTGAGAGTTGTTTTTAAAGCTAAGTTTGGGGGGTGCATCGGTTATGTTAAGGCTAGGAACAAAAGATGATAAATTGGTCATTATAAAGTAAAATAAAAATGTGCATATGGTCTTGTAAAAAGTTGCAAAATATCTTAAATAAATTGCTGAGCTGTTCCAAAAAGCATGAAAAGAAAATGCAAATTAGGAGCTCAGTAATGAAGATAGCATCTAATTTTGATCATCAAAATCCAGCGCTACAGCGTCTAAATGCTACAGCGTTTGATCACCAGACCAAAAGCTTATGCATTGACCAATATTCTGAAAAATGCCTAATTAAAGCCCTTTGCTGTGCTTTGAAGCCCCTCAGATCTTGTGTGAAATTGTTATTCCACTCTTCTTTTTGAAAATTTTTTTTGCCTAACCCAAAAGAAATCCATTCTTCCCAAAACCTTAGAGAAATTCTGAAATTAACTAGGAACTAAGTTAAGCTTTGATATCACACGATCACCGCTAAGCAGTAATGATTCTATTTGAATTGTGAACCACAATGGTGTGTGAAAATGATAAAAATTGGCTTATGCATAAAATCTGTTTAATTTAAAAGCTGCAGCTAGTTATATAATCAGTTTGTCTTATTCAAGTGTCATTACTTGGGGACAAGCAATGGTTTAAGTTTGGGGGTGTGATAACTCTGTTTTATATAAGTTATTTATGCTCTTAATACTTAAGTCAAGCTTACTCCTCAAGTAATTCTAGTACTTAAATATGTGAATATATGAATATTAGAGTAAATACAGGTTATAATTCAATTCCCTAAACCTTAGGCATAGTCAATGCCTTTGTGAATATGTTTGATGTTTTGCTTTAGCGCTGCAGCGGTATGCTATCAAGGAGACGCTACAGCGTTATATGGCGGCTGGCCATTGAGATATTTGTGTGACCACTTGAGGACATGATGAGTCATCACCCTTATCTCTTCCTTTCAGCTGGATATTTTGACTTCCAAGTGGATGCTAAATTACACTTGGCGCCTCCTAAATGGAACCCATGTGATAGTTGGTGAATTCCATCATTAGCACCTTTTTGTAAAGTAACTTAAGGATAATATCTAAGGTTTATGATCATGATTTAATATTATTATTTTATTAAGACTTAGTTAGTTTTAGATTAAAATAGATTGCTTCATCAGGTAGTAAGATACGTAGACACAAGTAGTTGTAACTTGGAAAAAGAACCACTTATGACATAGTAGCTTTTCTCCATTGTTATACTACCTTTAAGCTTTTATTTTTAGGATAGTTTTCTAGTCTTCATTCAAGGTTTTCCTGACGCCTCAACTTCTTTCTTCGTATGCTACTTGGGATCATTGGAGTGTATCTTTTGCAACCACTCTTCTCTTGTCTTCATACGGTAATACATACTCTCTAGTTGTATTATGTTGATGGAACTTGTGATGAGCTAACTTTGTTGTAGTTGGATTGTTCTTGGTGTGTAATGAACCTTGAGTAACTTTTGTATAATATTATGATGTTTGTGTTTTATTCCTTGTGTCATAATGCTTTCAATCTTGGTTTGGGAATGATCAACTAAAACAAGGTAACTTTGTGGGTACAGACATGGTTCACAAAGAGAACTCAAGGAATGATATGAATGAAAACCCTTTAAAGACATTTAAAGGAAGCACTACTTAACTCTAGACATAGGGGAGTAATAGTTCATAAGGCAAATGTTGTAAGAGCTTAATATACAGGGGTAAAACTTATTTAGAGCCTAGACATAGGAGTCTTGTAACATAACCCTGACGAAAGTGACTGAAAGGCACGCTACCAAGGCGCTACAGCGTCTACGGATTCTGAAGCGCTACAGCGCTTAACGCTACAGCGTCTAAATATTATTTAAACATTACCCTTGGGAATTTACACAACTACTGAGCTATCCAAATCACCTTTAAATACTTCAAATTAATACTGTTTTATCACAACTTATCATGTTTACAACTCTTTACTTTTATTTATCACTCAACTCTTTTCACTAAGCTTCTAATCACTTAAACTTCTTTGATTACTTCCAATCCCTGTGGGAACGAACTTTACATATCATTATATTACTTGTTGCGATTGTGTATACTTGCACATCTACTTTTCGCACAACACTTATCATTTGAGAAGATCGCGCATTTATTGCTCTATTCCCGCGGTTCCTTTTTTCCTTATAGGTATTTTAATGAAAGACTATATCTCTTTTGTGATTCTCGGAAATTTCGCAATGAATATAATACTTTTGATTATGTCACATGTTTCACAATCCAGTATCAATTATCACAAAACATCATTTCAAAGATAGACGAAAGTAAAAAGAAAGGAAAGTGTTTGATATTGACATTGGAGGCCAAATGTGCAGAAGGCACACCGACATAAGATTACGTCAGGAATTTCATTGAAAGAATAGGAAAGCTGAAATACTAAGCAGACTTCTCGGTAGTTGGTGTCCTTGAAGTAACGGTGCTGGCCACCCATGCTCACGACCTTGATCACTCATCATCCGACTTTTGGAAGTGTTGATTGCCCCAATGTTGTTTAGTCCAACTTTCTGTCCCTTTTGGGTTTTCAATCCACCGGGTCGCTCTAATTTTTGCCTAGGCCGCCCTTCCGGGTTTTCAACCTAGCGAGCTTATTTTTGCTTGGCTCATCTTTCTCATTTTTCTATACTCCTTTATTTGGCAGCGTTCACCAGGTGGGAGGTCTTCCCCGTCCATTTTTGTGAGAATTAAGGCTCTTCCAGAGAATGATTTCTTTACCATGTAAGGTCCTTTATAGTTCGCGGTCCATCTCCTGCGGGAATACTTTTGGGTATGACTTTCTTGGGCACCAAGTCTCCTTAAAATTATTGAGGACGAATCTACTTCTGTTAAGCTTTCTTTTTTGTTTTCTGGTATGACATAAGACAACCATTCTTTTGTTTGGTGAGGTTTAATGGAAGTACTACTCCCATCGCACGGGGTTGCCCCTGTTGAAGTATGAACGAGATCTGATCTCCATGTAAGGTGAAGTGTCACTATCATCCCTGATATTCTTTGTTTGTTCTCGCAACTGCCCCATTTGTTTTTTTTGGCGGTATGGGAAGGGAGCATGATGCTCGACTTGGAGTCCTTACATAACCCTTTCACCATTGTCCGTGATGATCTTTTTAGGAAAGCCGTAATGGCAGACCAAGTTTCTCGACAATCACAGATTTGTTACACCAGTGGGCGTCTTATGTCGGACAAGGTGATGTAAGCGAACTTTCTTGATTTGCTATCCTTTGGGTGTGATGTTAATTTTAACACCTTTTTATCTTCTTCTGTGCCCAGGTTAATCATTTCGTTTGATTCCGCGCGAGGCTGGGTCACTTTATCCTTTTGTTCCATTATTCTCATTACCTCTGGAAGAGTTTCCAAGTTATCTTCAGCATCTTCCTTGGTTTGATTAATGGGGATC
>CM076853.1:696956-714456 GCA_039519185.1 Astragalus membranaceus | reverse complement strand
GTTGTGGGTGAGAGTTGGCATCTCACCCACCAAATAAATTGTTCTTGTGACTATGTGTTGATTATGTGTTGTTCTTGTGATTTGCACTTTGTTTTATGAAATTTTCACCAAGTAAAATTTATCTTTCCTCATGTTTTTGCTTCGGCCTTGGGTTAGAAATTAGGATCCTCATGTTTTCTTGTCTATTTCATGTGTCAAAGTTGAATAAGAATGGTATATAGGACCAATAGTGCATTCGGGTTTAGGTCCCTAAATTAGGGTTTCATCATCTTTTATTTTCTTTGATTTTGTGTGTTGAATAAATGATGAAATGATGATTGTTTGAGTGTGATATACATGTGTAGATCTTAGGGTTTATGTGTGTGTGTCTAATGATGTGATTTGGTTGCAAGAAATTTGTTGAATTTGAGCCTTATTGTGTATATGTATGTTTCGGCCATAAAACCATTTTTGTGACCAATTTACTTACTCAAATTTGTTGTTTGATCTTGTTTGGTAAATTAATTGTTGTGAATTGTGTTTTTTTCACTTTTTACCTTTTAGTTTTTACCATTCACTTAAGTGTTACTAAATAGTAAAAAAACATTTCCTTACCTTTTTTTACCTTTCACTTAAAACCCTAAAAAACATTTTACCTTTTACTTTTACCATTTACCTTCACTTAAATAATTCACCACCTTCACTTAAATAAGTTACCATTTCATTAATAATTTACCTTTACTTTTTACCTTTCTTAAATTACAAAAAGACCCAAAACATTTTCTAGTTTACATTTATAACTTTTCAACTTTATAAAATCAACCCAAAAATACTTTTTACCACTTTTTCCTAAGACTCTAAAAACACCAAAACATTTCACCATTTCCTAAGAATAAGGTAACTAAATTTTTACCACTTTTTATGACACACTCTCACACACTTGCACTTAAATAAAACCTTATTCACTCTCTTGCATTCTCATTTGCTTGTATCTCTTGCATACTCTCTTGTTTTAATCTTCATGCCTTTTCATATATTCATATCTCTTGCATATTCATTTGCACTCTCACTTGTTAGTACCTCATGCATCCTTACTTGTTTATACTTCTTGCATTCTCACGTGTCCATTCATGATTAAATAACCATGCATCCTCACATGTCCATGCATTCATTAATCAAATGCTCATGCATTCTTGTATGCTCATGCATCTTTGTATATACTCATTCTTGCATTCATCCTCACATGTCCATGCATTCATTAATCAAATGCTCATGCATTCTTGCATGCTCATGCATCCTTGTATATACTCATTCTTGCATTCATTCTCAAATGTTCATGCATTTACATGCATTCATGCTTATCTAATCTAGCACATCATGATCACATGCTCATCCATTTAACTTAGACTATTTTATGCCTATGATCAATTGTATTCTTTTGTTGTTGATGCCACTTAAATGTCTTGATTGAATTGTGTACAATTACCTTCTACTTGCATGTGTTCTTGTGAAGACGTAAGACTACTAGAGTCATTAAGATCCTTGCACATTCTTCCTTTGCCACGTAAGCAATTCCCTCACACACGCACAATTATTTTGAGAACTTTACTTTGCATCCTCAATAACTGTATCTCTTGATTGTATTGGCATGTTTAATCTCAGTTAGTGATCAACACGTTCATAATTGCTTGATTAGTGAATGTGTTTGTATTTCATTCATTCATGTCGCATCTTTTGGTTATGGACTCGGAGTTGGTTGAAATGTCCTACTTATTTTTCCGAAATCCTTTTCCAAATCATCTTTTTCTTAGAACTAATTTTCAAATTAAATCAAATGCTTTTTCAATAAAAAACCTAAGGCATTTTTCTTAATAAATCATTAGTCATCACTCGAAGCCTTTGCTTGTTTGATCGCTAATGAGGAGTTATTAGTGGTAGTCACTCGAAGCCTTTGCTTGTTTGGCTATCATGAAAGCTCCCACACCTTAACTAAACATAAACTAATCCAAATTTCAAAAACAACACGAGCTATTAGTGATAATTATCACTGATGCTCACCCTTTTTCAAAACGATTTCAAAAAAATAATAAAACGTTGTTACTTGTAATCACTCGAAGCCTTTGCTTGAATGATTACCGGTTTCAACTATTTCTTTTTCAAGTTAGTAATGAACGCCACTCGAAGCCGTTGCTTGTTTGGCATTCGTGAACACTCGAGTCTTATTTCTAAAAACTCAAAAACACTTTCAAAACCAAAAAAGAAAACCTAGAACTACGTAGCTTTGATCCCCCTTCCAGAGAGGGTACGTAGGAGCAGGTCATAACCCGTCAAGCACTCTTTCAAAAAATCCTTGTTTTGTTCCGCTTTTCAAAGATACCAAAAATATTTCTTCCCAATAAAATCATTTCTCACACGAAATAAAAAGAAAGGAAGTAGAACAAAAATCGTTTCAAGTCAACTTTTTCTAAGCCACACATCAAAGTTAATGGTTCCCTTTCGGTAGAAAGGAGGCGCGGGGTGCTAATACCTTCCCCGTACCTAACCGACCCCCGAATCTACATCTCAATGTTTTCGAAAGACCATCCGCCTTTTTCAAAAGACTTTTTCCAATGTTTTAGTCTTTAAAAATAAATATTGGTGGCGGCTTCAAAATTTTTCACGTTGTCAAACTGAGGAATCCTTAAACCGGATTTTTCGGGGCGCAACAGCTGGCGACTTCACTGGGGACACCCTTTTTTTTTTTTTTTCAAAAAGGCGAGGGTCAAGCCTAGTTAACCTGATGTGTGGCTTAAAATGTTTAACTTGAAAACTTTGTTCTACCTTTTCCTTTTCTTCCTTTTCTTCTCTTATCATGCATTTCTCAATTCCCATGTCCCCTCTTCTTTGCTCCCTTTCTACAAGGTAATCTCATGAATCATACCCTTATGCCCTTATGATCCCTTCTTCTTCGCTCCCTTTCTTGAGGTAAGCTATATGTTTGTTGTTGATACCTTAGTGTAGTTTATTTTGTTAAACCCTAGGGTAGACAACTTATTATTTCTTGCTTCTGTCTGGCTGTGCTGGTTTTCCTTGCAGGTGGGGATGGGTAGGTTTTAGGAAGTATGTCCTCAATCACACACTTTCACACCTTATGATTTGTGTGCTATGAGTGGGCTCCTATACCCGGATCCAACAAACACTTAGGGGAGTGGAGACGATTAGTGACTGTCATTCGAGACCTTTGTCTGTCTGATACTCATGAAAGTCTCAACCAGAGTACGCTTTCTTATGACGCCCCACACTTGGTAGTATTCTACATTTGTGGTGTCGGCATGAGGATTCTATAGCTCTGGCAGCCATTGTGAGGGTGTGAATTAGAGCTACATGGGAGGAACCTTTGAAGTTGCCCTAGAACTTAGGATTCCCACCTTGGCAGGACACGAGGGCATACGAATTGTATGTTGCATTATAGTTTAGGCATGTCTTTACTATAATAAAAAGAGAAATTTTCAAAAAAAAAAAAAAAAAGAGAAAAGAGGAAAGGGTTACCATTGTAGCCTTCTCTTTTGCCGGTCCGTACGAAGTAACATATGGCCCACTTCATTTTCAAAAAAAAAAAAAAGAAAGAAAGAGTTACCGCTGTAGCCTTTCTCATACCGGTCCATATGAAATGACGTACGGTCCTCATTTTCAAAAAATAATGATATATTTCCCTTCATCAAATAAGCCAGTGCGTGAGGCGGCACGTAGCGTGGCTCCTCAATTTTTGAACTTCCGTCCATATGCATCGCCTTTATTTTTTTCACACGCGTCATTCATATCATAATTGCATCATACCGCATTCATTTATTCGCATCCATTTAGCATCTCATATGCATTTGCTTGCCGGGAATCACCGAATGATGCGCTGTCTTGTCATAGGCGTATCAGAATGGAATCAAGTAGCAAGACTTCGTCTACATCTCGCTTCCCGTTTATGAAGAAGATCGATGTTGATAGTTTGAGGAAGTGTGCAGCTCTTATGGGCCCAGCTGAAGTAATTTCCTTTGATCAAGCATATGGGAATATCCGTAGGCTCTTGCAGTTGAAGGTTCAAGAGGATGCCCTTGTGGCTTTGAGTCAGTTCTATGATTCCGATGTGAGGTGTTTCTTCTTCAAGAATTTTCAGCTATCACCTACATTAGAAGAGTATGAACAGCTGTTGGGACTCTCCAAATCTCATGTCAAGCCATACCAATTCCCAAGACAATACTACACTGATGAGAAGCTTGCAACTTTGCTTAGGGTCGGTGTAGACAAGCTGAAGCCGCAAAAGTTAGAAAGAAATGGCATAGTCGGATTTCCACAAGAATTCTTTGAAGGCCTGCTGCAGTCCTATGCTTTTGCCGAGAATTGGGGTTTATTCAAGTTAGTGCTCGCTCTCACTATATTCGGGGTTATTCTCTTCCCTCAGCTGGAAAGATATGTTGATGAAGATGCAATTGGAGCATTCTTGGCCTTTAAGGACACCGAGAATCCTATCAATCCTGTGCCTGCTGTTCTTGCCAACACTTATCATGCTCTCACTCGTTACGGTCAGTTCAACAAAAAGAAGATATGCCTTCCTTCTCATGTTCTCTACGCCTGGCTCATCACCCATGTGATCCAAAACCAAACGAAGGTTAAGGAATTGATTTCTTACGCCCTAAGCTGTGACGTGGAGGTCAGAACCTCTCTAGAGTGGGTAGAGTTCCTAAGAAGCCTCAATAATCTCCAGATCCAGTGGTATACACCTGCTTGTTGGGATGACAGACCGATGGTGATATTCAGCTGTGGAACTTTTCAAAATGTGCCTCTCATGGGGACACAGGGGTGTATTAACTACAATCCTTCGCTGACCATAAGACAGCTCGGTTACCCAATGAGGAACTCACCCTCTGAAGATATGCTATCCCGTGTTTACCTCTACAAAGGGATGCCGAGATGCGATGATTTGCTCAGAAAAGTTCAACAATCATGGGGGTCTGTGGTGAGAAAAGGGGTTGAAGAGCTGTCAAAGAAGGCCAGTGATGTTACTTTCAACCAATGGCTTAAAGAGAAGCTGCAAACTACGAAATCACTGAGTCAAGGGGCACTTCCCCTCGAGGAAGAAATACCAGAACCCTATACCCCTACTCATGAAGAATGGAATGAAGTCAAATCTGCTCTAGCTAAGGTGGAAGATGAAAAGAAGGCATTGCAGGCTAGGATAGAGGAGATGGCCTTGGAAAAAGAGAGGCTAGAAGAAGAAAGCATAGTCAGGAGGAGTGCTATGGAAAAGAGTGTTAGGCAATTCGAGGAAGAAAAGAAAAGAAGGATGGAAGCACAGAAACGTCTGAAAGAAGCCAGAGAAGAACTCCAAGAATACAAACAAAAAACAAGAAAGATACTTGAAGAGGCTCAAGGTTGGAAAGCAAAGGCTATGGAATCAAGTCAAGAATCTCATCTAGTGGGAGAATTGAGGGGTCAGCTGAGAATCCTCGGGCAAGAAAGAAATACTATTGAGGAAATGCTCAAAGAATATCAGCAGGCTTTGAAAGTTGAAAGGGGAATGTCTGATGGGCTGAAAAGAGACCTCTACCATCTAGAAGGTGCATACAGGCAGGTTCGAGTGGAGAGCCAATATTGGGAGCGGCGCTACCTAGATTTGCTTGGAAGAATTGAAGATCAGGAGATCATCAAGGAACTCAAAGATGAAATCCAATGGTGGAAAGGCAAATTCTCAAAGCTGTCAGAGCTGGCTAGTCAGGCCATGGTAGGGGTTCCCAAGAGTCTCAGGATAGCCGAAGCCGAGATGTACTTCTTCAATACTCCACCCGAAGTATGCAAGTTCGTGAAGTACTGCCGAGCTTTGATCACAGAGTTCAAGAAGCAATCTCCAGGCGCAAACGTCAGCAAGAAGAGGAAGCGAGTTGGAGAGTTCAAAGCTATCTGTATTTGAGTCGTTTGTTTGTACTTTTTATCTTGATCATGTACTTCGAGTATTGTATTCAGAATACTGTACTCTTGTGTCTCGTTCATTATGAATATTGTACTGTTTTTTTTCCTTTAATGAAAGCTTTGACTCTCAACAAATGAAGTATGTCGACTTGCTATTTCGATTCCTCGATCAAAAACAAAGTTTATGCGCTTGTGACAAGATAGAACACCTCGGGATTCACGGCATAAAACTAACATCCATCCGCATCTCATGCATTGCATTCATTAATTCATTTCTTCATTTAATAAAAAATGGTTTCAAACAGAAAAAAGGGCAAGCTGGTTCGTCCGCATCGCTATTTCACCCGTCTACAAGCAAGATTGATGGCTAGCAATCAGCATCTCGGAGATGAGGACCACCTGAGCCAAGACGAATTGGGTGTGGAGATTCTTAACCCTGAGCAACTGGCTCAGGAAAATCAGGCCTTGAAGGCTAAAGTTGAGGCTATGGAAGCACAGATGGTCGAAGTAATGAGTATGCTACAGAATCTGAGGGGTGAGGCCGCTGCTGGGGCTACCGCTGTTGTAAATCCTGAAGGGGTTGTTACTTTCGTTTCTCCTCCGGTGTCTGCTAAAGTTACAACTACTCATGGATAAGGGATCAGTCACTTTGCCCATTCTCCAGGGGCGAGTGGACAAGGTCATCTGAATGCACAGATATATCCCTGGGGAATGCCAATGGGTTATAGGCCGTCCGTTGCTGAAGCTATTCCTTTGGGGTCGGGTCAACCTGTCATGACTATACCTAATGGATCTGCTATGGGACCACAAATTCATACTCCTAGTCCTGGTATTGTACTGCCAAAAAGTTCACCTACTCCTACTCCAGGAGTTGTCGTGAACCCTCAGAATGCTGTCCATCACATGGGAAACCCCGCTCAGTATGGGGATTATTATCACAGTTCGGGGAACTATCCACAAGGTCATTTGTTTGAAAGCACTCAGCGTGGGGATCGGTATCACTTGCTTGAAAAGCGTTTAAGGGCTGTGGAAGGATCGGGTACTAGAGCCAGGGATGCCCGAGAGTTGTGCCTTATCCCAGATGTTGTCATTCCCCCTAAATTCAAAGCCCCTGACTTTGATAAATATCGCGGCACCGGGTGTCCATCTAGCCATCTGACGATGTACGTTAGAAAGATGGCCGCTTATGCTCATGATGACAAGGTGCTCATTCACTATTTTCAGAACAGTCTGACTGAGGCATCGTTAGATTGGTATATGCAGCTGCAATCCTCCGACATTCACAGTTGGAAAGATCTCTCTGAAGCGTTTCTGAAACAATATCAGTATAACATGGACCTTGCTCCCGACCGGTCTCAATTACAGCACATGAGTAAAGGAGATAGAGAATCATTCAAAGAATATGCCCAAAAGTGGAGGAGCATAGCTGCTCAGGTGAAACCGCCATTGACTGACAAAGAGATGGTGTATATGTTTATGGAAACTCTTCCAGCGCTATATTATGATAGGTTGGTGGGGAGCGTTTCATCCAGTTTCTCGGATATGGTCGTCATTGGGGAACGATTAGAGCACGGATTGCGTAGCGGAAAGATTGCTGGTGGTTTTGGTAACTCTAGTGGACAAAAGAAGCTCTTTTCCAATTTCCCCAAGAAGAAAGAAGGGGAGACCAATGTTATTACTGAAGGGAGAAGCCCGTCTTTCAATTCTCCACCGCAAACAAGGCCATTATCCATTCCAGCTCAGCCACAGCAAACTAATTCAGGCTACAGAGTCCAGAACTATCAAGAGAAAAGACGTGCTAATTTTGATCCGATTCCAATGACCTATACTGAGTTGTTCAATCACCCTGTCTCAAAGAATTTGGTCAATACCTGCTCCATGAAGCCTATGCAACCTCCCTTCCCTAGGGAATACAATGCTGATGCTACCTGTAGCTTTCATAGTGGAGGGGTCGGTCACACAGTGGAAGACTGCAAGGCTTTCAAATATGTAGTCCAGGATTTGATTGACGCCAACTGGATCTCTTTCAAGCCGAACAGTCCAAGCACAACTACAAACCCCCTACCGGGACATGGGACACCATCCGCTAATGCAGTAGAGGATTTTGTGGGGCAGACAATGATAAGAGATGTTAAGTGTATCCAGACTCCTCTGGAAAATATACATGCTGAGCTGTGTCGTTGTGGTGTTATCAAGAAGGGCTGTGTATGCGCTAACCCTGGGTGTGCAGGTGCTTGTGAGGATTTTAAGGTTGTTTTACAAGATTTGATGGACCGCTATGTGGTTCTTGCTGGAGGTGGTTGAGAAAGAAGAAAATGTGCTCATGTTACAGTTCAATGATGGCAAAGGGACCAGAAAACCAATTGAGATACCATACAATCCGAAGCCAGCTCAAGCTAGATCTCAGCCGTTGATTATTGAGGTGCTTGCTCCATTCCCTTACGAGAAAAACAGTGCAGTACCGTGGAAATACAGCAACTTGCCTCCAGTGGAAAATTCTCCAAGTGCTTCTGTTGTTACCAACATCACTGGGGCAAGTGGGATGACTAGAAGTGGCCGCATGTATGTTCCCAAGGTCACCCAGGCTGAGTCATCTAAAGCGGTTGAAGACAGAGTACGAAAGGGGAAAGACAAAGAAGTGGAGAATGCCCAGAAAGAAAAGGTGGCAGAGCAAGAAAAGGATGAGTTCTTGAAAATCGTAAGACAAAGTGATTATAAAATAGTTGATCAGATGAGCCAGACTCCTGCGAAGATCTCTATGATGTCATTGCTGTTGAGCTCAGAAGCACATAGAGCTGCCCTGATGAAAGTGCTGAACGGGGCTCATGTTGCTCAAAACATTTCTGTGGGTCAATTTGATGAGGTGGTTGGGAATATTATGGCGGCAAACCACGTAACCTTTGCTGATGATGAACTTCCCCCAGAAGGGAGAAAACACAATCTAGCCCTCCACATCTCTGTCAAATGTGGGGACTTTGTGTTAGCCCGGGTGGTGATTGATAATGGCTCTTCTCTGAATGTTATGCCAAAGTCCACTTTGAACAAGTTGGATGTGTACTGCTCCTTCATGAAGCCTAGTTCGACACTGGTAAGGGCATTCGATGGATCAAAGAAGGAAGCAATAGGAGAGGTGGAGTTTCCTATCCAGATTGGGCCAGAGACCTTTTACGTGAATTTTCAAATCATGGACATCTCTTCATCTTACAGCTGTTTACTTGGGAGGCCATGGATTCATACGGCCGGGGCTATCCCTTCCTCTTTGCAACAGAGGGTCAAATTTGCAGTGGATGATAAGATTGTGGTGGTGTTTGGAGAGGAAGAGATGCTAGTCAACAAGCCTTCTCCCTTCCGCTATGTAGAAGCAGCCGAAGAGTCGCTGGAGACTTCTTTTCAATCCCTTGAGATTGCCAATGCCGTGTTCGAGGGGGGTAAGTTGCCATCACCCGTGATGAAGCTGTCAAAAGATGAAGAAATGGTTGCCAAGATCATGATAGCCCAGGGATATCAGTTAGGACGCGGACTGGGAAAAGAAGGACAAGGAATTCGTGCTCCTATTCAGTTGAAAGAAAACAAAGATCGTTTTGGTTTGGGATACTGCCCAACCGAAGCTGAAAAGAAGAAGGTGGCTGAAGAAAGAAGAGGAGTGAGGTTGGCCAAGCTGAGAGGTTGGAACCCGGAGCCAAAGGGGATTCCTATCTGCGACATTCGCCAAAGCTTTAAGAGTGCAGGGTTGCTAAACCCAGATCAAATTACTGCCATTGAGGATGGTTCAAAGAATGATGAAGGTGGTGTCAGCTTGGTCCGCCGTTGTCATGCTGATGAAAAGCTCAAGAATTGGGAAGCTGTAGACTTGCCCATCACTTTTAATTCAAAGTAATGATTTGTGATGCATTCCTTTAGCTCTGCCCAAGGCTTCAGGATAGTTTGTTAGGGCATGCATGTTTTTATGTTCAGTGACATCACCATCAATAAAAACACTTGTTTTGAATTCTATCAATAAAATTTCTTTGTCTTCATTTATTTTCTCTTTCTTTTCACTTTATTTTGTTTGTTCCGCTTTTCATTCTACTCTCTGCTTATACGTACGCAGATCGAAAGTAATTGTTTCTGGAAATAACAGTGCCAATAAGTCATATTGTGATTTTGATCATCCAATTAACCAAACTGAAGGGGGCGTTGAGGAAAACTGGGAAACTCCTCCGGAACTAATAAGACTACTAGAACAGGAAGAAAAGATCATTCAGCCTCATGAAGAGTCGGTTGAGTTAATCAATCTGGGTACGGAAGAGGATAAAAAAGAAGTTAAAGTCGGTACTGCCATGGGGGATGGTGAACGCAAAAAGCTGATCCAACTCTTGCGTGAATACGTTGATGTTTTTGCATGGTCATACAAGGATATGCCAGGGTTAGATACCGATATTGTTGAGCACAGATTGCCCGTGAAGCCAGAGTGTCCACCAGTCAAGCAGAAATTGAGAAGGATGAAGCCCGAGATGTCAATGAAGATCAGAGATGAGGTAAAAAAGCAGTTTGATGCGGGATTTCTGGCAGTGGCTAAGTATCCTCAATGGGTAGCAAATATCGTCCCTGTCCCGAAAAAGGATGGCAAGGTCAGGATGTGTGTTGATTATAGGGATTTGAACAGAGCCAGTCCCAAAGATGACTTCCCTCTACCTCACATTGATATTCTGGTAGACAGTACAGCCCAGCATTCTTTATTCTCCTTCATGGATGGATATTCAGGGTACAATCAGATCAAAATGGCTCCAGAAGATATGGAGAAAACCACCTTCATAACACTCTGGGGAACATTTTGCTACAAGGTAATGCCTTTTGGGCTCAAGAATGCCGGTGCAACTTATCAGAGGGCGATGGTGACATTATTCCATGACATGATGCACAAAGAAATTGAGGTGTATGTAGATGATATGATTGCAAAATCCAAGACTGACGAGGAGCACATTGTTAATTTGCGAAAACTCTTCGAACGTCTACGGAAGTTCAAGCTCAGGTTAAACCCAACCAAATGTACCTTTGGTGTGAGATCCGGAAAGCTACTGGGATTTATTGTCAGTCAGAAAGGGATAGAAGTTGATCCAGATAAGGTCAAAGCAATCCTTGAAATGCCAGCGCCAAAGACTGAAAAAGAGGTTCGGGGTTTCCTTGGGAGATTGAATTATATCTCAAGGTTTATATCCCAATTGACTGCCACCTGCGAACCTCTCTTTAAACTGTTGTGCAAAAACCAAAGAGTAGAGTGGAATGGTGATTGCCAAAGAGCTTTTGAAAGAATCAAAGAGTACCTTCGGAATCCACCAATCTTGATGCCGCCAGTGTCTGGGAGACCACTCATCTTGTATCTAACTGTGCTAGACAATTCAATGGGGTGTGTGCTGGGGCAGCATGATGAATCTGGAAAGAAAGAGCATGCCATATACTACTTGAGTAAGAAATTCACTGACTGTGAGACGAGGTATTCAATGCTGGAAAAGACTTGTTGTACTTTGACATGGGCTGCTCGTCGTTGGCAGATGTTGTTGTCAGAATATGATATCTTGTATGTCACGCAGAAAGCGATCAAGGGCAGTGCACTGGCTGAATACTTAGCATGCCAGCCAATTCAAGATTACCAGTCAATGCAGTATGATTTTCCCGATGAGGACATCATGGCGCTATCTGATGAAGGGAAGTCTCCAGAGGATGAAAGGTGGAGGATGATATTTGACGGCGCATCCAATGTGTGGGGACACGGAGCTGGGGCTGTGTTAATCTCCCCAGATAACCGTTTTGTTCCAGTCACTGCCAGATTGAGCTTCTATGTTACTAATAACATCGCAGAATATGAAGCATGCATCTTGGGGATTCAAGCAGCCTTAGAATGGAAAGTTAAAAGGCTCGATGTGTATGGGGATTCAGCCCTGGTTATTCATCAAGTAAGAGGCGATTGGGAGACCAGAGATCCTAAATTGATTCCATTTTGTGATTATGTGCGAGAATTGATGGAGTCTTTCGACGCAATTACTTTCCAGCACATCCCTAGAGATGAAAATCAACTGGCCGATGCTTTGGCAACTCTGTCATCAATGTTCAATGTCAGTTACGACAAAAACCTAGCTCATATCAGAATCCAACATCGGGATCTCCCAGCGCATCATTACTGTATAGCCATAGAAGAAGAGCCTGATGACAGGCCTTGGTATCATGACATCAAGCAGTACATTATCAGCAGAGAATACCCTCCTGGGGCATCTGAGAATGACAAGAGAACTCTTCGGCGATTGTGAAGTAATTTCTTCCTCAATGGTGAGGTTCTCTACAAAAGGAATTATGACTCAGTCCTCTTAAGGTGTGTTGCCAAAGAAGAAGCTAAAAGAATCATGAGAGAGGTACATGAGGGCTCATTCGGAACTCATTCTAGTGCGCATACTATGGCTAGACAGATTTTAAGGGCAGGCTATTACTGGTTGCAGATGGAAGGTGACTGCTACAGTTTTGTCCGAAAGTGCCACAAATGTCAAATTTATGCTGATCATATCCATGTGCCGCCTGCCAGATTAAATGTTTTGACTGCATCCTGGCCGTTTTCAATGTGGGGGATGGATGTTATTGGTCCCATTGAACCCAAAGCATCAAACGGGCATCGCTTTATCTTGGTTGCCATTGACTATTTCACGAAATGGGTTGAAGCTGCTTCATACTCTAGTGTGACCAGTTCAGTGGTTGCTAAATTTGTGAAGAAAGATCTGATCTGCCGTTATGGTCTTCCTGACGAGATCATCACTGATAATGGCAGTAACCTGAATAGCAAAATGATGAAGGATCTGTGTGTAGAGTTCAAGATCCAGCATCATAATTCCTCTCCCTATCGACCCAAGATGAATGGGGCAGTCGAAGCAGCTAACAAAAACATCAAGAAGATAGTTCAGAAAATGGTGGTCACATACAAGGATTGGCATGAAATGCTTCCCTTTGCTCTGCATGGCTACCGTACTTCAGTGCGTACCTCAACTGGGGCAACTCCTTTCTCTCTGGTATATGGGACAGAAGCAGTCCTTCCTATCGAGGTTGAGATACCTTCTCTGCGAGTAATCATGGAAGCTAAGCTGGAAGAAGCAGAGTGGGTACGGGCACGTCTGGATCAGCTAAATCTCATTGAGGAAAAGAGAATCACAGCCTTGTGTCATGGGCAGCTATACCAGCAAAGGATGAGAACGGCTTTTGACAAGAAAGTCCGATGCCGTGAGTTCAATGAGGGAGACCTAGTGCTTAAGAAGATCTTGCCTATTCAGATTGATCCCCGAGGGAAGTGGACACCCACTTATGATGGTCCCTATGTAGACAAGAAAGCCTTTTCTGGAGGAGCACTGATACTCACGAATATGGATGGAGAAGATTTAAAGAACCCAGTCAATTCTCATCAAGTGAAGAAGTATTATGCCTAAAAGAAATAAATGAAAAAAGAGAAAGACAAGCCAAGTAAGAATTAGCTCGCTAGGTTGAAAACCCGCAAAGGGCGACCTAGGCAAAATCAGAGCGACCCGGTGGATTGAAAACCCGCAAAGGGCGATCCAGGCAAAAATTAGGGTCAGAAAGCTTGGGCATGGAAAGCAAAAAAGGGCATACAACTCCCCCTGAAGACTTGGATGAAAGGATGATTAAAGTCGAAGACATAAATCTTGGTACTGTTCCATAGAGACGGACAATCAGAAATCAGCCTCTCTCTTTTTCGTGTCTTTTTGTAGTTTAAATCTTCAAATGTGTTGAATAATC
This sequence comes from Astragalus membranaceus, assembly GCA_039519185.1. Classification (NCBI taxonomy): domain Eukaryota; kingdom Viridiplantae; phylum Streptophyta; class Magnoliopsida; order Fabales; family Fabaceae; genus Astragalus; species Astragalus membranaceus. The sequence goes on along the minus strand of CM076853.1, from coordinate 700,770 downwards.
GGCGTAACTTCTTGTGCGACCGGTTTCCATATCAATAAAATTTAGTCTTTCTCATATCTGTTTGTTCTTCTATTTCCCTGCTTTTTCTGCTCAAATAAGTGTTTTATGATGGTGATAACATTGACCTGTAAAACATGTGCATAAATCATAGAGCATCGCAATCATTGCGAAATTCTTAAAAGTCAAGAGAAGGAAGCGGCTGAGAAAATTAAGCTCACAAAAGAATAATTGCACTCATAGATCATTTCAGATGGCAAATTGCAAAGCAATTGGTACCCAGCTCATATGCCACCGCAATTCTAATCAATCCCTCAGTCTCACAGGTTGGACGGACCAGCAAAAGAAAATAAGCCAAAAGAGCAAAAGAGCAAAAGAAAAAAACAAACGATAAGAAAAAAGAAAGCTGATCAAAGAATGAAAAAAACAAAGCAAAACAAACAGTCAGAAAAAAGAAAGCTGACCAGAGAAAAATCAAAGAGATGAAGAATCAGGAATAGCATTTCATCACATTCATCATTACACCAAAATCATGGCATTGCATGCATCTGCATAACATGCCTTTGCATAACATGCACTCATACTCCATGCACTATTCCTTGCATCAACTGACGTATGCAGGTACCTCAATCCAGTGCGGCAGCATTGGTCATTTCAATCAATCATCCAACAGGATTCGTGAATCCCTTCAGGACCCAAGTGTCCCTTCAAAAGCAGACTTCACCTCGTATTCGAGCTGCGGGTAAGTCCTTCAGACCCCAAGTGGTCCTTCAGACTAGTTGTGTCAAGCCTAAGACACAGCGGACGTCCTTCATAGTCAACATATCAGTTCCGGAGCTGATCTTGACCCATCATGGCCGCTCGAATGCAAAGGCCCCCCTCAGACCGTTTTACTAGCACCATAGCTAGTAGCGCTCCTTCAGACCACGATGGTCCTTCAATTAAGGCCTAGGCAGCCTTCCAGACCCTGAGCAGTCCTTCAGAGCCTTAGTGCTCCTTCAGACCCTGAGTGGTCCTTCAGAGCCTTAGTGCTCCTTCAGATCCCGAGTGGTCCGTCATTTTCTTTCTCTCGGTTAATACGCCAAGTGTTAACTGTTCCCCGTTTGTTCTCAAGCCCATCAATTCAAAAAAAAAATAGAAAAAGAAAAGAGGAAAATTCGGGTTTCCCTAAGCAGACAAAATCGGTATAATTTCTGAATTCTTTATTTCTATTTTGCCTCGAAATATGTCCTACGCAATTCATATTTCTTGTCAAAATCCAAATAAAGAGGGGCAGCTGTCATACCCCAATTTTGTCTGGCTTAGGGCAAAACCCTAATTTTCAACCAAAAATAAATAAACCAAGTCTTAGCATTCATCCTAGAGGTTAGGAAGAGCATCATGCTTGCATCTTAGAAGTTTCAGAATGCATTTTAGGGTTAGAAAAGCATAGCATGGCATTTTAGAGCACTTTAGAGCATTTCTAGGATTTCTAGGGTTTTTCTTAGTTCAAAGGGTATTTTGGTAATTTCGCCAAAAAGACTTATTTTCTCATCATGCATGCATTTCTAGAGTTTTAGGGTCATCCAAAGGGTCTCAGGATCATTGTTAGAGTGTAAATGAAGTTTAGAGCAAAATCAGGGTTTTTGGGACCAAAAGGGCATTTTGGTCATTTCACTAAAATAAATATTTTCTCAGTAAAAACCACTATGCATATCTTGAGGAATTTATGTGGGTCCAAGTGAGTGGAGTTGTGCATTTTTTTATGCATCATAGGAGTATTTTTGGCATGAAATTCGGTTTTTGAACAAAAGGGTAAAATGGTAATTTCCTTTGGAGTGGGGTTAACAAATCAATTTTGGGATTGGTGAGATCATGAAATTCAGAGCCCAATCATTGAATCATGGGATATGGCCCAAAATGGCAAGAATTTAGAAGAATTATCTAGAAGGGAATAAGGAATATCCCTTTGAATTTTGAAAGGTCAAATGTAGTACAATAGTACAAGTTGCAATTCCACTCACACTCTCTCCTTGGCTGCGAATTCCAGCCCCTTTTCCCCCATTTTGATTTATTTTATTGGTTGCAAATTGTGTTTAAATCATGGCCTTCCATTCAAGTGCTAAATGCAATCCTCACCCTTCATTTGAATTAAAATGGCACTCTTGTAATAAGCTTCATAGAAAAATACAATTTTGTAATTGAACTTATCCTTCACCACCATCCTTAAGCTGCGCCCCTCAGCCCTCTCTCTCCTCACTTTGTGCTTTCTAATTGCCCCTAATCCATGTGACATTTGATCTTGACCCTTGGTTCAAAACTAAAATGCAATCCTAGAGCACAATGGAAATCAAATGACCTAGAAGCCCTTAATGATAAGTGAACACTATATATACCTTCATATGATCAGCCCACACATCTTCTTGGCCTCACTCTCCATTCAAAAACCCTAGCACACCTCTTTTCTCTCCAAGGCCGTAGCCCCCCTCACCCCCCTCCTCCATTTTCTTTTCAATTTCCATCCACTAACTCACCTCAAACTCACTACATATTCATATATCCTCTTCCTTTCATCTTTGATTCCACATTTACATCATCAAAGGGGCTGATCCTTCAAGGTCACGTGGTTGTTGTTGGTGATTTTTGAAGATTGTTGGTGATTTGTTACTCTTGATCTTCATTTCTACTCTTGTTTAGCTTGGAACTAAGGTATAACCTAAAACCCTTTGCATTTTCATCCACTTTCTTGCATCAAAATCCTTTTTCAACTTATATTTGCATCTCATAACATCATTTAAATGTAAATTAGGGGCTGTTGTGGGTGAGAGTTGGCATCTCACCCACCAAATAAATTGTTCATGTGACTATGTGTTGATTATGTGTTGTTCTTGTGATTTGCACTTTGTTTTATGAAATTTTCACCAAGTAAAATTTATCTTTCCTCATGTTTTTGCTTCGGCCTTGGGTTAGAAATTAGGCTCCTCATGTTTTCTTGTCTATTTCATGTGTCAAAGTTGAATAAGAATGGTATATAGCACCAATAGTGCATTCGGGTTTAGGTCCCTAAATTAGGGTTTCATCATCTTTTATTTTCTTTGATTTTGTGTGTTGAATAAATGATGAAATGATGATTGTTTGAGTGTGATATACATGTGTAGATCTTAGGGTTTATGTGTGTGTGTCTAATGATGTGATTTGGTTGCAAGAAATTTGTTGAATTTGAGCCTTATTGTGTATATGTATGTTTCGGCCATAAAGCCATTTTTGTGACCAATTTACTTACTCAAATTTGTTGTTTGATCTTGTTTGGTAAATTAATTGTTGTGAATTGTGTTTTTTTCACTTTTTACCTTTTAGTTTTTACCATTCACTTAAGTGTTACTAAATAGTAAAAAAACATTTCCTTACCTTTTTTTACCTTTCACTTAAAACCCTAAAAAACATTTTACCTTTTACTTTTACCATTTACCTTCACTTAAATAATTCACCACCTTCACTTAAATAAGTTACCATTTCATTAATAATTTACCGTTACTTTTTACCTTTCTTAAATTACAAAAAGACCCAAAACATTTTCTAGTTTACATTTATAACTTTTCAACTTTATAAAATCAACCCAAAAATACTTTTTACCACTTTTTCCTAAGACTCTAAAAACACCAAAACATTTCACCATTTCCTAAGAATAAGGTAACTAAATTTTTACCACTTTTTATGACACACTCTCACACACTTGCACTTAAATAAAACCTTATTCACTCTCTTGCATTCTCATTTGCTTGTATCTCTTGCATACTCTCTTGTTTTAATCTTCATGCCTTTTCATATATTCATATCT
>CM076853.1:684456-689456 GCA_039519185.1 Astragalus membranaceus | reverse complement strand
CCAGTAGCTCCCAGAAAATAGAGAAGCCAAAATTCACACTCCAAGTGCAAATTCATGTTTTTCGGTATGACGGTTTTGTGTATTTTGGTAAAAAATTCAAATCAGGAGCTCCACACCTCAAATCAAAAAATCCCTTCCTGGAGTTCTTCTAAATGTTAGTAGGGACTCCCATAAAAATAGAGAAGCCAAAATTCAATTTCTATGATTTTTCGTGGATTTTTCAAGTTTTACGCGAAAAAATTGATAATAAATTGCTCGGTTGTCAATAAATTATGAAAATTGGTAGGATTGTACCTCTCAATAGTCTCTACAATCCTGCAAAAGGGAATAATAAAATTCCTTCTATAACTCCAAAAAAGGGCCTTATGTCTCCAGAAAAAAAGTGTCAACGTTGGGGTAGAAGTGGCTTTGGTCCGTTATGCTACTATAGGGGGCACCACCCAACCTGCCCGGGACCCCGGATCCCAGGCACAGGGATCCAGGCAAGGGCCCTTGATATATATATATATATATATATATATATATATATATATATATATATATATATATATATATATATATATATATATATCAAAGAAGGAAGGAAGGACGGAAGGAAGGAAGAAAGAAAGAATGAAAGAATAAATATAAAAGGACGGAACTTTTCTAGGCATGGCGACACGACGTCTCTTTCCCATACCGAGGCCCGGATGATTGTGATGCATGATTTCAAGGATTCCATTCTCAAGGGATGCCACGGCGATGACAATGCACATTTGGAGTTTGTCATGTGGCTAACCCCGTAAAGGAATTATCTTCGTCCCTAGGCAAATGTTGCCACGTGCCTCTGTAAAGCGTCGTGTGCAAACAATTTCGCATGCCAAGCTCGACTGAATCCCCAAGCCCTGGTGGAAATTTCTCCTCATCCATAAATTTTTAACAGTGATTTTCATTCCCCTTGTCCCTAGTTAAGTGTGGTTTGGAGCGCATCTCAACCGAAACATTTTACGGTAGTCGCAAAAAACGGTATTTTGAACAAAAAAATGTAAAAAATAGGTCGCTTGGATGAATTGGAAAAAACTTGTTGGAAACATTGGGTATGAAACCATGATGTCTTAGAAAAATAATGGCGTCAAATAGAAACCTCTAGACGCAGCTTTGTATTTTTTCGGTTTATGCCGATTTTCATCAAAAAATTATATAAAATTGGTCCCTTGGTAGAATGGATTGGAACTTTTTGGGGGCATTCCATATGTCCCCATTAGCTCCCAGAAAAACAGAGAAGCAAAAATTCACACTCCAAGTGCAAATTCATATTTTTCGGTATGACAGTTTTGTGTATTTCGGTAAAAAATTCAAATCAGAAGCTCCACACCTCAAAACGAAAAATAACTTCCTCGAAATCTTCTAAATGTTATTAGGGACTCCCAGAAAAATAGAGAAGCCAAAATTCAATTTCTATGACTTTTCGTGGATTTTTCAAGTTTTACGCCAAAAAATTCATAAGAAATAGCTCGGTTGTCAAAAAATTATGAAAATTGGTAGGATTGTACCTCTCAATAGTCTCTACAATCCTCCAAAAGGGCATAAAGAAATTCCTTCTTGACAAGACGTGAGCAATAAGTTCCATGGGCTGCCTCCAACGCATGAAGGTTTATTTAATATCAAAACAGAATGAGATGGGATGATAAGAAATGGTTAGGCTTCACAATCCATCGACATGGGTAAACGTGAATAATCAAGCCAATGGGAAGGATGTCTAAATGTCCAAAGAGAGGAAATCTACCTACGTCATGTTATAAGACACATAATTATATCTTTCAGGGCTGCGCTAGATTTGATAGACGGAAGGGGGATAGGAAACTAGGTTAAGACCAAACAATGGGCTTTATCCATGATGTAGCAAAAACTCAGCCCAATACAGGAGTGTAGGAAGTGAAACTTGGATGTTGATTAGTAGGAGTCCAAAACTCATTTAAATTATTTTCAAACCATTTTATTAATGACTAAGTCTAATTCTAACACTTCTATAATGAAAATAGCCATTCCAAAAATATTAATAATTTACTGCGATAATTATAAAAAAAAATGATAATCAAAATAAGAAATAGTTATAAGAAATTAAATATAACTAGTCACGTATTATTTACAAATCAGAGGCACACTAAATTATTATAAAATTACTAGTTTATTCACCTATATACACACATATATTTACACGAAAATTGGGGTGTTACACCAGCGGAGTCCTAAAAGCATCATCCGCTGATCCCTGGTCGGCATCGTTTATGGTTGAGACTAGGACGGTATCTGATCGTCTTCGAGCCCCAACTTTCGTTCTTGATTAATGAAAACATCCTTGGTGTCATACCCCAATTTTGTCCGGCTTAGGTCAAAACCCTAATTTTCCACACAAAAATAAATTATGCATCATTTTTAGAGTTAGAATGCACGTTTTGGGAAGTTAGAGTCAAAAAGGGCATTTTGGTCATTCCTCACAAAAGGGTCTCTAAAAAACAATTTTTGCAATAGGCCTCATGCATCAAATTAGGGTTTTTGAAAAATATGTTATGCATGCATGGCAAGCTTTGGAAAATATTTTATGCATGGCAAAGACCTAAAAGCATTTTGTGGAAAGCAAGAATTGATTTCTATTTTGTTCCAAAGGCCAAGAATCGATTTATAGTATATTGCATAGGCCTTGAAATCGATTTTCAGGCTCTTCCATAGGCCATGAATCGATTCCTAATTGTTGTAACTAAGTGAAGAATCGATTTTTACCTATTTAGGATGTCCTGAAAATCGATTTCCCTCTTCTTGCATAGGCCTGGAAATCGATTTTCAGGCTCTTCCATAGGCCATGAATCGATTCCTCATTGTGTTAACTAAAGCAAGAATCGATTTTCACCTATGAAGAAGGTCCTGAAAATCGATTCCTCTTGTTTTCAAAGGAGCCAAGAATCGATTCTTTATTATCTCCAAAGGCTCAAGAATCGATTCCCACTATTTTAACTAAAGCAAGAATCGATTTTCACCTATGCAAAAGGTCCTGAAAATCGATTCCTGTTGTTTTCAAAGGAACCAAGAATCGATTCTTTATTATTTTCAAAGGTAAAGAATCGATTCCTACATATTTCCAAAGGCTCAAACAATCGATTCATCGTTGCAATAAATGTTTTTTTAAAAAATTCTACGCCTATAAATAGGCAGCTTCAAAATCATTTGGGAGGAGGACTTTTTTGAGGAGATCAGAGAAAAAGAGGAGGACTTTGGACGAGATCAGAGAAACAAGAGACTTCACGAGGTCAGAAAAACAGACACAGCTCACAAGATCAGAGAGAAGAATTGCTACACACATTTTTTTCAAGATCTGAGAAGAATTGCTCCAGAAACATTTTCACAAGATCTGGGAAGACAACTCTCGCAAATCTCATTTTCCAGTTCTCCGCTTCATTTTTGTTCTTCAGATCTGTAATATCTGCCTTCATCAGAGGTATTTCTGTTTTTATATTTGTTAAAATTCAATCATTCTGATCCATGCCAAAATTGTCCTATGTGATTTAATTTAGCTGTAGTGTCCTTGTTGATGATGAACCACATGATTCCCACTTGTGCCTAGTGCATCATTTTCTAAGTGGTGAAGATGGTCTCAGATGATTCAACCTCTCCTTTCAAACCTTTTCAAGAAAAAAAACATTTTTAATCAGAACTACGTCGCTTTGATTCCCGTTCGGGATACGTAGGAGCGAGCCACGTTCTCGTCAAGCGCAACAAATAAAAGTTCTTTTCATCCCCATAAACAAATTATTTTCATAAAAACAAACAAAAAAGAATCAGTTTCCAACCCATTGTTGCTAATAGCTCATCAGAGCCTCTGTTCGTTTAGCTATTGGTGACAATGTCTTTTTATCATAAGAATAATAAACGATGGTCCATCATAACCTTTGTTAGTTTGATCATTGTGCAAATCAATCTTTTTCGAAAATCACTTTCAAAAAGATAATAAAAACGAGTTGTTATCAATAGTCCATCAGAACCTTTGTTCGTTTGACTAGCGGTACAACTCTCTCTTTTGAGTATTTAGTAGTGATTCATCATAGCCTCTGCTAGTTCAATCATTTGCTAATGCTCGTCCTATTTCAAAAACTCACTAAAAAGATAAAAAACAAAAACTTTTCAAAAAGAACTTAGAACTACGTCGCCTTTGATTCTCCACCCGGAGATACGTAGGAGCAGGGCCACGCCCCTGTCAAGCGCAAAAACAAATAATTTCTAAATAAAAAATACAAACACATCTCTTTCAAAAAATCAAAAATCTTGTTTTCAAAGTAGGGGATTAAGTCGGTCGTACGGCCGGGTTAATCATTGTTTTAGGATAAGTGAGCTGTGGTCCTTCAGAGCCCCAGTGCTCCTTCAGAGCCCCAGTGCTCCTTCAGACCCCCAGTGGTCCTTCAGACCCCCAGTGGTCCTTCAACACAGATCACACAATCCTAAGACCCCTATATTAAAAAACACCAACACACAAACATTTTCTAACCAAGAACTACGTAGCTTTGAATTCTCCATCGCACCGGGAGATACGTAGGAGCGGGCCATGTCCCGTCAAGCACTTTTTTTCTAAAAACCCCTTTTTCCCCCCCTTTTTCTCACCAAAAATAATATTTTCATTAAAGTTTTCCCATTCATCTCCAAATAAGAAATAAATAGGCAAATCTAGGTATTTTTCAAATCAAACATTAAAACCACACATTTAATTAGAGGTTCCCTTTCGGTAGAAAGGACGTGCGCGGTGCTAACACCTTCCTCGCACGTAATCGACCCCCGAACCTATATCTCTAGTTTTCAAAGACCATCCGCCTTGTCCAAAAGACCTTTTTTCAATGTTTTGGTCTTAAAATTAAAATATTGGTGGCGGCTCCAAAATTATTCCACGTTGTACATTGGGAAACCCCAAGCCGGGGATTTTTCGGGGTGCAACAGCTGGCGACTCTGCTGGGGACACTTTTTTTTAAAAAAGACAG
>CM076853.1:650280-683956 GCA_039519185.1 Astragalus membranaceus | reverse complement strand
TTTGGGGATGTTTTGGAGGTGATTTGGCGAAATCGTGAGTTGTGTGATCAAATCGATGATTGAATCATGCTTAGGAACGAAGCTAGGAGCGGATTGAACGCGATTGGAAGCTCGGAACGAAGTTAGGAGCGGTTCGGTGTTGTTTGGGTTCGATTCGGTGATTTTGACATATCGGTGATTTCGGCTCGGCAACGATTCTCGCTTCAAGGGTGTTTTACTCACGTTTAGGTTTATTCCGTTTTGAAATGAATTGTGTGATTTGTTTTCGAAAGATTTTGAGTCGAAAACGTTATTTTGAAATATATTGCGTTTTAACGAAATTCGTAATCGTTGAGTTTTTGATTGAATTGCTTGATTGTTTGATGTTGATTGGACTGGTATATTGTCTGGTATTATCTGTTTTTGAGTTAGGAATCGATCGGGGAAAGTTTCGGATCAATCGGAAAGCAAAATTTCATGAAACAGGGTATTTTTGGCAATGCTGTCAAATGCACACGACCCGTGCGTCCAGGGCGCACGACCCGTGCGCCTGGTTCGGGTTCAGTGTGCAAAAATGTCAAACAGGGGGCGCACGACCCGTGCGTCCAGGGGCACGACCCGTGCGCCCAGTTCTGTCCAAAATTTTCAAGTTGTCCAAAATAATTCCGTTTTGATTCCAATCCTTTCCTAATCCTTTCCTAACCCTTATATAATGATATTAGGCTTATGATGCCATGATTTTGGGTGTGTTACAAAGGGTTTTATAAAACGCTTTTGATGTCTAAATCGTTTCGAAAAACCGAATAATAGTATGCGTGTGCGGATATGTTTTATTGGTAACAAACGGACTATGAGTCCTACGTGGTGAGGTATAATTCAATGAACTAAATGTTCATATGATTGTAGATATATATATTATATCGAGTTTGGGTGACGACCCATGTTAACATACTAGGCGGGGAAGTCATGATCCCTTACCCTAGGCTCCGTGCCATTAGGAAACACTATTGGTATTGGGGTTCACCGGGATTTAGCACTGGATTGCAGTCGGTGTTATGTTGAAAGTTTTATTGTACGATACACCGGGATTTAGCACAGGATTGCAGTCGGTGTCGTACTGTACGGTTCACCGGGATTTAGCACAGGATTGCAGTCGGTGCCGTACTGAGTCATAACACGTTCACCAGGATTTAGCACTGGATTGCAGTCGGTGTCGTGTTGAATTAAATAAATTTCATAACTGAACCGAGAGTGTTAGTAGGGGTTCCGGTAGAACTCACTGAGATTGTATCTCACTGTTTAATTGTTGTTGTTTTACAGATAAACAGGGACAGAAGAAACCTCAGAGGCACGAGTAGGTGGCCCCGGGAGGAGAATAATGACTTAGCTTTATGTTCAAGTTTATTTTCCTCTGTTGCCTATGTATTACAACACTATGGCATTAGTGTTTTGTTTATCCTTTTCCGCTTTCTTGTATGACTCTGATTACCAGTTGCTGACAGTTATGGTCTGAGTACCGAATGATCTTATTTGTGTATAAGATGGTTATGTCGTATTTCAGCAAAGTATTATAATGGTATTCAGTGTCTAAACAGGAAATTTTTATCTCTGATGATTATATTGGTACGCTTTGGTATTTTTACAAGTTAAATATACCGGGGTGTTACAGTTGGTATCAGAGCGGTTTCGACCTAGTCGGACTTAGCTGTTAGGGTCTTTACTTTCTCCAGTCGTGATTTTCTTAGTATGCTATTAGACATTGAGCTTGATCAACTTAATACTTTGTGCATATTTCGCAGAATCATGGCCAGAAGAGGTAGAGGCGTTCCTCCTCCTGTTGATCCAAACTTTGAATGGATGCAGAATATAATTGAGAATCAGCAAAAGATGATGCAGGATATGTTGCAAATGCAGCATGACCAAATGGCTCTGCAGCAGCCCAATGTTCAACCCCATCAGGAAGATCCTAACGGCATATTTTCAATTTCAAAAGATGAAGCCCCCGACTTTCAAGGGAGGATCAGATCCAATGACCGCCTACTATTGGATTGATTCAATGGAGAAAATTTTTCAAACCTTGCAATGCGGGGAAGAGGAGAAGGTAATATTTGCGGCAAACGTGCTCGACGAAGATGCCCACACCTGGTGGTGTAATGCAAGACATATGATGGAACTCCAAGAAACTCCCCTAACTTGGGACAACTTCAAGGAATTATTTCTGAAGCAATATTTCCCTTCGGTGAAGAAGCTGAGTAAACAAGCAGAGTTTGTAAATCTTAAGCAAGGTGATATGTCGGTTGGGGAGTATGCTGCGAAATTTGAAAGACTGTCTCAGTTCTATGAGTTGGGAAGGTATGCCCCAAATGATATGTGGAAAATGCAAATGTTCAAAGAAGGTCTCCGAGCTGATGTGAGCCAAGGACTCAGTTCTTACACCTTGGTTAATTATCCTGCCTTAGTGCAACAAGCATATGTTGCTGAGGAGGATCTGAGGAAAATGTATGCTGAAAAGAAAGACTATTGGAAGGGCAAGAAAAAGGTTGCTGAATCTTCTACTCCATCCAGGCAGTCCAAGGGAAGCAACTATAAAGGGAAGCAGGTTCAATCATTTGATTCTTCAACATTGAGGAATTGTAGGAGTTGCGGAAGATATCACCGTGGTGATTGTCAGCAAAGATCCAATAGGTGTTATGTTTGTAATGAAGAAGGTCACTATGCAAATGAGTGCCCAGCAAAGAAAACTTTCCAAGGAGCACCGAATGCGCCAAGGCAAGGACGAATCAACACATTGGATGCTCGAACCATCACACCTACTGATAATCTTCTGAGGGGTACGGGATCTCTTTTTAATAACTCAGTCAATATTTTATATGATTCCGGTGCAACTCATTGTTTTATATCACAAGCATGTGTCGATCGGTTGGGTTTAGCATTGTCTGAGCTATCCGAACCGATAACTATTTTAACTGCTGCCAAGGGTCGTGTCCAGACCCAATCATTGTGTGAAAATTGCCTACTTGTCATAGGGGACAGACAATTTGTTGTGAAATTTATCTGCTTGCCTATGAGAAGCATGGACATTGTTCTGGGTATGAATTGGATGGCTGAAAATCATGTAACAATCAACTGTGCCGATCGAACCATTAGCTTCGCCTCCGAATCCGTAGGGTTGACACAGGCAGATTTTGAAGCAACGATCTCTTACACCGAAGCAAGCCAGTCATTATTCCAAGGTGCGGAAGCTATTCTTATTATGTTGTCTGCATCTACTGAAACGGGTTTAGACTTGTCGTTTGTGCAAGTGGTAAATGAATTTCTAGATGTCTTTCCTGAGGAAGTTTCATCCTTACCTCCTGACAGAGAGGTAGAATTCTCAATAGAATTGATTCCTGGTACAGGATCGATATCTATTGCCCCTTATAGGATGTCTCCTTTAGAATTGAAGGAATTGAAGTCTCAACTTGAAGAGTTAATATCGAAGAGGTTTATCCGACCGAGTGCTTCTCCATGGGGTGCTCCGGTATTGCTAGTTAAGAAGAAGGACGGAAGCATGAGGTTGTGTATTGACTACCGTCAACTCAACAAGGTGACTATTAAAAACAAATATCCATTGCCGAGGATAGACGATTTGCTTGACCAACTTCGAGGTGCAGTGGTATTTTCAAAAATTGATCTGAGATCGGGCTATCATCAAATAAAGGTACGAGCCTTAGATATTCCGAAGACAGCTTTCCGTACGCGGTATGGACATTACGAGTTCGTAGTAATGCCCTTCGGTTTGACTAATGCTCCAGCGGTATTCATGGATTACATGAACCGAGTATTCCATACTTATCTCGATCAGTTTGTAGTAGTTTTTATTGATGATATCTTGGTGTACTCTAAGACCATTGAGGACCATGTTCAACATCTCCGCATTGTTCTGAACGTACTCCGAGAAAAGAAATTGTATGCCAAGCCGTCGAAGTGTGACTTCTGGATGCCGGAAGTAAAGTTTTTGGGACACGTGATTTCCCAGTTGGGAGTTGCTGTGGATCCCAGTAAAGTGGAAGCGGTATTGAACTGGGAAAGGCCAACATCTGTTACAGAAATAAGAAGTTTCTTGGGTCTAGCTGGTTACTATAGGAGGTTTATTCAACGTTTCTCACAACTGGTTCTTCCACTTACCCGGTTGACTCGTAAGACCCAACCGTTTATATGGGATGCCGATTGTGAGGAATGTTTTCAAGAATTGAAGGTTAGGTTGACTTCTGCTCCAATCCTAATTCTTCCAGATCCGTCTTTGGAATTTCAAATTTTCAGCGATGCTTCTGGGAAGGGTTTGGGATGTGTCCTCATGCAGAACCAACAAGTTGTAGCCTATGCCTCTAGACAGTTGAAGACTCATGAAGAGAACTATCCGACTCATGATTTGGAGTTAGCAGCTATTGTGTACGCACTGAAGATTTGGAGACATTACCTGTATGGGTCTCGTTTCGAAGTCTTCAGTGATCATAAAAGTTTGAAATATTTGTTTGATCAGAAAGAGTTGAATAACAGGCAGAGAAGGTGGGTGGAATTTCTGAAGGATTATGACTTCGAATTGAAGTATCATCCGGGAAAAGCTAATGTTGTAGCTGATGCACTAAGTAGGAAATCCATCCACGTAGCAGAGTTTATGATGCATGAAATGAAATTGTTGGAATCCTTTAGAGACTTAAATTTGGATGCAAGATCAAGGAAAAACCGGTTAGTGCTGAGCCACATGAGGATCTCTAGCTCATTAAGGGATTCTATTCGCTTGGCACAGGAAAATGATGTGAAGCTGCAATCGCAGAAATTGTTACCAGACTTTACGGAAGATAGTGATGGGGTGATTTGTTTCAACGGTAGAATCTGTGTGCCCGATAATGAAGATATTAAAAATCAGGTGCTAGAAGAAGCACACCAAAGTCTATTTTCTGTACATCCTGGATCCACCAAGATGTATAGAGATTTAAAGCAGATGTATTGGTGGCAAGGAATGAAGTTAGAGATTGCTGAATTTGTATCAAAGTGCCTAACTTGCCAAAGAGTTAAGATAGAACATCAGAAGCCTGCTGGTCTGCTACGGCCACTAGATGTGCCAGTGTGGAAATGGGAAGACATTTCCATGGATTTTGTAATGGCGTTGCCAAAGTCTCAAGCCGGTAACGACTCCATTTGGGTAGTTGTAGATCGGTTAACCAAATCAGCTCATTTTATTCCAGTTCGTTCTAGCAGTAAAGTATCCAAGTTAGCTGAGGTGTACTTGAAGAACATAGTAAGGTTACATGGGGTTCCTACCAGTATAGTGTCGGATCGAGATCCGAAGTTCACTTCTCGATTTTGGAAAGCTCTGAATGAAGCATTGGGGACCAAAGTACTCCTTAGTACCGCTTATCACCCGCAGACAGATGGGCAGACCGAGAGAACTATCCAGACATTAGAGGATATGCTTAGGGCTTCGGTACTTGATAACGGGAAGAAATGGGAGGATCATCTTCCACTGGTTGAATTCTCATATAACAACAGTTATCATTCCAGTATCGGAATGGCGCCTTTTGAGGCCTTGTATGGAAGGAAATGTAGAACTCCATTGTGTTGGTGGGAAGTCGGTGAGAACCGATTGTTAGGACCCGAGGTGATTCAAGACACTACCGAAAAGATCCGCCAGATCAGGGAAAGAATGAAAGCTGCTCAAAGTAGGCAAAAGAGTTATGCCGACAAAAGGAGAAGGCCGTTAGAGTTTGAGTCGGGCGATCATGTGTTTTTGAGATTATCGCCAACAATTGGCACAGGTAGGGCATTACGGGTGAAGAAGCTCAGTCCTCGGTACATTGGACCCTTCCAAATTATCGAGCGAGTTGGGCCTCTTGCATACCGCATCGCCTTGCCTCCTCCATTGTCAAAATTGCATGATGTATTCCATGTGTCTCAATTGCGAAAGTACATTCCCGATCCAAGTCAACCGTTAGATTTTGAAACGATTGACCTCCGACCGGACTTGTCTTTCCAACCTCATCCAAATTACATCCTGGAACATGGCGAGAGGACGCTACGGACGAAGTCAATTCCCATTGTCAAGGTGGTTTGGGATGGTTTTTCCGTCGAGGAAGCTACTTGGGAGTTGGAGGACGATATGCGAACTCAGTATCCGTATTTGTTTTCTTGAGGTACGTTGTGTTTAATTTTGAGGACAAAATTTCTTTAAGTGGGGGAGAATGTAACATCCTCAAAATTAATAGGCGAATTATTTGGATGTTAACCCAATAGGAATAATTTAGTACTAGACTGGTAAATTTATTGAGTACTAAAATTATTTATGGGATAACATTAGATCGTTAACCGGATAATACGGATCAAGGAAGTTTCGGATTCGAAATAGAGGATCAAGATCAATATGGTAATTGGACCACGCTACCACTTATTTATTAATTAAATATGTGTTTGTGTGTGTGTGTGTTTAAATAAAAGAAAGAAAAGAAGAAAGGAAAGAAAGAAGAATACGCAGAGAAGAGGAAAGAAGAAAAGAAAGGAGAAGAGAAAGGAGAAGAGAAAGAAGAAAGAAGAAGAAGAAGAAGGATCACTCCCCCAAGCCCCAAAATTCACCATCTTCATCATCTCACTCTCCTCATCATAACCCAAGAGCTAGGTAAGATTTCATCCGGTTTTTCCCCTATTTTATGGCGTACGAATTTGGGGAGGTTTTGGAGGTGATTTGGCGAAATCGTGAGTTGTGTGATCAAATCGATGATTGAATCATGCTTAGGAACGAAGCTAGGAGCGGATTGAACGCGATTGGAAGCTCGGAACGAAGTTAGGAGCGGTTCGGTGTTGTTTGGGTTCGATTCGGTGATTTTGACATATCGGTGATTTCGGCTCGGCAACGATTCTCGCTTCAAGGGTGAGTTTTACTCACGTTTAGGTTTATTCCGTTTTGAAATGAATTGTGTGATTTGTTTTCGAAAGATTTTGAGTCGAAAACGTTATTTTGAAATATATTGCGTTTTAACGAAATTCGTAATCGTTGAGTTTTTGATTGAATTGCTTGATTGTTTGATGTTGATTGGACTGGTATATTGTCTGGTATTATCTGTTTTTGAGTTAGGAATCGATCGGGGAAAATTTCGGATCAATCGGAAAGCAAAATTTCATGAAACAGGGTATTTTTGGCAATGCTGTCAAATGCACACGACCCGTGCGTCCAGGGCGCACGACCCGTGCGCCTGGTTCGGGTTCAGTGTGCAAAAAATGTCAAACAGGGGGCGCACGACCCGTGCGTCCAGGGGCACGACCCGTGCGCCCAGTTCTGTCCAAAATTTTCAAGTTGTCCAAAATAATTCCGTTTTGATTCCAATCTTTTCCTAATCCTTTCCTAACCCTTATATAATGATATTAGGCTTATGATGCCATGATTTTGGGTGTGTTACAAAGGGTTTTATAAAACGCTTTTGATGTCTAAATCGTTTCGAAAAACCGAATAATAGTATGCGTGTGCGGATATGTTTTATTGGTAACAAACGGACTATGAGTCCTACGTGGTGAGGTATATTTCAATGAACTAAATGTTCATATGATTGTAGATATATATATTATATCGAGTTTGGGTGACGACCCATGTTAACATACTAGGCGGGGAAGTCATGATCCCTTACCCTAGGCTCCGTGCCATTAGGAAACACTATTGGTATTGGGGTTCACCGGGATTTAGCACTGGATTGCAGTCGGTGTTATGTTGAAAGTTTTATTGTACGATACACCGGGATTTAGCACAGGATTGCAGTCGGTGTCGTACTGTACGGTTCACCGGGATTTAGCACAGGATTGCAGTCGGTGCCGTACTGAGTCATAACACGTTCACCAGGATTTAGCACTGGATTGCAGTCGGTGTCGTGTTGAATTAAATAAATTTCATAACTGAACCGAGAGTGTTAGTAGGGGTTCCGGTAGAACTCACTGAGATTGTATCTCACTGTTTAATTGTTGTTGTTTTACAGATAAACAGGGACAGAAGAAACCTCAGAGGCACGAGTAGGTGGCCCCGGGAGGAGAATAATGACTTAGCTTTATGTTCAAGTTTATTTTCCTCTGTTGCCTATGTATTACAACACTATGGCATTAGTGTTTTGTTTATCCTTTTCCGCTTTCTTGTATGACTCTGATTACCGCAGTTGCTGACAGTTATGGTCTGAGTACCGAATGATCTTATTTGTGTATAAGATGGTTATGTCCTATTTCAGCAAAGTATTATAATGGTATTCAGTGTCTAAACAGGAAATTTTTATCTCTGATGATTATATTTGGTACGCTTTGGTATTTTTACAAGTTAAATATACCGGGGTGTTACAACTTCGGTGTTAGCCCTCACCCCCAGATTCCAGAAAATGTTCCCCCAAGTTGGGAGTTCAGAAAGAAAAAAGAAAAAAGAGAAATAGAAAAGAAAGAGAGAAAAGAAAAGAGAGCGCTCAAGCGCGCATTGCGGATCGGAGCGCAGAGATCATCGCTCCCTTCTGTCCAGGTCTCACGTCGCATACGAGCAACGCGATGGACCGCAGCCCCATGTGAGGTTCAACGGAATAGTTGTGTCAGCCTAAGATACAGTGGACGCCGTGCATTGATCAGTATATCAGTTCCGGAGCTGATAACGATCCCCCCGGTCGCTCGGAAAGGCCAACAGGAAGCGTGCTCCTCAAAGCCACGTGCAAACTCGGATTCGTCAAGAGTCCGTTTATGGATTACAGGTTTTAGGCAGCCTGGGCAATTTACCGCTTTCTGCACGCCAAGTGCCCATTTACCGCTTTCTGCACGCCAAGTGCCCATTTACCGCTTTTTGCACGCCAAGTGCCCGTTTACCGCTTTTTGCACGCCAAGTGTCCGTTTTACCTTTTTTGCCCGCACGTGAGTGTTCATTTACCGTTTTCACATCGACACGAAAGTGTCTACTCTTTATCTTCATTTTACCTCGGAATATGTTTCGGCCAATTCATATTCTTTGTTAAAATCCAGATAAAACAAAAATAAATAAATAAAAAAAATAAATAAATAAAAAAAAGAAGGAAAAGGAAAAGAAAGCTCAGGTTTCTCTAGGTAGACAAAATTGGTATAATTTCTGAATTCTTTATTTCCATTTTGCCTCGGAATATGTTTCGGCCAATTCATATTCCTTGTCAAAATCCAAATAAAGAGGGGCAACTGTTATACCCCAATTTTGTCCGTCTTCTTTTTCTAGTCTTAGTCGTTTATTTTACTTAAATCGTGTTTTGAAGTCGCGTGATTACGAGAATTATCAGTATGGCGTCTCAGTTATTAACCCTGGCCAATTTCAATTACCCTGTTCAACTAAATCGAAATACCGTTGTTTTAAATTAGGCATGCACGCGAATGATCGGTCGTTTCGTGCGTTCTTCAATTTAATCTTTGTATTTGGATTTAGTCGAACCTAATTGGGACTACCAAAGTCATTTTTCTCGCGATTGGGCTTGTCGTTTCAATTTGGGCTTAAGAATGCAATTCCAAGTTAATTTTTAGCGTTTTTAGTTAACAGGCCCATTTTTCTATTCTTGGGCCTCGTTTTAGCGTATTTGTTTAGTCTGGCCCGTTCTCGTCTTTGTATTTGGCCCGACTCCTTTTTCTTGTTATTAATCTTATTTTGTTTATATAATTTATTTAAGCAATATAGTATCAAAAAAAAATGTCAAAAAAAATCTATTTAATTGTTATTACAGTATAGAAGTGTCTAGAATGTCCAAAGGTCCAAAAATACAAAAAATGATAATACTAAAAATACCAAATAATACAATCCGAAAATAATAAAAAAATACAAAAAAACACAAATCAAAAAAGGGCGCATTAGCCCAAAATGACAGCTGCTTCGACAGCAGCTGGGCCTTCTTGGTTCCTTGCCCACCAAGTCTTCTCCAACCTCCAGCCCAACATCTTGTTCTTGCTGAGCAAGTATCAAATCTGAAATAGGAAAACAAAATCAGGATACAATCAGAAATTAATTTCCTAAGCCTAAAAATTGCCTATAAAAACAAGCTTGGATCACAGAGAAGAACGGACACACAGACAGAAATTACATAGAATTCAGAATCAAAAGATTAGGGTTTTCCCCTTGAAACCCTAATCACGAAACATTAAGAATTCAGAAACAGAAGTAGCAGGAGCAGAAACAACAAGGATAACAGTAGCAGTGGTTAATTAACAACAGCAATCAAACAAAAGTTCAGAAGCTGGAAAACAGGTTGGTGCTTCTCTTATTCAAAAATACCAAAATCATGTAGACATAGGTGTGATCTGCGATGCTTTAACCTTTTTAGATGTTCACATGTTAAATAAATCGTATATATAGCGACTGCAAGGTTATTTTGATGATTCTTTTGGTGACACATATGCCCTGTATACGTTTTTGTATGAATGGATTAGGCCTTAAAGTTTTTTTAGAAACTAATCAGGGTTATAAAAAATTTATTTTTAAAAAAATCAATTTGTAGTAAGGTATTGGTTACGAACAACTTCTGCGTGTGTTTTTTGAAAAAAATTAGGGTTCTGTTAATTGGTTTTGAAGAGGAAAACGAAATCAGCAATTTGTCCAGAGATTTGCTTCAAAGAAAATAGGCAAAAGGTTTTAGCTGAATTAGGGTTTAAGTTTTTTTAAGGAATCAGGAGCCAAACAGGTAAAAACAGAAATCAAAACATGAAGAGAGACGTAAAATAAAACAAATCAGAACCGAAGCTTACCCCTTTAGCTCCGACCACCGTGGACGGTGGTCGCCTTCCTCCCCAATCACGCCATCATCGAGCACCGCCGTAAGGCTCGCCGTCGTCCCTCCTGTCACCGTTGGCCGCGAATCACCCAGAGGAACAAAAAACATAAAAACAAGAAGATCTGAATCAGAAATAGGAGAAGAGTAGAAAGAAAAACGAAATAAAAAAGGGAAGGGTAGAACCGTATCAAAACCGTACCAGTCCGACCACCGTGACGGTGGCCGTCTCCCAAAAAACACCTCGTCGCCGTCGGGAATCACCTAGGAACTACCACGCTGTCGTCCTCTCTGCATCTCCTCTCCCATCGTAACCATCCTCTTTGAAATTGGTCCGCTACCATCGTCCTCTACGACGGCCAAGGGACGGCCGGCCAGCGTTGCCTTCACTGGACTCCATCTGCCCCCCTCCTTCTTCGCGTTTTCCCCCGCTCCGAACTCACTTCTTTCCTTCCTTTCTCGCCATTCTGCAAAGCAGCGCCATGAGGAAGTGGAGGAGAAGGCTTGGGTTGTGTTGGTGGTGGAGGAGAGCGAGATTTGGGTTGACGGTGAAAGAAAAACAGAGGAGGGGATGGGTTCGTGGAGCCGTAAAGCGAGCGGCGGAGAGAGAGGAGAAATGAGAGGAATTAGGGTTGAGAGAATTTCGGCCATAGGCAGCGCCGCGTGAGAGGAAAAATGGGAGAAATTAGGGTTTGAGAGTGTGAGGATGGGAACGGCGCCGCAAGAAGAATGAGGAGAAATTAGGTTTAGGGTTTTTTTTGTTTTCCTTATATAGTGTAAATGCCTAGGGTCAATTTTGTCATTTCATTTAACTCATTACTACTTACACCCCTCATTTTCGTATTACGCCTCCCCCTGAAAAAGGCCCATGAATTTGTGGACCGGTTCACAAAATGGGCTGCTGCTTTTCACACCCAGTTTTCAATAATACAACCCCCTTGCGACTAATAACACCCCATCTTACCATTTTACCCCCCCTTTTTCTCGTTTTTTAATTTAATTTATTTCTCTTCAAGACAAAATAGTTTCTCATAAATCAAAAACTTTGTTAATAGTCTTGTGAAGCCTTTGCTTGCATAATTATTAACAACGAGGTACTAGTGGTGGTCACTTGGAGCTTTTGCTCAATTGATCATCATGAATGCCTGAATTTTCCTAAAGAGTTTCACTAAATCAAAAAACTTTGTTTATAGTCTTGTGAAGCCTTTGCTTGCATGATTATTAACAATGGAGTGCTAATGGTGGTCACTTGGAGCCTTTGCTCAATTGATCGTTGTTGCACCCCGAAAAATCCCCGGTTGGGGTTTCTCAATGTACAACGTGGAAAAAGTTGGAGCCGCCACCAATATTTTAATTTTAAGACCAAAACTTTGAAAAAAGGTCTTTTGGACAAGGCGGATGGTCTTTTGAAACTAGAGATATAGGTTGGGGGTCGATTACGTGCGAGGAAGGTGTTAGCACCGCGCACGTCCTTTCTACTGAAAGGGAACCTCTAATTAAATGTGTGGTTTTAACGTTTGATTTGAAAAATACCTAGATTTGCCTATTTATTTCTTATTTGGAGATGAATGGGAAATCTTTAATGAAAATTTTATTTTATGTGAGAAAGGGGGAAAAAGGGTTTTTAGAAAAAAGTGCTTGACGGGACATGGCCCGCTCCTACGTATCTCCCGGTGCGATGGAGAATTCAAAGCTACGTAGTTCTTGGTTCTCTTTTTTGAAAAGTTTTTGTTTTTTATCTTTTTTAGTGAATTTTTTGAAATAGGACGAGCATTAGCAAATGATTAAACTAGCAGAGGCTATGATGAATTACTGCTGAATGCTCAAAAAGAGTTGTACCGCTAGTCAAACGAACAAAGGTTCTGATGGACTATTGATAACAACTTGTTTTTATTATGTTTTTGAAAATGATTTTCGAAAGAGATTGATTTGTACGATGATCAAACTAACAAAAGTTATGATGGATTGTCGTTTATTATTTTTAGGAGAAAAGGACATTGTCACTAATAGCTAAACGAACAGAGGCTCTGATGAGCTACTAGCAACAATGGGTTTGAAAAATGATTTTTGTTTGTTTTATGAAAATGATTGGTTTAGGGGGATGAAAAGAATTTTTATTTGTTGCGCTTGACGAGAACGTGGCTCGCTCCTACGTATCCCAAACGGGAATCAAAGCGACGTAGTTCTAATTAAAAAAAAGTTTTTAAAAGGGTTTAAAAGGGGCAAGCTGAATCACCCGAGACCATCTTCACCACTTAGAACATGATGCACTAGGCATAAGTGGGAATCATATGGTTCGTCACCAGCGATGGACGATAATATACAAGAACGAGTAGATAAACGCTGTAACTAAGTTAAATCACATAGATCACAATAACTAAATATTAACAAATGAAAAGACTGAAATACCTCTGATGAAGACAGTATATTACAGATCTGAAGAACGCAAACTCCGACTAACCCTTGCAGGAGATCAGCTCAGACGGACCAACGGCGCGAGTAGAGCAAAAATGAAGCGGAGGACTGGAAAATGAGATTTGCGAGAGTTGTCTTCCCAGATCTCTGGAGCAATTCTTCTCAGATCTCGTGAAAGTGTGTCCGTAAAAAATGGTGAAGCTTAGCTTCCTATTTATAGAGTTTCAAAAACACAACCGTTTGATTTTTAACAATTAATGCATGACATAATCGATTATGTCTCTCAATTGAAACATATGCTAATCGATTATGTTGATGAAAATGGAAACTTTGGTGAGATGATAATCGATTATTGTTGTAAGGCAAAACAGGTGCATAATCGATTATCAACCTTCCTTAAAAGGTGGTAATCGATTATGTGCTTTAGTTGTTTGAAGCCCCTAATCGATTATGTTGATGAGAATGGAAACTTTGGTGAGATGATAATCGATTATTGTTGTAAGGCAAAACAGGTGCATGATCGATTATCAACCTTCCTTAAAAGGTGGTAATCGATTATGTGCTTTAATTGTTTGAAGCCCCTAATCGATTATGGTATATAAAAAAGGAAGGTAAGGATAGCTTGCTAATCGATTATTCTTTTTAGTTATTTGAAGCATATAATCGATTAGTTTGACAAGAAAGGAAACTTTGCGATTATGTATTTAGTTAAAATAGGATGCTAATCGATTATGTGCTCTGAAACATTCAGGCACATAATCTATTAGCATAATCGATTATGCCTTGTGAAAATAGATCTCAAGCTTTCAACAAAATTATTATTTTATTTTTTTTTTTTAAGTGCCACCTTATGCATGCATGCAATTTTGTAAAATATTTTTTCAAAGCTTATTTTGATGCATCATGCATTTTTGAAAAATCATCTCTCAGCTACTAAAGTATCATAGACCTTAAGTGATAGGACCTTACCAAAATGCCCTTTTTGACCCTAAAAACCCTAATTTCCCAAAAAGTGCATTCTAACCCTAAAAATGATTTCAAAAACTTTGGAATGATTTCTAGGACCCAAAATGCAATGCATAAGTCATTTTTTATATTTTCTTTTTGTGTGGAAAATTAGGGTTTGGACCTAAGCCGGACAAAATTGGGGTATGACAATCGTCATGAAAGCTCAACTTTCACAAATTAAACAAAAAAAAAAACAAAAACCGTTTTCAAAACAAACAAGAACTAAACGTAGCTTTGAATTCTCCATCGCACCGGGAGACGTAGGAGCGGGCCATGTCCTGTCAAGCACTTTTTCTAAAAACCTTTTTTTCTTTTTCCCCTTTCCCTCCAAAAATAAAAAAATTTTAAGAAAAAAGGAGGATTAGGTATTTTTCAAATCAACACTTTAAAACCACACATTTAATTAAAGGCTCCCTCTCAGTAGAGAGGACGTGTGAGGTGCTAATACCTTCCCTCCGCGTAACCGACCCCCGAACCCAAAACTCTCAGTTTTCAAAGGCCAATCGCTTCCTAAAAAGGTTTTCTAATACTTTCCTTAAATAAGTATGGGTGGCGGCTTCATTGTTTTTAGAAAAGTTGTGAACGAGGAAGGTTCTCCCTCGGGGCTTTTTCGGGCGCAACAACCTACCCTCACAGTTGACACCGAAAGCCAACCACATCACAACGTGCCTCGTCCGATAAATTTGTCCCACAACCAATGTTCCCGGAAAGACCAGTACTTTGTTGCTTGTGTGGCGCCAGTGCTAGACGAGGCACAGTATGATGTCCCCAAGGCATCTGCGCCAAGGGGGGAAGGCGCCCAGGCACAGGGCGCCAATGCACACAGCACCCAAGTGCCCTCATAGGGACATCGAAAGCCAACCACATCACGTCTTGTCATGTCTTGCAATTTGTCACACAGCCAACGTTCCTGGGCAAGGAAGGGACACGAGTTACCTAGGGACAACCAGAACTTGTTGCTCATGTGGCGCCTGTGCTAGACAAGGCAAGACATGATGTCCCCAAGAATTACGGTTTTTTTTCAAAAACATAACTCCACGAAATTCCTACATTTGCCATGAAAAACATGCCACACAAGCCAAAAAAGGCTCGGGTGTGGCACGAAGAGGGAGACCATGGTGCCCTGCCATGCGCCTGGGGCATGGGCAGGCAGGGTGCTCCTCCCTTAGTAGCATAATGGACAAAAGCCACTCCTACCACAGCGTTGACACTTTTTTTCTGGAGACATAAGGCCCTTTTTTGGATTTCTAGAAGGAATTATTTTAAGCCCTTTTGTAGGATTGTAGAGACTATTTAGAGGTACAATCCTACCAATTTTCATAATTTTTTGACAACCGAGCTATTTATTATGAATTTTTTCGCGTAAAACTTGAAAAATCCACGAAAAATCATAGAAACTGAATTTTGGCTTCTCTATTTTTTTGGGATTCCCTAATAACATTTAGAAGAACTCCACGAAGGGATTTTTTATTTTGAGGTGTGGATCTCCTGATTTGAATTTTTTACCGAAATACACAAAACTGTCATACGAAAAATATGAATTTGCACTTGGAGTGTGAATTTTGGCTTCTCTATTTTTCTGGGAGCTACTGGAACATATTGAATGCCCCCAAAAATTTCCAATCCATTCTACCAAGGGACCAATTTTATATAATTTTTTTGTTCAAAATCGGCATAAACCGAAAAATACAAAGGTGCGTCTAGTGGTTTCTATTTGACGCCATTATTTTTCTAGGACATCATGGTGTCATACCCAATGTTTCCACCAACTTTTTTCCAATTCTTCCAAGCGACCTATTTTTTACATTTTTTTGATCAAATAATACCGTTTTTTTGCGACTACCGTAAAATGTTTTGGATGAGATGCGCTCCAAACCACACTTAACTAGGGACATGGGAATGAAAATCACAATTAAAAATTTATGCATGAGGAGAAATTGCCACCCGGCTTGGGGATTTAGTCGGCTTGGCATGCGAAATGGCATGCACACGACGCTTTACAGAGGCACGTGGCAACATTTGCCTAGGGACGAAAATAATTCCTTTACGGGTTAGCCACGTGACAAACTCCAAATGTGCATTGGCATCTCCGTGGCATCACTCGAGAATGGAATCCTTGAAATCATGCATCACAACCATCCGGGCCTCGGTATTGTCGCACCCGAAAAATCCTTGGAGGGATTTTTCTTCGCACAACCGAATTTTAGAGTCGCCACCAATATTTTTTAAGGTAAAACATCGGAAAAACCTTTTTTGGAAAGCAATGGTCTTTGGAACCATTAGATTTGGGTTCAGGGGTCTAATTACGTATGGGGAAGGTATTAGCACCCCATAACGTCCCTTCAAAGAAGGGTTACCTTAATTAAATATGTGATTTGCAAAGTTGATTCGGAAAAAGCTTTGTTTTTACCTCTTTTGTTGATGAATGACTTAATGAAAAATCTTTAGTTTTTCGCGCTTGATGGAGGTATCCGCTCCTACGTATCTCCCGGTGCGATGGAGAATTCAAAGCTACGTAGTTCTGGGTTGTCTAGAAAAAGGTTTTTGTTTTTTACTTGTTTAATTGTGAAAATTGAGCTTTCATGATGATCAATTGAGCAAAGGCTCCAAGTGACCACCATTAGCACTCCATTGTTAATAATCATGCAAGCAAAGGCTTCGCAAGACTACTAACAAAGTTTTTGATTTAGTGAAAATCTTTAGGAAAATTAGGCATTCATGATGATCAATTGAGCAAAGGCTCCAAGTGATCGCCACTAGTACCTCATTGTTAATAATCATGCAAGCAAAGGCTTCGCAAGACTACTAACAAAGTTTGATTTTGAAGAGTTTTCGCAATTGGATTGATTCTTGTTTAGGGACTGATTTTGACGCTTGAAAAAGCTTTTGATTGAAAGTGGACCTAGACTACACACATTATGACACGATACATAGATAGGCAAGGAATGAACCCAAGTTGAACATTTTGGCAAAAATGCATGAATAGGCAAGAAAATGAACCTAAGTTGCACATATTATTGAAGATGCTAGGCAAGGGATGAACCTAACTAGGCATTTATGACACAATATGTGAATGGGCCATAGCATTTCAAAGCACAAGTAATATCAAACTTCTAATGAATGACTTGCAAAACCCTAAGGATTTCACATCAACATTAGACATAAGCACCCATGTGGTATCCTTTTCATGTCATCAATGTCTAATACATTTCTTCAATCAACCACATGGAAGGAATAAATTAAAAGGGGCATTTTCCTCATGCAAGATCATAGGCAAGTCTTAAGACTAAATTGACAAGTTTAGGCAATTAGGGTGTTGAATCCCTTTACGTAATCTTTGACACTTGGGATATGCACAAGTGCATAGGTGTCAAATCCTCTTACCAAATCGTCAACACAAAACCAAAAATTGTTTCAAAACAATTACTTATTTGCAAGACCAAGAGCATTTCAAAATGATTTATAACCTGTTTTTGGTGATCAAAGCAATTGGTAAGGAAAGGAAACCTAAATTTGCATTCTTGTTCACTAGGAATCACAAAAGAAATTGAATCCTCTTAGGCAATCCTCAACACTTAAAGTGTGCATCAAAGTACAAGTGAGAGTCCTCTTGCCAATCATCAATATAGGACATGATTTGCAAGCAAATTCATGAGAACAACATGTTTTAAGCAAACAAACATCATAATCAAGGTTCAATTCCAAGTAATTGCAAGATTAGACAACCAACTCATCAAAAATCTCATAAACTCTAATTTCTTTGAAACATGCGAAACTAACATAAACCCTAAATCTCATTTTATTCATGAAAACAAAAGATAATGCAAGAGAACAACATAGATTAAACTTTTGGCAAGGATTCACATGATCAAGCAAAGAAATGCATAACAATCACACAAACCCTAATTTTCCTCTAATATGTGAAATGAAATAAGCTTCAAATCATCATATTATTCATGAAAACAACAAGAAATGAGTGAAATAACAACAACACACAATTTATTCTAAAGGAGAGAAGCATTCCAAGCACTCAAGCCTCCCAAAGTGCTTGTCAAGATACTTGAAATACATCTCTCACTCACCAACAACAACTATGCTAACATTATGACATTAAAAGGCAATGGGATGCCGAAATGAAGTGATGATTTACATCTTTGATGCTAAAATTGGAAGATGACGCTAGGTTTCAAAGTATACCTCAACTCCAAGCTAGAATAAGGGAGGAAATGAGATGAATGAATGTAAAACCCCTTTAATCTACTCTTCAATCTTCAACTTTGAACTTGATCCTTGAATTTGAAGGTGAATCTTTGAGAAGAATGCAAGAAGGATGGAAGATTTAGTGTAGGAAAGGTGTCTTTATGGATGATTGAGTGAAGAAATTGAAAAAGATGAGGTGAGGGAGAGAGAGGGAATTCGGCTATGGAGAGGAGGAAGGAGAGGTTTTTGGAAAAAATGATCTTGTCTTTCTATTTTGGGAGAGTAGGCTTATATATGGTCTTGGATGAGATTAGGGTTAAGGGTAGAATAGGAATGGGATGTTCTATTTTAAGTAAGTTTGGAATTCCTTATGAAGGAGTGAGTGTGAGAGGATGGTGTCATTTACAAAAAAGGGTATGAATCTACATGAGAGTGTGTGGGAATTAGGGATGTCTATGAAATGGGTAGGATTAAGGATAGTTCAAGAATATTCTTAAGGAATAATTGTACAATAGAAGAGTGTGGAAGAAATTGTGGAGAGAGAGAGAGAGAGAGAGAGAGAGGGAATTCGAAATAAAACACAAAAATGGGGAGGGAAAATTGCTTCTCCTTTTTGGTCTTTTGTCTTATTGAAGACACTTTGTACTTTCTATTTGAATTTTGAATTTTTGGGCATGCAAATGATAGTGCACCTATTGAAAATGTGTCACATATTTTTGGGCACCATAAAAAAAATATCACTCTTATTATTCATGACAATAAAAGTTGTCATTTAATAATCGGGGAATATACGAAAGTTATTTTGAATTAGGATTTTCAGCTTTCTTGTGCAATAAAAATGGGAAAAATGCCTTTTAATTATTTTGAACTAGGATTTTCTTCCAAAAAATTATACGAAAATTATCCTTGATAGAATAAATTGTATTTTTCATCCTTGACGTGGTTTAGTTCAAAAATAATTAACATGCTCTCATTTGAATGCCCACAGATATTGAAACATGCACTATTTTATTCCCTAAAATTCTCAAAAATTATAAAAAATGCTTTTTTTTTTGGGTGCCAAAAATTATTAACGATCAATAAATGGCCTTTTTGAAGATTAAAATGCATGCCAAATGGCAAGGGCAAAAGGGAAGCTCACGCAGTTACGATTGGCGCGTGCGCGTAATTCAAATAAAAATGCGAGATAGGGGACAAATACACATAAATGCGAAAGTCCATTAACCTACACAAATTATGAATTACCCTTATTGTATCCATTTTTGTTTGAAAAAAAAGGTTTTGACTTGGGCGGACAAAATTAGGGTATGACAGCTGCCCCTCTTTATTTGGATTTTACCAAGAAATATGAATTGGCTGAGACATATTTCGAAGATAAAATAGGAATAAAGAATTCAGAAGTTATACCAATTTTGTCTACTTGGAGAAACCCGAATTTTCTTTTTCTGTTTCTTCTTTTTTTTCTTTTCTCCTTTTTCTTTTCTCTTTTTTTTCTTTTTTTTTCTTTTTTTTTGAATCAACACTTGGAGTGTTGATGAGGAAACAATAAACGAAATGGTTAACAACATGCACGCTAACTGCGAAAGGCAAGGAAAGCGCTAAATGAAGAAAGCGATAAAGAAAGCGGTAAAATGCCAGGCTGCCTAAAACCTGTAAACGAACCCTTGCGAATCCGAGTTTGCACGTGTCTTTGAGGAGCACGCATCCTGAGAATCTCTGGTCATTCGAGCGACCGGGGGGATCGTTATCAGCTCCGGAACTGTTATACTGATGAATGCACGGCGTCCACTGTATCTTAGGCTGATACAACTATTCCGTTGAACCTCACATGGGGCTGCGGTCCATCGCGTTGCTCGTACACGATGTGAGACCATGAACAGAAGGGAGCACTAAACTCTGATAAGAGCGATTTGAACTCCAAACTGCAATGCACGCTTGAGCGCCGAACTGAAAAGCATTTGAACCCCGAACTAAGAGGGCATTTTCTGGGAACTGAGTGCGAGAATTAACATCGAAGTACTTATCCGTCCTTGTACCTGCAAGTGAGATGAACAAATGCATGCAATGCAAATGCCATGATTACTTTTTGATGGGATGAATGTGATGTGATGCAGGAGTTTCTTTTTGCTTGCATGAATTTTTTTGTCTATGTTTGATGAATGCAATGCATGAATTTTATTTGTTTTATTGCTCTTTTGCTCTTTTTTTTTCGCTGTTTCGACCAAATCGTAGGACTTGCGTTATGAGGCACGATGGTCGTCCATAATGGTGCAAGGGTCATGCTTCAGCCTTTTGAGAATTGTTTTGACGCGATTAGTGCTTTTGTTTGATTCTTGTGAATTTACCTGATTGAGAGATCATTTCTTTTCTCATGATTTTCAAAAGTTTTGCAATGATTTTAATGCACTGATTTATGCACATTTTCATAATTCATTTATCATCTACCATAAAACATCATTTTAAAGCACAAATGAAAAGGAAGCAATGATAAAACAATAAGCAGACGGAGTGGAAAATTTGGACTTTTTATTCATATGGAAACCGAACGCGCAAAAGGTCGCGCCGACTGAAAAGAGTACATTGAGAATTTTTTGAAACTAAAAAAAACAAGAAAAATGGACGCAACAGATCTTATGAGCGCTCTTTGTCTTTGGAGTGTTGATGCCAATCACCCATACTTATATCCTTGATCACCCTTTTATCCAAGCTTTTGGAGGCGCTGCTTGCCTCTTTTACTTTTTTAAGTCCAACCTTTCTGACCCTAATTTTTGCCTGGACCGCTCTTTGCGAGTTTTCAGTCCACCGGGTCGCTCTTTTTTGCCTAGGCCGCCCTTTCGGGTTTTCAACCTAGCGAGCTAAGTCTTGCTTGGCTCATCTTTCTCTTTTTTTTTTCTTTTTTTTTCTCAGGCGTAATATTTCTTGACTGAATCTGAATTGACTGGGTTTCTGAGTTCTTCACCATCCATGTTGGTGAGTATCAATGCTCCTCCAGAAAAGGCTTTCTTTACCACATATGGTCCATCATAGCTAGGAGTCCATTTCCCACGGGGGTCACTCTGAATGGGCAGGATCTTCTTGAGCACAAGGTCTCCTTCGCTGAATTCTCGGGGACGAACCTTCTTGTCAAAAGCTGTCTTCATCCTTTGTTGATACAACTGGCCATGACACAGGGCAGCAATTCTTTTCTCCTCAATGAGATTCAGCTGATCCAGACGAGCTTGGACCCATTCTGCTTCGTCCAACTTGGTTTCCATCAGCACCCGTAGGGAGGGTATCTCAACTTCAATAGGGAGGACTGCTTCCGACCCATACACCAAAGAGAAAGGGGTTGCCCCGGTTGAAGTATGCACTGAGGTACGATACCCATGCAAAGCGAAAGGAAGCATCTCATGCCAATCTTTGTAGGTTACTACCATCTTTTGCACGATCCTCTTGATATTCGTATTGGCTGCTTCGACTGCCCCATTCATCTTGGGACGGTATGGAGAAGAATTATGATGTTGGATTTTGAAGTCCTCGCATAACTCTTTCATCATCTTACTGTTCAGGTTGCTGCCATTATCTGTGATAATCTTGTTTGGAAGCCCATAGCGACAAACCAGATCTCTCTTTACGAGCTTAGCAACCACAGAGCTAGTAATGCTGGAGTATGAAGCAGCTTCAACCCACTTGGTGAAGTAATCAATAGCGACCAGGATGAAGCGATGCCCATTTGATTCCTTAGGCTCGATAGGACCTATGACGTCCATGCCCCACATTGAGAATGGCCAGGATGCAGTCAGGACATTTAGGGAAGCAGGTGGCACATAAATGTGATCAGCGTAGATTTGGCACTTGTGACATCTTCTCACGAAACTATAGCAATCTGATTTCATTCGCAACCAATAAAAGCCAGCTCTTAAGATTTTTCTTGCCATAGTGTGCCCACTGGAATGAACCCCGAATGAGCCTTCATGGACTTCTTTCATGATTTTTGTTGCCTCTTCTTCTGCCACACAACTCAGGAGGACCATATCATAATTCCTCTTGTATAGAACTTCACCGTTCAAAAAGAAATTCCTTGACAATCTTCTGAGGGTTCTCTTGTCATTCTCTGACGCTCCGGGAGGGTACTCTCTGTTCAAAATGTACTGCTTGATGTCATGATACCAGGGCTTGCTATCAGACTCTTCCTCAATTGCCGCGCAGTAATGATGTTATGGCAAATCTCGATACTGAATCTTGATGTGAGTCAAGCTTTTGTCGTAGTTGATATTGAACATTGAAGACAAAGTGGCTAGCGCATCAGCCAACTGGTTCTCATTGCGAGGAAGATACTGAAATGTGATTTCCTCAAAAGGCTCAACCAACTCTAGAAGGTAATCTCGGTAAGGGATCAACTTGGAGTCCCTTGTCTCCCAATCACCATTCACTTGGTGAATGACTAGAGCTGAATCTCCATACACATCAAGTCTCTTAACTTTCCAATCAATGGCTGCCTGGATACCAAGATTACATGCCTCATATTCTGCAATATTATTGGTGACGTAGAAGCTTAGTCTGGCAGTGAACGGAATGAAGCGATTATCAGGGGAAATCAGCACTGCCCCGGCGCCGTGCCCATATATGTTGGAGGCACCATCAAACACCACTCTCCATCTTTCATCTTCTGGGGATTTCCCTTCTTCAAACAAGGCCATGATATCTTCATCTGTAAAGTCATACTGCATAGGCTGATAATCTTCAACGGGCTGGTGTGCTAGGTACTTGGCCAGCGCACTACCTTTAATTGCTTTCTGAGTGACATATAGGAGATCATATTCTGAAAACTGCATTTGCCAACGGGCAAGTCTCCCTGTAAGTGCGGGCTTCTCGAAGATGTACTTGATAGGATCCATTTTAGGTACCAACCAAGTAGTGTGACTTAGCATGTACTGCCTCAAACGATGAGCAACCCAGGCTAAAGCACAACAAGTCTTTTCTAGCAGCGAGTACCTTGTTTCCTAGTTAGTTAATTTCTTGCTCAAATAGTAAATGGCATGCTCTTTCTTCCCAGATTAATCATGTTGCTCTAACACACAACCCATTGAGTTGTCTAGCACGGTTAGGTACAGGATCAGAGGTCGGCCGGGTACAGGAGGCATCAAGATAGGTGGATTCTGAAGATATTTCTTGATCTTTTCAAATGCTTCTTGACAATCATCATTCCATTTGGTCTCTCGATTCTTGCACAATAGTTTGAAGATTGGTTCACAAGTGGCAGTCAATTGGAATATGAACCTAGAGATGTAGTTCAGTCTTCCAAGAAAACCCCGAATCTCTTTTTCTGTTTTAGGAACTGGCATCTCAAGAATCGCACGCACCTTGTCTGGATCGATTTCTATCCCCTTTTGGCTGACGATGAATCCCAACAACTTTCCTGATCACACGCCAAAGGTACACTTGGCAGGATTTAATCTGAGCTTGAATTTTCTCAACCGCTCGAAGAGCTTTTGCAAATTGACAATGTGTTCCTCATCAGTTTTAGACTTTGCGATCATATCGTCCACATAGACCTCTATTTCTTTGTGCATCATGTGATGAAATAATGTGACCATAGCCCTTTGATTGGTAGCACCGGCGTTCTTCAACCCGAATGGCATGACTCTGTAACAGAATGTTCCCCAAAGAGTTGTGAAAGTTGTCTTCTCCATATCCTTAGGAGCCATCTTGATCTGGTTATACCCTGAATACCCATCCAAGAAGGAGAACAGTGAATGTTGCGCCGTACTATCCACTAAGACATCAATATGGGGCAGGGGAAAATCATCTTTGGGACTAGCACGATTCAGATCTCTGTAATCAACGCACATTCTAACTTTCCCGTCCTTTTTCGGAACCGGCACGATGTTAGCAACCCATTGCGGATACTTGGCTACCGCTAGGAACCCAGCGTCAAACTGCTTTTTCACCTCATCTCTGATCTTTAAGGACATTTCTGGCTTCATTCTTCTCAGTTTCTGCTTTACCGGAGGACATTCTGGCTTGACCGGCAACTTATGCACCACTATGTCAGTATCTAACCCTGGCATATCCTGATAAGTCCATGCGAAGACATCAACATAGTCATGCAGGAGTTCGATTAGCTTCTTGCGCTCACTTTCCTTTATTGAAGTACCCACCTTTACTTCCTTCTTACTGTCCTCTGTGCCTAGGTTAATTATCTCAACAGATTCCCCATGCGCCTGAATAACCTTTTCCTCTTGTTCAACCATTCTCATCAATTCTGGAGGAGTTTCCCAGTCATCCTCAACATCCTCCTCAGCTTGATTAACGGGGTGATCAAAATTAACATATGAACCGTTGGCATCATTATTTTCAAAGATATTCATTTTAGATCTGCATTTGCGGGAATAGAAAGAAATGAACAAGCAAAATAGAAACACAAGATGAAGACACATGATAATGAAAAGCAATTTTATTCATTTGAGAGTCCGAAACAACATTTTATTGATAGATGATATTCGAAGGAAAAAACATGCATGCCCTTATGAAATATTCTAAGGCCTTGGGCAGAGCCAAAGAATTTGCATTGCAAAATCATTACTTTGGAATGAAAATAATAGGGAAATCAATGATCTTCCAATTATCAAGCTCTTCATATGCAGCACTGCGACGCACCAAGTCCACACCTTTGTCTTCCATAACTGATTCTTCTTCAATGACGGCCACCTGATTGGGGTCCAGCATACTCGCGCTCCTGAAGCTCTGGGAGGGATCATAGATAGGAACCTTCTTCAAGCTTGGTTCCCGCCCCTGAAGCTTAGCTAGCCTCCTTTCTCGCTTTTCCTCAGCCATTCTCTTCTTATCAGCTTGAGTGGGCCAATATCCTAACCCACGCCTATCCTTGTACTCTCGAAGCTGAACCGGCGCCATAATTCCCTGCTCGGACTTTCCCAACCCTTTTCCAATCTGGTAACCATTTTTCAACAAGACCTTGGCTACCATGATAGCACCGTTAGATATCTTTGGTGCAGGCAATGGGGCTTCTTCCCTCACGAAAGCAGCATTTTCAATTTCCAGCGACTGAAAGCCAGATTCAAGTGACTCCTCTGCAGCCTCAATGTATTGAGAAGGATGGGGCTTGCTAATTATGAACTCTTCTTCTCCAAAAACGACTATCAACTTGTCGTCGACTACAAACTTAAGCCTTTGGTGGAGGGATGAAGGAACAGCGCCGGCAGCATGAATTCAGGGTCTCCCCAGGAGACAGCTGTAGAATGATGCAATGTCCATGATCTGAAAATTCACATAAAATACTTCTTGCCCTATCTGCATTTGGAACTCCATTTCTACCATAACCTCCTTCTTGGATCCGTCAAATGCCCTAACTAGTGTTGAGCTGGGCTTCATATACGAACAGTCTACATCTAGCCTTCTCATAGTAGATTTGGGCATGACATTCAAAGAGGATCCATTGTCGATGAGGACCCGAGAGAGTGTATATTCACCACATCTAACTGAAATGTGAAGTGCCTGATTATGCCCCTTCCCCTCAGGGGTGAGCTCATCATCAGTAAAGGTAATATAATTGGATGCAACAATATTCCCTACGATGCCATCGAGCTGGTCAACAGTGATGTTCTGGGCTACATGGGCTTCATTTAATACTTTCATTAGAGCTGCACGGTGGGCCTCAGAATTGAGCAGTAGGGACATGATAGAGATCTTTGCAGGAGTGTGGTGCAGCTGGTCCACCACTTTGTAATCACTCTGCCGCATGATCTTCAAAAATTCTGTGGCTTCTTGCTCTGACACCTTCCTACTTTCCTTGGGATCTTGTGTTATTCCCTTACCTTTGCGAATCCTTTCCTCATCTTCCTTTGAGGGACCTTCTTTCAGGACGTCGGGGACATAAACACGTCCGCTTCTAGTGACTCCACTGCTTCCCGCAATGTTTGTGACATCGGGAACAACTTGAGGCTTCTGAATTGGAACTGACACCCCATAGCTCCATTGAACAGCACTGTTCTTTTGATAAGGAGCTGGGACAGGAATCACAATGGTCTTAGGTCTCTCCACGATCGGCTTTCGGCTATACGGGACCTCAATAGGTTTCTGAACATTTCTATTCTTATCTGATTGGAAAGTCAGCACATCCTCCTCTTTCTCTTGCACACCCATTTGGATTATATGACGATCCAATAGGTCCTGCAAAACTGTCTTGAAGGCCTCACATTGCCTTTGGCAGCGGATTAGTTGTGATGCTTGGGCTTTCTAGTTTGAAGGTTATCCCTTTGGTATCAATCAAATCTTGCACTAGAATTGTAAAGGCCTTGCAGTCCTCAACAGCGTGTCCAACTGCCCCTTCATGAAATGCACAGGTAACATTGGGATTGTAGCCTCGGAAGCAGGGTGGCTGGACTGGTTTCATGGGTCTGGTATTGATGAGCTTGTTTGTGGCAAGATAGCTGAAAAGGTCAGTATATGACATGGGGATGGGATCAAAGGTGGTCTGTTTTTTGTCTTGGTAGTTTTTGTGGTAGTTACTTTGTGGTGGACGGGTTGGTTGTGTTTGAGTGGGGACAGGGATATTTTGTGGTTGATAAGGTGGGCTTATGGTGATGGTGTTGGTCTTTCCTTCTTTCTTCTTCGAAAATCCGGAGAATGGCTTCTTGTGGGTGGTTGTACCTGCGGAACCATGCGCAATCTTGCCGCTTCTCAGTCCATTTTCTAGTCTTTCACCAATGATTACCATGTCTGAGAAGTTGGAAGATACGCTGCCGATCAACCGATCATAGTATAACGGTGGCAGGGTTTCCATGAACATGAAGACCAGTTCTTTCTCCAACAAAGGGGGTGTCACCTGTGCAGCCAAAGCCCTCCACCGCTGGGCATACTCCTTAAACGACTCATTATCTCTTTTTGCCATGCTCTGTAACTGTGTTCTGTTAGGCGCCATATCTGTATTGTACTAGTACTGTCTGAGGAAGGCATCAGCCAAGTCCTTCCAACAATGGATATAGGACGGTTCTAGCTGCATGTACCAGTTGAGAGATGCCCCAGCAAGGCTCTCTTGGAAATAATGTATCAACAACTTGTCATCATGAGAATGTGTAGCCATTTTTCTACAGTACATGGTCAGATGGCTTTTAGGGCAAGTCACGCCTCGGTACTTGTCAAAGTCAGGCACTTTGAATTTAGGAGGTAAACCCACATCAGGGATGAGACACAGATCACGAGCTTCTCTTGCTCTAGAGCTCGACCCTTCAATCATTCTTAAGCGCTCTTCTAACATATGATACCTGTCTCTAGCTTGAGGAGTTTCAGCAGGATAGTTCTGAGGAAAACCATTCACATCGTAGTGAGGATTACTCATAGACACTACGGCTGGGTTCACGTGTGGGTCACGTGAGTGAGTGGTATTCCCAGGAATTGGTCCCTGAACTTGGGGATGGACCGTTGCTGGTGAATGAAAGCCAAACGGAATTCCCGGCGGAATAGGAATCTGAATTTGGACCTGAGGCGTTCCCGTTCCTCCACTGTTTGCGGCTGAGATGGGTTAGACTTGCTCTGCAACCGTAGGGGGATTACTTCCTGCATTAGCCTCGGCTCCTAGAGGTGTGTATCCGGCTGGGAGTCCCCAAGGCATCCTATGCATAGCTGGTTGGCTCTGGTTGTTGGTCCCTGAAGTATGAGCAAAGGTGACAGTCTCAAGACTCGGAGGAGGGAGAGCGACAGCAACTTCGGTAGTGACGGCGGGATTTTCAGCGGCAGTTCCGTTCCTCAAAGCATGCAGTATCCCCATCATTTAAGTCATCTGTGTTTCCATTGCCCCAATTTTCGTTCTCAATTCACGATTCTCCTGAGCCAATTGCTCTGGATTGGGAACCTCAGCAGTTGGGTTACCATGGTCCGATTCACCACTTCCTAAGTCTTCAATAACAGGACAGTCCGGGTCATTGTGGTTAGTTGCCATGAGCCTTGCTTGCAGACGAGTCAGGTATCGATGTTGGCGAACCAGCTTGCCTTTTTCTCTTGATGGAACACAATTCATGAGCGCGAGAATCACATAAATGAATGCAAATGGAATGCAATATGTATGATTTTATGTTTGTTTTGGTGCCGGGAATCGCGGTGCAACTCGTCTTGTTATAGGCGTGTAAGTTTAAAGCTCTAACACTTCTCTTTTTTTTAAATTTTTGGTTGCAACGAGGTTGGAAGCAATAGACAAAACAAACACAATTTATTCAAAAGGAAGGAGTACTACAACTTCAAACTCGAAAGAAAAGCAAAGTACAATATTCTGAAAACGACACTTTCAACATAAAAGTACAATACCCCAAAGAAAACTACAACTTTTTAGAGAAAATTTACAATTTCCTAAGGATTATTACAATGCTCTAAAGTGAACTTCAAAGGCATATAGCTTTCAATTTCTCCTTCCTTTTTCTCTTCTTGCTTTCGGTTGCCCCCTTGGCCTTCTCCATGAGTTCTTCTGTCAGAATCTTGCAGTACTCGACAAACTCACACACCTTGGCCGGAGTGTTTAAAGGGTTCATCTCTGCTTCAGCTCTTCTTAGCTTCTTGGGAACACCCCTCACAGATTGGTTAGCTAGTCCTGCTAGCTTTTAAAATTTGCTCCTCCAAAGCTGAATCTCATCCCTTAGCTCCTTGACGATCTCTTGGTCTTCTATTCTGCCAATTAATGCCATGAAACGTTTTTCCCAATATTGGCTTTCTGCTTGCACTTGCCCATAAGATTCCCTTAGGCATCAGAGATTCCTCTTCAATTCTTCCGACCTTCCTTGTTCAAACCCTAAAGCTTGTTGATACTCTTTCAAGATCCCTATGATAGACTCTCTATCTTGCCTGATGCTTTCCACTTGGTTCTCCAATTCAAACTTCATCACTTGGAATTCCTCTTTTGACTTAGCTAGCGCATCTCTAACCATTTTCTCATTTCTCCGTGACTTGGCATATAGTTTCTTCCATTCACTTGCTTCTGCCACAACCTCATTCATCTTTGAGGCGCACCTCTTTACTTCCTCTTTAACACCTTTCAAATGTTTCTGAATTTCCCTCTTGCTCTCTTCTTCTATTTCAAGTTTCCTATTGGTTGCTTCAATAGCTGCGGCTTGGAGAGCATTTTCATTTTCTAGCTTCCGCTTGTCTTGCATCACCTTTCCCAATCTGTTTTGCAAAGCCCTTTTCTCTTCTTCCGCTTTAGATAAGGTCAACTTAGCCTCTTCTAGTTCTTCAATGAGGAGAACGTGAGGTTCCGGTATTTCCTCTTCAAGTGATGGCACCTTTTGGTTGGATGATCGAGTTTCCTTAATTCTCTTTTCAAGCCATTGAGTGAAGGAGATAGCAGTGGTCCTTTTAGATAACTCGCCTTTGTCCTTCCGCACCACGGTTTCCCAAGCTTGCAAGACTCGCCGAAGTAAGTCCTCGTCTTTAGGGATCCCCGCATGGAGGTAAAAACGAGACAGCATAGCTTCAGAGGGTGAGTCCCGAATAGGGTACCCGAGTTGTCTCAAGGTCAAAGATGGGTTATAATTGATGCATCCCTGTGTTCCCATGAGAGGAACGTTCTGGAAACTGCCACATTGGAATATCACTGAGGGTTTATCTTCCCAACACTTGTGCGAGAACCATCGAATTTGAAGAGCATCGAGGTTCTTAAAAGTATCCTTCCACTCCTGAGGGCTCATAGTCTTCGAATTACAACCCAAGGCATAGGAAAGCAAATCCCCAACATCACTTTTGTTAATGCACACATGACTGATCAACCAAGCATATAGCACAGGGAAGGAACAACACATCTTATCCTTTCGGAACTCATGATGGCGGGTGAAGGCACGATAGGTCTCTGCGAGAATAGCGGGAACCGGATTGATGGGACTTTTTCCACTCTTGAAAGCTAGGAACACACCAATAGCAGTTTCATCTATATGTTTCTCAATCTGAGGGAAAAGAACGATGCCGAAGATGGTCAAGGCTAGTACTTGCTTGAAAGAAGCCCAATCATCTGATACTACATAACTAGTCATCAAACTCTCAAAGTACTCCTGAGGAAACCCAAATATCTTGTTACGCTCAACTTTGTGGGACCGCACCTCTCCTACACTGGTTTGTAACAGGGAAGCAAACTCCTCATCTGAATAATGCTGCCCCTGATACTGGTAAGGTCTAACCTCTGAGCGATCAAAACCCAGAATCTTCTCATACTCCTCTAGGGTAGGCGCCATTTGCAAGTTCTTGAAAAGAAAGCACCTAACCTCTGAATCATAGAACCAACATAGGGCGGCGATGGCACTCTCTTGTACTTCTAACTGTAATAACTTGCGGATGTTCCCATAAGTCTTGTCGAAGGACCGGAGCTCAATAGGACCTAATAGGGATGCATACTCCTTCAAACTAGTTACATCAATCTTCTTTACAATGGGGAACCTCGAATTGAATGCGGTTTTGCCTTTTGATTCCATATTGCTTCTTACACCCCTGTGACAAGGTTCGGTGTTATGTTGCGATTTCCGGCAAACAAACTTTAATGCATGAAGAATGCAAATGATGAAAGTTTTTTTTTCAAAATTTTGTCAGGTGCAAATGCAATGGTGCAAAATGATGTGAATGCGAAATGATGTGTTATTTACATGGAAAAAGGGTAAGAAAATGAGGTTATTGGTGGTACTTTGAACATTTTCAAAGATACACGCTACATGCCACCTCATGTAGGTGTTTATCAGGGGAAAAGAAAATTACTTTCTACAATTTTGAAATAGAGTTTGAGAAAAAGGAAGGCCTAAGCTAATGCAACAAACAAAGGCGTGCCCCCGTGTCCTACAAAGGGTGGGAATCCTAGGGTCTAGAGTCGACGAAAAGGCTAATCCTCCCATGTAGGTTCTAATCACTTCCTCACAATGGCAACCAAGAGCTAAAGTCTCTCTCATGATGACATCCACAATCGTAGAAAGCTACCGAGTGTGAGGCATCATGACAAAGCGCACTCTTGGGCGAAAATTTCATGAGAGCCATACAGACAAAGGTCTACGAATGGCAGTCACTAATCGTTCCCACTCTCCTAGGTTTTTGTTCAGACCTTGGGTTTTAGGCCCCACTCAATGCTCACTAGTATAGGGTGTGAAGTGTGTGTTGAGGGCACAACACCTAGATATAACTACCCTTCCCCACCTGCAAGAAAAACCATGAACAGTCCAGACAAAAAGGTTGTCTACCCTAGGGTTCAACATGCATACATCATTTCAATATACAAACCATCCTAAGAAGTCAACAATAATTACACGCATTGCTTACCTCAAAGAAAAGGAGCCGAGAAGAGGGGACATAATAGGATTGGGGAATATGCATGAACTTACCTCAAAGAAAGGGAGCAAAGAAGAGGGAACATGATAAGATTGGGGGAATGCATGAAAGAAAGAAGCATATAAGCAAAGAGGATAAGAGGAGAGACTATCTACCACTTTAAGCAAGAAGCGAACATAGAAGAAGAAGGGATAAATACACATGAATGCAACATGACAATGTTAGAATGCAATGGAATTGCCAAGATGCAATCAAGTAGACATGAGAGAAAGGAGAAGAAGAAGGAATGTTCTAAAATCTAGCAAACAAATGGCATGGAAAATAGAACAAAAGTAGGAAGAAGGGAGGTAAAACAAAGCATGTTAAATCAGCAAAGCAAATCACACATTCAATTAATCGGCTTGACCCACTTAAGAAAAAGTTTCCCCAGTGGAGTCGCCAGCTGTCGCACCCCGAAAAATCCTTGGCGGGATTTTTCTTCGCACAACGGGATTTTAGAGTCGCCACCAATATTTTTTTTAAGGTAAAACATCGGAAAAACCTTTTTTGGAAAGCAATGGTCTTTGGAACCATTAGATTTGGGTTCGGAGGTCTAATTACGTATGGGGAAGGTATTAGCACCCCATAACGTCCCTTCAAAGAAGGGTTACCTTAATTAAATATGTGATTTGCAAAGTTGATTCGGAAAAATGCTTTGTTTTTACCTCTTTTGTTGATGAATGACTTAATGAAAAATCTTTAGTTTTCGTGCTTGATGGAGGGGATCCACTCCTACGTATCTCCCGGTTCGATGGAGAATTCAAAGCTACGTAGTTCTGGGTTGTCTAGAAAAAGGTTTTTGGTTTTTACCTTGTTTGATTGTGAAAATTGAGCTTTCATGATGATCAATTGAGCAAAGGCTCCAAGTGACCACCATTAGCACTCCATTGTTAATAATCATGCAAGCAAAGGCTCCGCAAGACTACTAACAAAGTTTTTGACTTAGTGAAAATCTTTAGGAAAATTAGGCATTCATGATGATCAATTGAGCAAAGGCTCCAAGTGATCGCCACTAGTACCTCATTGTTAATAATCATGCAAGCAAAGGCTTCGCAAGACTACTAACAAAGTTTGATTTTGAAGAGTTTTCGCAATTGGATTGATTCTTGTTTAGGGACTGATTTTGACGCTTGAAAAAGCTTTTGATTGAAAGTGGACCTAGACTACACACATTATGACACGATACATAGATAGGCAAGGAATGAAGCCAAGTTGAACATTTTGGCAAAAATGCATGAATAGGCAAGAAAATGAACCTAAGTTGCACATCTTATTGAAGATGCTAGGCAATGGGATGAACCTAACTAGGCATTTATGACACAATATGTGAATGGGCAAAGGCATTTCAAAGCACAAGTAATATCAAACTTCTAATGAATCACTTGCAAAACCCTAAGGATTTCACATCAACATTAGACATATGCACCCATGTGGTATCCTTTTGATGTCATCAATGTCTAATACATTTCTTCAATCAACCACATGGATGGAATAAATTAAAAGGGGCCTTTGCCTCATGCAAGATCATAGGCAAGTCTTAAGATTAAATTGACAAGTTTAGGCAATTACGGTGTTGAATCCCTTTAGGTAATCTTTGACACTTGGGATATGCACAAGTGCATAGGTGTCAAATCCTCTTACCAAATCGTCAACACAAAACCAAAAATTGTTTCAAAACAATTACTTATTTGCAAGACCAA
The DNA here is from genome assembly GCA_039519185.1 of Astragalus membranaceus. Lineage (NCBI taxonomy): Eukaryota > Viridiplantae > Streptophyta > Magnoliopsida > Fabales > Fabaceae > Astragalus > Astragalus membranaceus. The sequence continues at coordinate 650,568 of CM076853.1, read as the reverse complement.
GAGCATTTCAAAATGATTTATAAGTTGTTTTTGGTAATCAAAGCAATTGGTAAGGAAAGGAAACCTAAATTTGCATTCTTGTTCACTAGGAATCACAAAAGAAATTGAATCCTCTAAGGCAATCCTCAACACTTAAAGTGTGCATCAAAGTACAAGTGAGAGTCCTCTTGCCAATCATCAACATAGGACATTATTTTCAAGCAAATTCATGAGAAAGACAAGTTTTAAGCAAACAAACATCATAATCAAGGTTCAATTCCAAGTAATTGCAAGATTAGACAACCAACT
>CM076853.1:565280-642780 GCA_039519185.1 Astragalus membranaceus | reverse complement strand
AAAAGAACCTAGAACTACGTCGCCTTTGATTCTCCACTCGGAGATACGTAGGAGCAGGGCCACGCCCCTGTCAAGCGCAAAAATAAACAATTTCTAAATTAAAAAACACAAACACATCTCTTTCATAAAACAAAAATCAAAAATCTTATTTTCAAAGTAGGGGATTAAGTCGGTCGTACGGCCGGGTTAATCATCGTTTTAGGATAAGTGAACTGTGGTCCTTCAGAGCCCCAGCGCTCCTTCAGCCCCCAGCGGCCCTTCAGACCCCCAGTGGTCCTTCAACACAGATCACACAATCCTAAGACCCCTACATTAAAAAACACCAACCCACAAACATTTTCTACACACCAAGAACTACGTAGCTTTGAATTCTCCATCGTACCGGGAGATACGTAGGAGCGGGCCATGTCCCGTCAAGCACTGTTTTCTAAAAAACCTTTTTCCCCCCCTTTTTCACCAAAAATAATATTTTCATTAAAAGTTTTCCCATTCATCTCCAAATAGGAAATAAATAGGCAAATCTAGTTATTTTTCAAATCAAACGTTAAAACCACACATTTAATTAGAGGTTCCCTTTCGGTAGAAAGGACGTGCGCGGTGCTAACACCTTCCTCGCACGTAATCGACCCCCGAACCTATATCTCTAGTTTCAAAAGACCATCCGCTTTGTTCAAAAGACCTTTTTTCAATGTTTTGGTCTTAAAATTAAAATATTGGTGGCGGCTCCAAATTTTTCCACGTTGTACATTGAGAAACCCCAAAATGGGATTTTTCGGGGTGCAACAGCTGGCGACTTCACTGGGGACACTTTTTTAAAAAGACGAGGGTCAAGCCTAACTAATTTAAATGTGTGGTTTAATGTATTGTTGATTTGATTAAAACCTTGTTTGCCTTTCTTTCTTATCATTGATTGTAGGCGTATGCATTTGTGTTCTTCTATGTTCCTTGTCTCGTCTTATTCCTTTTCTTTTATCACTTATGCCCATGCATTTCCCCAATCCCAATCATATCCCCTTCTTCTTTGCTCCCTTTCTTCAAGGTAAGCTCATGCATATTCCCCAATTCTATCATGTTCCCTCTTCTTTGCTCCCTTTCTTGAGGTAAGTAGTGCATTGTTGTTAGCACCCTAGATTAGTTGTATTTGATTGGTATTGAACCCTAGGGTAGACGACATGTAATTTCTTTCTATTGTCTGGATTGTCTGGATTTTCATTTGCAGGTGGGGTAGTTTTTAAGGAAATGCCCTTGACACACACTACACTTATACCCTGTGACTATGTGCTTTGAGTGGGACCATAACCCAGGTCTGCAAAACTTAGGAGAGTGGATTCGAGTAGTGAGAGCCCATCAGGACCTTTGTCCGTTTGGCTACTTGCGAAAGTTTCAACCAGAGTTGTGCTCTTTCATGATGCCTCACACCTAGCAGTTTGCTGCATTTGTGGGGAAATTTTGTGAAAGGGACTGTAGCTCTGGTGGCCTTGTGAGGGAGTGAATAGAGCCACATGAGAAGATTACTCCTAAAATGACTTAGATCATAGGTTTCTTTCCTTTTAGGTCACAAGGGTTTTCCAAATTGTGTGTTGCATTGTTGCATTCAGTTCAATCAATTTTTCCTTCAGAATTTTTGAAAATCAAAAAAATATGCTTTCCCTTTTCAATAAATACCTATATGAGGTGGCATATAGGGTGAGAATTTTCAAATCACCACCTGTAAATATCCTCTTTCTGCAAAAACACAAAAAAAGAAACATCCTTGCATCATCGCATCATTGCATCACTGCATCATTGCATCATTTGCATTGCATAAAATTCCAATTTTGAAAAAAACCATTCATATTGCATTCCCTTTCATTACATAAAGATAAAACAAAAAAAAAACAATTATCATCTGCATAGCATAAACATTTCATTTATAATCATGCAAAAAAAAATCCTCGTCAAGTTCACCCAAAACATGGCATTCATGCATAAGCATTATTTCAAAAAAGACACAGTAGAACTACGTAAGCTTTGATTCCTCATTACAATGGGGATACGTAGGAACGGGTCATACCCCGTCAAGCACATTTTTCTAAAACCTTTTTTCCAATAAATCATTTGCATCATCCTTGCATATCATAATTTGTTCATTCATTGCATAAAATAAGAGTTGTGATGATAAGCGAGACGTTCTTGCGAAACAATCATCCTTTTGAAAAAGTTTATCCTTACTTGGTTGCAAACTCAAGGTGTTCCAAGGCACTCAGTTTTTCACATCAATAGCTCATTTGTATTTCCTTCAAAAAAGGGGATTACATCTCATCCATTCCATGATAAAAGACCGAAACAGTTCATCAAAAAGTTTTTATATCATGTTTTAACCAATGTTAATTCTCTGTGAAGCGTTCTTCTAGTAAGCATGCATGCCACGTGCAGTTCTCTTGTTTGAGTCAGTCAATTTCCTTCATTTATCATCATTCCCCATCCAAGTCTAATCCCGCCCCGTCCACCCCTAAAGCGCATATTCTCTCCCATCAGTGCATACTTGACTTTTGGTTCATTCCCACTAACACTTTAAGTCCTCCATGCTGGGGCAATTCTGTGATCACTAATTTTCCTTGTCGGTATCATATTCCCTTAGTGCAAGTCTTTCTAAAAAATAAAAAAGATAAAATAAGCTCGCTAGGTTGAAAACCCGCAAAGGGCGGCCTAGGCAAAAATGAGCGCCCGGTGGATTGAAAACTCGCAAAGAGCGGTCCAGGCAAAAATTAGGGCACAAAAAGGAAAAAAAAGAGCAAACACATGAAGATAGATAAGTTATTGTTCTAAAGTTAAGTCTCATAGAAATAAGCAATCGGGATTTGAAATGAAGTTTGGCCATCTCCTCAAAAACCCCAAAATCCCAGAAAATCCCTTTCCTACCCACCTTGAGCCAAGAAAAACCGAAATCCAAAAATCACCCTAGACAAAGATCTCCCCAAATAAAAACAAAACAGTGCATCACTTTTATCAGCTCACCCGAGTCAAAAAAAAAAAAAAAAAAAAAAGAGTTTCAAAAAAGGGGGATTCAAAAAATGAAAACCCCAAGACAAAATGGTGAGTTGGTACATGTTACCACAAAGTACAAGAGATCCTTGTCTAAATAAACCTTCAAACACTTCATCATTCCCATACACCCCTCCTTCCATAAACCGCAAACACTCCCTTTGGCCTCAACATCAAACCCCTTAGTCATTCTACCCTGAGACATGAATTTGCCTTAACAGAGCCCAAACAAGCCCAATAACCATCTTCCTCGTAGACCATTAACCGTCAATCAACACCGAATAAAACTCACCCTCCCATTAGCCTCAAACACTTCATTAAGCCTAACCCTCCTTCCTCCACAAAACACCACAATCCCGAAAAGCCCATTCCGATCAATGACCGGTTGCTCAAATTTAATCTTAGGACGAATAAGCTTATCTATGTACAAAGTGTTTGCTCAAAAGAAAAACAAACGATCAGAAAAAAGAAAGCTGATCAAGAAAGAATAAACCCTCAGAAAAAAGAGAACTGAAGAAACAAAAACAAACAGTCAGAAAAAAGAAAGCTGACAAAATAAAAAAAGAGGGACTTGCACTCCAAAACACATTCAAGATGCATTAAAACAAGGTTTAGTGATCACCAGATAAGAATTCTTTCACACCAAAAGTCAAGACATCAGTCAGAACCAAAGATTTGCACTAAGAATACCACTCGGACCCAAAAGTTGGGGCATTCTCTTCACCACCCACACACCCTAGTCTTGGGAAAGTATGTTCAATGTCCATCCCATGTCATTTCCAGTTGTCAATATCATTCCAAAGCGGGGCAAGTGCATTCCCGTTCCTTCACCTCATTCATTCCCATAAAAAACCCTCACCGGGGCAATTTCTCGACTCAATATCCTAAACAAGACCTTGTCATTAGAGCAGCTTTGTCTTTGTTACGACTGGGGCAACATCAAATTCCGTGGGTTGAAGCAAAACCCCTTTCATTCCAGCTTTCATCCCAAGAGCCGAAGCGTTCCCAATTCATCATCTTCTACACCCCTAGTTGTTGTCACCACTAGACAGGGGCAAGTTATTCACTCGTCAAAGACCTGAATTGGGACAATCCTGCGTCTCTTGGTCCCTCAAAATCTTCGGCAATAGCCATGTCGGTCATTCCTTCACTTGCCATAAAAGTCCAGGCCCTAAACCAATCCCAAGTTAACGGACTCACTCATTCACATTTGCACTCCTATGCATGCTTACTAGACAATGCTTCAAAAAGAGAGAACACAAGTTGTTTACGTGATATCTAAAATTCAGTCATCATGGAAAGAAAGAGAAAACAAGTGAGGTTGTTTGTAAATAAAAACCTTGAGAACACCGGAGTTTGAATCAAATTCCATTTTTTTTCTCTCAACAAAATGGTCAATAATCATCTCAATTCCTTGCATTCAAAGTCTTGCATCTCATCATCACAAAAATGTTTCATCATTCATATCTTATTTTTCGCCTCATGCATTTAGGCGTTCCATTTTGCATCATGCCAACATCATCATTTCATAAAAGCAAAAAAATCTTCCATCTCATTCCATCAAGCATCAAAGCATTACATCATAAAAGCAAAAACACGTCATCCCGTGTCATAACATTTGCATCCAAACATTTCACATCATATTCACATTTCATGCATTCATCGCATGTCATCCAAGATGCCTATGTTTCCCAATCAACCATTTCATATCAGGCATCAAAGTATTGCATTTGCATCCTCACATAGCAAGAAGACAAATAGGAAAAATTCTTTAACCAGCTATCTCAGCACATGAAGGGGTCGCCTAAAGTCGGCCGCTTGTAGGGCTTTAGGGCTCGCCTTAACCCTTAGGGATTAGGTTGTTATCTTGTAGGGCTTCAGGGCTCGCCTTGATCCTCAGGGATTAGGTTGTTATCTTGTAGGGCTTTAGTGCTCGCCTGGATCCTTAGGGATTAGGTTGTTATCTTGTAGGGCTTCAGTGCTCGCCTGGATCCTTAGGGATTAGGTTGTTATCTTGCAAGGCTTTGGTGCTCACCTTAATCCTTGGGGGTTAGGATGTTTACCTTGTAGGCACTTGAAGTGTTGATCCTTAACCAAAATAAAAAGGAAGAAAATCGAAAATAGCATCTCATAGCATCCATCATTCCATTAAAATCATCACATCACATACACTGTGCATAACATACATTCATACTCCATTTACATAGATATCTGCATTCCATAGAAAAAAAAGGGGGGCAAATAAGAAAGAAGAGAAAAAATCAAACAGAAAAGGCATCCCACCAAAGTCAATCATTGCATTCATGTGCACCCCAAACATCCAAGTGCACGCATTTCATGCACCATCCAAGAGAAAAGTTATTTCGGACCAGAGAATCCCAAAATCTCATTTTTAGAAAATCATCAACCCCGAGTTAGTAAACTCCATCAACCCTGAGTTAGTAAACTCCATCAACCCTGAGTTAGTAAACTCCCTCAACACAGAGTTAGTGAACTCCCACAGAGTTAGTGAACTCCCACCGAGTTAGTGAACTCCTTCCACAGATCACAACATTGTGTACGAGCACGCAATGGATCCATCAGACTTCGTCAAGTCCTTCGGATTAGTTGTGTCAGCCTAAGGCATAGCGTAAATCCATTGATCAAATCAGTTCCGGACCTGATGTTGATCGGTCGCTCGAAAAGGCCACCCCCCCCAGAGCTCGGACTCGACAAGAGTCCGTTAAAAGGTTTTAGGCAGCCTTCCAGACCCCGAGTTAGTAAACTCCATCAACCCTGAGTTAGTAAACTCCCTCAACACAGAGTTAGTGAACTCCCACAGAGTTAGTGAACTCCCACCGAGTTAGTGAACTCCTTCCACAGATCACAACATTGTGTACGAGCACGCAATGGATCCATCAGACTTCGTCAAGTCCTTCGGATTAGTTGTGTCAGCCTAAGGCATAGCGTAAATCCATTGATCAAATCAGTTCCGGACCTGATGTTGATCGGCCGCTCGAAAGGCCCCCTCAGACCGTTTTACTAGTACCATAGCTAGTAGCGCTCCTTCAGACCACGATGGTCCTTCAATTAAGGCCTAGGCAGCCTTCCAGACCCTGAGTGGTCCTTCAGAGCCTTAGTGCTCCTTCAGACCCTGAGTGGTCCTTCAGAGCCTTAGTGCTCCTTCAGATCCCGAGTGGTCCATCATTTTCTCTCTCAGTTAATGCACCAAGTGTTAACCGTTCCCCGTTTGTTCTCAAGCCGATCTATTCAAAAGATATATATAGAAAAAGAAAAAGAGGAAAATTCGGGTTTCCCTAAGCAGACAAAATCGGTATAATTTCTGAATTCTTTATTTCTATTTTGCCTCGAAATATGTCCTGCGCAATTCATATTTCTTGTCAAAATCCAAATAAAGAGGGGCAGCTGTCATACCCCAATTTTGTCCGGCTTAGGTCAAAACCCTAATTTTCTCCACAAAAAAATAAAAATAAATTATGCATTGCATTTTGAATCCTAGAAACCGCTCCAAAGTTTTTGGAATCATTCTTAGGGATAGAATGCACTTTTTAAGAAACTAGGGTTTTGAAAAATATTTTATGCATGTATGGCAAGGACCTAAAAGCATTTTTTTGGAAAACAAGAATTGATTTCTAAGCCAAGAATCGATTTATAGTATGTTGCATAGGTCTTGAAAATCGATTTTTAAGCTCTTCCATAGGCCATGAATCGATTCCTCATTGCTTTAACTAAACATGGAATCGATTTTCACCTATTATATATGTCCTGAAAATCGATTTCCCTCTCCTTTCATAGGCCTTGAAATCGATTTTCAGGCCATTTTAAAGAGGTGAAAATCGATTCCTCCTTTTTCCATAGGCCATACAATCGATTCCCATCATTTCCAAAAATAAAGAATCGATTCCTACATGTTTCCAAAGACCACAGAATCGATTTTCAGGATCTCCAAATGTCCTGAAAATCGATTCCTACCATTTTCCATAGGCCATATAATCGATTCTTGTCATTTCCAAAAGAAAAGAATCGATTCCTACATATTTCCAAAGGCTCAAACAATCGATTCATCCTTGCCATAAATGTTTTAAAAAATTTTTTACGCTTTCCTAAGCCTATAAATAGGCCGCCTCAAATCACATTTTCAGGGGCACACATCTCACGGAGAGGAGATCTCACAGGACAGGGAAAAACTTCACAGGGTCAGAAAAACAGACACAGCTCACAAGATCAGAGAGAAGAATTGCTACACACACATTTTTCACAAGATCTGAGAAGAATTGCTCCAGAAACATTTTCACGAGATCTGGGAAGACAACTCTCGCAAATCTCATTTTCCAGTTCTCCGCTTCATTTTTGTTCTTCAGATCTGTAATATCTGTCTTCATCAGAGGTATTTCTGTTTTTATATTTGTTAAAATTCAGTCATTCTGATCCATGCCAAAATTGCCCTATGTGATTTAATTTAGCTGTAGTGTCCTTGTCGATGATGAACCACATGATTCCCACTTATGCCTAGTGCATCATTTTCTAAGTGGTGAAGATGGTCTCAGATGATTCAACCTCTCCTTTCAAACCTTTTCAAAAAAAAAAACATTTTTAATCAGAACTACGTCGCTTTGATTCCCGTTCGGGATACGTAGGAGCGAGCCACGTTCTCGTCAAGCGCAACAAATAAAAATCCTTTTCATCCCCATAAACAAATTATTTTCATAAAAACAAACAAAAAGGATCATTTTCCAACCCATTGTTGCTAATAGCTCATCAGAGCCTCTGTTCGTTTGGCTATTGGCGACAATGTCTTTTTCTCATAAGAATAATAAACGATGGTCCATCATAACCTTTGTTAGTTTGATCATTGTGCAAATCAATCTTTTTCGAAAATCACTTTCAAAAAGATAATAAAAACGAGTTGTTATCAATAGTCCATCAGAACCTTTGTTCGTTTGACTAGCAGTACAACTCTCTCTTTTTTGAGTATTTAGTAGTGATTCATTATAGCCTCTGCTAGTTTAATCATTTGCTAATGCTCATCCTATTTCAAAAAACTCACTAAAAAAGATAAAAAACAAAAACTTTTCAAAAAGAACCTAGAACTACGTCGCCTTTGATTCTCCACTCGGAGATACGTAGGAGCAGGGCCACGCCCCTGTCAAGCGCAAAAATAAACAATTTCTAAATTAAAAAACACAAACACATCTCTTTCATAAAACAAAAATCAAAAATCTTATTTTCAAAGTAGGGGATTAAGTCGGTCGTACGGCCGGGTTAATCATCGTTTTAGGATAAGTGAACTGTGGTCCTTCAGAGCCCCAGCGCTCCTTCAGCCCCCAGCGGCCCTTCAGACCCCCAGTGGTCCTTCAACACAGATCACACAATCCTAAGACCCCTACATTAAAAAACACCAACCCACAAACATTTTCTACACACCAAGAACTACGTAGCTTTGAATTCTCCATCGTACCGGGAGATACGTAGGAGCGGGCCATGTCCCGTCAAGCACTGTTTTCTAAAAAACCTTTTTCCCCCCCTTTTTCACCAAAAATAATATTTTCATTAAAAGTTTTCCCATTCATCTCCAAATAGGAAATAAATAGGCAAATCTAGGTATTTTTCAAATCAAACGTTAAAACCACACATTTAATTAGAGGTTCCCTTTCGGTAGAAAGGACGTGCGTGGTGCTAACACCTTCCTCGCACGTAATCGACCCCCGAACCTATATCTCTAGTTTCAAAAGACCATCCGCTTTGTTCAAAAGACCTTTTTTCAATGTTTTGGTCTTAAAATTAAAATATTGGTGGCGGCTCCAAATTTTTCCACGTTGTACATTGAGAAACCCCAAAATGGGATTTTTCGGGGTGCAACACCCGACTCGCCGACAGCGCCTCGTGGTGCGACAGGGTCCGGGTACAACCGGGCTCTCACCCTCTACGGCGCCCCCTTCCAGGGGACTTGGGCGCGGTCCGCCGCTGAGGACGCTTCTCCAGACTACAATTCGAACGCCAAGGGCGGCCGATTCTCATGGTGGGCTCTTCCCAGGCGACAGGCGCCTAAGGATCCTGGCGCCCAGGCAACAGGCACAGAAGGAACCTGGCGCCCAGGCAATAGGCATAGAAGGAACCTGGCGCCCAGACAACAGGCGCAGAGGAAGCTGGCGCCAAAGAAACAAGCACGCAAGGAACCTGGCGCCCAGGCAACTGGCACGCAAGGCACCTACCCACACAGTGACACTGAAAGCCAACCACATCACAACGTGCCTCGTCCGGCAAATTTGTCCCACAACCAATGTTCCCGGAAAGCCCAGTACTTTGTTGCTTGTGTGGCGCCATTAGCCAGTAGTATAATCCAACCCTCGCAGTCCCCTCTCACCTAACCTGGCCCTTTCTTGAGGAGTCAGGATACCCACATTCAAGGAGCAGAGTTCTCTCCTTGGCGCAATCGTTTGAAGAACAGAGGAATCAAAGAACTTGCTCAAACCCCTGGCTGAATCCACGGCCAGGCTCTAAGAGTTTGAACCAAGGAACAACATCAGCATAATCATTCCCTTTCCTAAAAATATGAAAACAAACTAAGGTCATGGAGTTGAGAAGGACCATGCAGATAACCAACACGTTTGGAGATTCCAAGGCACAATGAAAGGGGAAGAGAAAACTATAACAACAAGATGAGAATCACTCTCAAGCCACAAACGACGCTAACCCTTTTTTTAAGCTAATTCAATACTGGCTTCCATATATGGCATCGACTAGTTCAGCGTGAAGAGCGTATTTTATACCAAGGCCGAGCACAAAACAACCAAGAGTGGGAGTGCTGCTATCACGAAAAATACCTCTACTAGCAACCAAACCAGGATAGCCCCTAACAGCACCGCCTGTATTGCATTTAACCCAAAAACAATGAGAGGCTTTCCAAAAAACCTCAATAACCATAGGTATCTTCCAAGGTTTACCAGCAACCAAAAAATCCTTAAGAATAAACAAGTCCTGTATAGAGGTAGAGTTGTGTTATTGCTAAGAGTGACGGAAAGATTAACATTTACAATAATCGAGTTTATTTGAAAAGAGGGCGGAAGCTTTTTTTGTCGAAGCGAATCTTACTTCGAGAGTGCCAAATACCCCAGAAAACATTAATAACAGCGGAATTCACAACATCATGCACCTGGTTTGGCCAAGGGCGCAAACAAACATTCATGATAGCTTCTAGAGAGGACGTGTTTATGTGGAGTGAGAGCTTGGCACTAAGCGAGGATCAAATATGCTTAGTGAAAGAACATTCACAAAAGAGATGTAGAGAATATTTTGAGGCCACTTCATAGAGATTACAAATGCAAACAGTGCCACAACCACGACTTTTAAGATGTTTAAACAGTTGTCGAGGGTGGATGTGTTGTCCTAATGGGCTCATTAATTTAATAAAACATGTTTTAATTTAAAAAAGATAACATGTTTTTATTGTGTACTCCATCATTTTGCAATGGCTTTGTGGAATTAATTTAAAAAAAGGGATATATTAATGAGTATTACTAGTACATTTTAATTTAGATTAATGTCTAGGGGTGTTCGTGGGTCGGTTTGGATCGGATTTGACCAAATCTGTTGCCCGAACGAATGATAATTATTCGGTTTGGGTTGGTTCGGATTTTACATTTTTTCCTCCAAAATCCGTACCAAACCGAACCGATATTGGACGGGTTGGTTTGGATTGGGCTCACGGGTCATTCACTAAAATATTAATTTTCTAATATATAAAAAAAACATTTTTTTATGATATTCCAACACTTTAAATAGCTAAAAAAATTGAAAATCACACGAAATCAAACTCAAATCCACTAATAGTCTTCTCATTCATAGTATTAAAATTTTACAACTTAATCATAAATTATTACGGTAAAAATTCTAAGCAAACAAAATCGTGTGCATCTAAAATTACAAATTTGTTATGACGTAATATGGGTTGGCTCGGGTTCGCGGATTTGATTTTTAAAATCCGTTGCCCGATCCAAACAACTACGGGTTGGTTTGGATTTGTTCGATTTTGACCCGAACACGAAAAACATTCGAATCAAATATATCGGTTTGGATTGGATCGTGGATTCGTTTGAATTTGCCCGAACCACTGAACGCCCCTATTAATGTCAACGGGAACATAATGAAAATAACGACATAACGGGAACATAGTCAGCTTTGGTCAATTCATATTAGTTAAATTTAGTTCAAATGCATTGCAACCATATATTTCCTTATAGGAGATAAATCGATCATATATTGATCAAGATTACGAGAATTTAGTAAAACAAGAAAACTAACATCATAGGAGACTATGAAGCGGTTTGTATATGGGTTGAATTCTGTGCTAGTATTTGTTTTAAAAATTGATCAATTAACTAAATATTAATTGCTTATTTTTTTGATAAAATTGTCAGTAGTTACTATTAACTATGCACGTGCATCTTGAAAACTGAGGGGACATGGTAGTTTGAATACCATTATTCAGTAGTCCTTCAATCTTCTAGCGCATTATTGTACTACTATCTGTTACTACTACAATTTAGGCTTTTCGCATCGGTTAAAAATGACTTTTCGCATCGGTTCCGTGTCCGTTATAGATTCAGGCGATGTTAAAAGTACGCACCTTTTGCATCAGGTACAGACCTGATGCGAAAAGTATTTTTCGCATCAGTTGTATTACCACCCGATGCCAAAAGTCCCTTTTAATTAGATTTTAACACCTTTTTGGCATCGGATTTTCAGAACCACCTGATGCGAAAAGTACTTTTCGCATCAGGTCCTGATGGGAACCGATGTTAAAACTAACTTTTTTTTTAAAAAAAAAAAAACTCAACATTTACATGTATTGAAAGAGAGGAAAGTGAAGCATGCTACGATTTACATGTGTCTCGCTTATATATAAATACAAAACCAGACAAAAATACACTTACATATGTATATAAACAATAAATGTACTTATATAGGTGAATTGGACAGGGCAATCAAAAGTTACATGGAAAAGTACAAGAGGACACATCACTCTAATGTAGGTGAATTGATTTTGAACAATACATATCATTCTGCTAAAACCAGGGGAACCAAGGAAATTCAATACATCGAAGCAGTACCCAATGCAGTTCTAATTATAATATAACTAACTAAATGTATTGTGACAAAAGTTGCTAATTTACAGCCATGCTGCTCAAAATTTATACCACATTATTAAACTTATTATGTGTGATATGTCCAGTTTAGCAACAACAACAGAACATGGCATTAAAATCTTTAAACTACAAATTGCAAACCACATTCTAACTTAGAAAAGGCAAGGCTCCACAGACTCACGGCTTGGACTAGATCACCAGATCCAAATAACTGATTGTGAATGAGAATGACATGGCTGAGGATGGAATCATCCAGATGCTTCCATTCTTCATCCAATATATCATATTCATCCAACGATTCCATCTGATTAAATAAACCGATTTCATTCAGATGACAAACATGTAAATTATGTAATGGATGGAATCTATATAGAACAGATATTTAGCATCAAAAATTCATCTTACTTTGTCTGTGGGTTTTTCTTCATTGGAAAATTCTTTCCATTCTGAAAATGCTTCAGTTGCACTTGAGCTTGCAAGAGCTCGTATTTCAATATCAATAACACTCTCAATTTGGAATTGTCGCGGCTTAAACTTGTACTGTTGAGCATCAAATTCACCTTTTGATTTGGCAGAAACTTTCATACCCATCCAGAGGTTGGCAAACTCAACAAATATCTTGTGCAGGAGCTGGTACAGAAGAAATAGAATGTTGTAAGAGAATAATCATTACAATTAATACAAAAACAAATGAATAAGTTGGCATAAAAAACCAGAGTATAGAAACTGACCATATAAGATTCCCGGTCAATTATTTTTGTATTAGCTATAGAATATGCAAGTTGAACAAGAATGTTCTCAACAGCTAGATCTAACAAATAGTGCCTACAACAGAAGCTTTAGAAAAAAGTTATAAAAGGACAGCATAAGACATCAGAAGACACCTATATCATATGTGTTCTCAGGGCACCAACCAACACCTATACTATCTCAATCACAGCTCGACCAACAATTTTTCCTTCATTGAGATCTTGGAATGCTTTGCCTGCCTCCTCAAAAGTGTATTTTTTAGTAACAGCCTGGTCAAGATTGAAGATACCTGTTTCTGCCAATCTAATTAACTTTGGAGGATCTTGCCTCGCCTTGCCTCCATATGACCCAATAATTTGTATCTGTTTAAATACAAATTTAATGAGATTGTAACCAGATATAATGATATCATAAATAGAGAATAATAAAGCTCCTCTCCTTACTCACCTTTCTACGAACCAGACGATTTATATCCACCTGTCCTAAAGAACCAGCTTTTGCCAGTCCAACCATCACAGCTTTCCCTCCATCCTTCACACTTTGTACGCATTGAGCAAATGTTTGTGGATTCCCTAAGGCTTCCACAGCAACATCAACTCCCTTTCCACCAGTAATTTTCATTATCTTTTCAATGGGATCTTCCTTTGCTGAATTTATAGTGTGAGTAGCACCTAATGTCTTTGCTTTCTGTAACTTTTCATCCTGAATATCAACAGCAATTACATCTGAGGCACCAAATGCTCTAGCTATCTGCAAACAACTGGTTACCGAAAGTTCCAAACACTTAGACATGAGCATATTGACTGAAATTAAATGTGTTATAACACAAACAAGAAACATCTATTTTTTCTTTATCAACTCCTTAACTTCAGATTATTTGAAGACAACAACAAACTACAGAGTGTTATCTAATTTAACTCGCCTAAGCATCGTTAACCATAAAAGGGAGAGCCTAATGCTATAAAACTCCCACCATGGCAGGGTATTAGGAAGAGTTAGGTCCACTGTTGTCTGTTATTCGAGGCAAGCTTACACCGCATCTGCAAGAGACTGATTCCACGACTCAAATCCATGACAATCCAAGCGAGCATTACCACGACAACAAAAAACATCAAAAGGAAGTAGGCACAGTTAATTGAATATTTAACAGTGACACCCCTTGAAAGTTGATTTTCTTACCTAGAACCAACACCCCCAGTTCCAATAACAGCAACAGAATCACCAGGACGAACTTGAGCCGCATGAGCCATAGCACCATAAGCAGTAAAAACAGCACATCCTAGAATTGCAGACTCGATATATGGCATTGAGTTTGGCAATACAGCTAATGCATTTGCTGGAACAACACAGTATTCAGCAAGCCCTCCCATACTAAACATGAACACCGGCTTTCCTAATAATAAATAATAAATACGCTAAGATTTCAGATCTTGAAGGGAAAATGGAAAACCTAAAGATAAACAATGAAAAGAAATTATACATCCATCTGCTACCGCTCTGCTTGAGATCGAGAACTTGGACGACGATTTCAGGAAGATCTGATGAAGAGTCTGGGGATGGATTCGCAAGGAGGGTGGAAATGGCATCTAGACTCACCGATTTGGCCGATGGAGGAAGGAAATGAGCGCTGAACGGAGTGCCAAAAGTGAGGGGTTGGCGGTGTATTGGGGCGCAGCAACGGCGTGACTCTTGTGGTGACGATGGATAGAGATAGAGACCGAAGAGAGTGAGAGTGCTTCACGAAGAGAGAACGAAGGCAGCAACGGAGAACGAAGGCCGCAACGGCGCAGCAACGGCGTGACTCTTGTGCGTGAATGGGAGCGATGGAATCCATTTTTGGTTGCAGAGAGTGAGAGTCACTGTAACGAAGAGGGATTTTTGGTTAGAGAGTGAGTGTGTTTGGCGAAGAGGGTTTTAAGAAATTGATAAATTGGGGCTTTTTAACATCAGGTGCAACGAGAGAACTGATATTAAAAGTGTAATCATGCATTTCTACATCGGTTCCTATATCAACCGATGCGAAAAATGTTCACATAATTTCAAAAATGCCACCGCATTTTTATCCACATCGGTTAGTATTTGAACCGATGCCAATTCCTGATGTAAAATCCATTTTTTCTACTAGTATAGTCTTCTATTCTTCTGAACTTTTCATTCACAATTGTTGATTCATTATTATTCAAGCCTCAAATATTTCATTCATTATCTTGTGCATATTTCTTAGGCTATTAAGCTATCAACACCACATTCATCGCATCATCGCAATCACAAATTCACAACGGCACCTCATTAAGTCATCATAACTCATCTCTATTCACTTTCTTTCTTTAATATATTTGTTTCTTGAGAGGATAGTTCTTCCTCAATCCCAACCTCATCTTCCTATTTAATTCAATAATCCTTCTCAGTTACCTTCCTTTACTAGCTCTATTACAATTGATTTATATTTCTCTAAAAGTTTAGTGTGTGTCTCTGTTAATTAAAGTTTTCTGCAGTAGTTAATTTATATTTCTCCTAAATTATGTTTCAGTTTTGTTTTGGTGCTATGTTTTAAAAATTTAATGTTAGTACATGATCCGTGGGCCCAATCCAAACCAACCCATTCAATATCGGGTTGGTGTGCTTCGGATTTTATAGAAAAAAACTCAAAATCCAAACCAACTCAAACCGATTAAATATGATTGGTTCAGGCAACAGGTTGAGTCAAAATCCATCCAAAGGAACCCGTGAACACCCCTAGTCTCTCCTGTCTGCTCTGCGCGTGCCGCCGAGGTGGTGGCGCGGCCACTACTTCGGTACGAGCCAATCCCTAGACGCGACGCATCTGGTTTGTGTATGGTCTGTACGGCGGCGCATGCAGCTCGGGTCCTTCGCGAGTACTATTTGTGCTTCTATTCCTCGGCCAATTATTGCGCTACTCGGCATCCTTTCCTCTGCTCAGCTAGAGTCTCCTTTGAGGCAAGTGGGAGCCCTTCTCAGACTCCTGGAGCTTGGGTCGAAAATTTTCAAACACCCTGGATAAGCAACCCTTTGATCTCCGATCCCTTCAGGACGAACATGCTCAAAGCCCTACAGGGTGGTCGGCCTCGTTGGAGTTTCGTTTCCCGATGTTTGATGATATATTGTTGCTTGACCAAACGACCTTATTATTTATGAAGTTTGCACCTACCCCCGGGCTCTTGTCAGGGCGTTGGTGCTTCTGCTTTCCTGAGTGCATTTAGTGCCTAATTGAATGCTCTCTCAACTATTCCTCCTTCGGTCTGTGTATAAATAGAGTCTTGCCCATCCCATTGGTGTTGTGTCTGCTGCTCTTTTCTTGTCGCTCTTTCGATGATGTCAAAGCGATCACTATTGGTCGGTAGAGTGTTCCTTTTCGGTTATGCTCTCCTGTGATCTGAGTTGGGGTCGTGCGAAGTACCTAGTCGACTCTTCGCGTCATCTAGGGTTCGCCAATTCCTACACAGGTTTTCCAGAGCATTGTAATCTTTATTCTTCGGCTTGTTCTGAGGAAGTTGCAGGATACATAATGGAAATTTGGTGGAGTTGATTGCGAGGGGGTGATGGTGAGTCGTTGTCGTCTACTTTTCCCCTCTTTGTTTTGGTGAAATCTCCTGGGTGTGAGTCATTGTTTTATGCTCCATTTAGCTCATTGATATAATCTTGCGGGTTGCAAAATGAAGAGGTGTGTGCTTGGTGCTACTCTTTCTGGGATGTCTAATTTACATTTTTGTCATTGCCGAGAGGGGATTTCTGTTTTCTTCTAGCCAGTTTGGGGCGTACGTCTTCCTTAGGTTGTGGTGAAATCATGATTTCTTGTTTGGTTTTGATGGTTGCTCGGCGTTCTTCGAGTTTCATGTTTGTTGGCGGAAATATATATATATATATATAGTCAGCTCATGAACCAAATGAGTTGAACTTATACATAGCTTGAATTCGGCTGATTGGTTCAAGAACCAAGTTCAACGAGTTATTTATCGCATTGAGTCTCGAACTATTCTCGGGTAGGTTCGGTTCATTTCCACCCCTACCTAAATAAATGATTGGTTCCATCTCCATTCAATTCTAGGTTTCTTCAATTTCAATTTTTTAATAAATGGCTTCAATTTCGATTTTAGAATAGAAAACTTTTAGAGAAACTATACAAATTGAAAATGATACTCTGGTTGACATACTTAATTATATAATAAGACTTGATTCTTTTCCAAATGTCTTTGTTACTTATAATATAATGTTAATGATTCTGGTAACCGTTGCTTCGGCGGAAATAAGTTTTTCAAAACTAAATTTAATAAAATCTTACTTAAGATCAACAATTCGGTCACTAAAACATAATTAAAAGAATAGTATAAGTCTGCGACCAAAATTTCGGTCACTAAATTTATTTACTTAATAACCATTGAAAGAAACATTGCAATTAACGATCGAAAATTTCAGTCTCTAACTTTAGTGACTGATATTCGGCCAGTAATTATTGGCGGATTTACTGGCCGAATTTCGGCCGGTAATTATTGGCTGAAATTCGGCCAGTAATTATTGGCGGATTTACTGGCCCAATGCAGTTCTAATTATAATATAACTAACTAAATGTATTGTGACAAAAGTTGCTAATTTACAGCCATGCTGCTCAAAATTTATACCACATTATTAAACTTATTATGTGTGATATGTCCAGTTTAGCAACAACAACAGAACATGGCATTAAAATCTTTAAACTACAAATTGCAAACCACATTCTAACTTAGAAAAGGCAAGGCTCCACAGACTCACGGCTTGGACTAGATCACCAGATCCAAATAACTGATTGTGAATGAGAATGACATGGCTGAGGATGGAATCATCCAGATGCTTCCATTCTTCATCCAATATATCATATTCATCCAACGATTCCATCTGATTAAATAAACCGATTTCATTCAGATGACAAACATGTAAATTATGTAATGGATGGAATCTATATAGAACAGATATTTAGCATCAAAAATTCATCTTACTTTGTCTGTGGGTTTTTCTTCATTGGAAAATTCTTTCCATTCTGAAAATGCTTCAGTTGCACTTGAGCTTGCAAGAGCTCGTATTTCAATATCAATAACACTCTCAATTTGGAATTGTCGCGGCTTAAACTTGTACTGTTGAGCATCAAATTCACCTTTTGATTTGGCAGAAACTTTCATACCCATCCAGAGGTTGGCAAACTCAACAAATATCTTGTGCAGGAGCTGGTACAGAAGAAATAGAATGTTGTAAGAGAATAATCATTACAATTAATACAAAAACAAATGAATAAGTTGGCATAAAAAACCAGAGTATAGAAACTGACCATATAAGATTCCCGGTCAATTATTTTTGTATTAGCTATAGAATATGCAAGTTGAACAAGAATGTTCTCAACAGCTAGATCTAACAAATAGTGCCTACAACAGAAGCTTTAGAAAAAAGTTATAAAAGGACAGCATAAGACATCAGAAGACACCTATATCATATGTGTTCTCAGGGCACCAACCAACACCTATACTATCTCAATCACAGCTCGACCAACAATTTTTCCTTCATTGAGATCTTGGAATGCTTTGCCTGCCTCCTCAAAAGTGTATTTTTTAGTAACAGCCTGGTCAAGATTGAAGATACCTGTTTCTGCCAATCTAATTAACTTTGGAGGATCTTGCCTCGCCTTGCCTCCATATGACCCAATAATTTGTATCTGTTTAAATACAAATTTAATGAGATTGTAACCAGATATAATGATATCATAAATAGAGAATAATAAAGCTCCTCTCCTTACTCACCTTTCTACGAACCAGACGATTTATATCCACCTGTCCTAAAGAACCAGCTTTTGCCAGTCCAACCATCACAGCTTTCCCTCCATCCTTCACACTTTGTACGCATTGAGCAAATGTTTGTGGATTCCCTAAGGCTTCCACAGCAACATCAACTCCCTTTCCACCAGTAATTTTCATTATCTTTTCAATGGGATCTTCCTTTGCTGAATTTATAGTGTGAGTAGCACCTAATGTCTTTGCTTTCTGTAACTTTTCATCCTGAATATCAACAGCAATTACATCTGAGGCACCAAATGCTCTAG
The DNA here is from genome assembly GCA_039519185.1 of Astragalus membranaceus. Lineage (NCBI taxonomy): Eukaryota > Viridiplantae > Streptophyta > Magnoliopsida > Fabales > Fabaceae > Astragalus > Astragalus membranaceus. The sequence continues at coordinate 623,778 of CM076853.1, read as the reverse complement.
CTATCTGCAAACAACTGGTTACCGAAAGTTCCAAACACTTAGACATGAGCATATTGACTGAAATTAAATGTGTTATAACACAAACAAGAAACATCTATTTTTTCTTTATCAACTCCTTAACTTCAGATTATTTGAAGACAACAACAAACTACAGAGTGTTATCTAATTTAACTCGCCTAAGCATCGTTAACCATAAAAGGGAGAGCCTAATGCTATAAAACTCCCACCATGGCAGGGTATTAGGAAGAGTTAGGTCCACTGTTGTCTGTTATTCGAGGCAAGCTTACACCGCATCTGCAAGAGACTGATTCCACGACTCAAATCCATGACAATCCAAGCGAGCATTACCACGACAACAAAAAACATCAAAAGGAAGTAGGCACAGTTAATTGAATATTTAACAGTGACACCCCTTGAAAGTTGATTTTCTTACCTAGAACCAACACCCCCAGTTCCAATAACAGCAACAGAATCACCAGGACGAACTTGAGCCGCATGAGCCATAGCACCATAAGCAGTAAAAACAGCACATCCTAGAATTGCAGACTCGATATATGGCATTGAGTTTGGCAATACAGCTAATGCATTTGCTGGAACAACACAGTATTCAGCAAGCCCTCCCATACTAAACATGAACACCGGCTTTCCTAATAATAAATAATAAATACGCTAAGATTTCAGATCTTGAAGGGAAAATGGAAAACCTAAAGATAAACAATGAAAAGAAATTATACATCCATCTGCTACCGCTCTGCTTGAGATCGAGAACTTGGACGACGATTTCAGGAAGATCTGATGAAGAGTCTGGGGATGGATTCGCAAGGAGGGTGGAAATGGCATCTAGACTCACCGATTTGGCCGATGGAGGAAGGAAATGAGCGCTGAACGGAGTGCCAAAAGTGAGGGGTTGGCGGTGTATTGGGGCGCAGCAACGGCGTGACTCTTGTGGTGACGATGGATAGAGATAGAGACCGAAGAGAGTGAGAGTGCTTCACGAAGAGAGAACGAAGGCAGCAACGGAGAACGAAGGCCGCAACGGCGCAGCAACGGCGTGACTCTTGTGCGTGAATGGGAGCGATGGAATCCATTTTTGGTTGCAGAGAGTGAGAGTCACTGTAACGAAGAGGGATTTTTGGTTAGAGAGTGAGTGTGTTTGGCGAAGAGGGTTTTAAGAAATTGATAAATTGGGGCTTTTTAACATCAGGTGCAACGAGAGAACTGATATTAAAAGTGTAATCATGCATTTCTACATCGGTTCCTATATCAACCGATGCGAAAAATGTTCACATAATTTCAAAAATGCCACCGCATTTTTATCCACATCGGTTAGTATTTGAACCGATGCCAATTCCTGATGTAAAATCCATTTTTTCTACTAGTATAGTCTTCTATTCTTCTGAACTTTTCATTCACAATTGTTGATTCATTATTATTCAAGCCTCAAATATTTCATTCATTATCTTGTGCATATTTCTTAGGCTATTAAGCTATCAACACCACATTCATCGCATCATCGCAATCACAAATTCACAACGGCACCTCATTAAGTCATCATAACTCATCTCTATTCACTTTCTTTCTTTAATATATTTGTTTCTTGAGAGGATAGTTCTTCCTCAATCCCAACCTCATCTTCCTATTTAATTCAATAATCCTTCTCAGTTACCTTCCTTTACTAGCTCTATTACAATTGATTTATATTTCTCTAAAAGTTTAGTGTGTGTCTCTGTTAATTAAAGTTTTCTGCAGTAGTTAATTTATATTTCTCCTAAATTATGTTTCAGTTTTGTTTTGGTGCTATGTTTTAAAAATTTAATGTTAGTACATGATCCGTGGGCCCAATCCAAACCAACCCATTCAATATCGGGTTGGTGTGCTTCGGATTTTATAGAAAAAAACTCAAAATCCAAACCAACTCAAACCGATTAAATATGATTGGTTCAGGCAACAGGTTGAGTCAAAATCCATCCAAAGGAACCCGTGAACACCCCTAGTCTCTCCTGTCTGCTCTGCGCGTGCCGCCGAGGTGGTGGCGCGGCCACTACTTCGGTACGAGCCAATCCCTAGACGCGACGCATCTGGTTTGTGTATGGTCTGTACGGCGGCGCATGCAGCTCGGGTCCTTCGCGAGTACTATTTGTGCTTCTATTCCTCGGCCAATTATTGCGCTACTCGGCATCCTTTCCTCTGCTCAGCTAGAGTCTCCTTTGAGGCAAGTGGGAGCCCTTCTCAGACTCCTGGAGCTTGGGTCGAAAATTTTCAAACACCCTGGATAAGCAACCCTTTGATCTCCGATCCCTTCAGGACGAACATGCTCAAAGCCCTACAGGGTGGTCGGCCTCGTTGGAGTTTCGTTTCCCGATGTTTGATGATATATTGTTGCTTGACCAAACGACCTTATTATTTATGAAGTTTGCACCTACCCCCGGGCTCTTGTCAGGGCGTTGGTGCTTCTGCTTTCCTGAGTGCATTTAGTGCCTAATTGAATGCTCTCTCAACTATTCCTCCTTCGGTCTGTGTATAAATAGAGTCTTGCCCATCCCATTGGTGTTGTGTCTGCTGCTCTTTTCTTGTCGCTCTTTCGATGATGTCAAAGCGATCACTATTGGTCGGTAGAGTGTTCCTTTTCGGTTATGCTCTCCTGTGATCTGAGTTGGGGTCGTGCGAAGTACCTAGTCGACTCTTCGCGTCATCTAGGGTTCGCCAATTCCTACACAGGTTTTCCAGAGCATTGTAATCTTTATTCTTCGGCTTGTTCTGAGGAAGTTGCAGGATACATAATGGAAATTTGGTGGAGTTGATTGCGAGGGGGTGATGGTGAGTCGTTGTCGTCTACTTTTCCCCTCTTTGTTTTGGTGAAATCTCCTGGGTGTGAGTCATTGTTTTATGCTCCATTTAGCTCATTGATATAATCTTGCGGGTTGCAAAATGAAGAGGTGTGTGCTTGGTGCTACTCTTTCTGGGATGTCTAATTTACATTTTTGTCATTGCCGAGAGGGGATTTCTGTTTTCTTCTAGCCAGTTTGGGGCGTACGTCTTCCTTAGGTTGTGGTGAAATCATGATTTCTTGTTTGGTTTTGATGGTTGCTCGGCGTTCTTCGAGTTTCATGTTTGTTGGCGGAAATATATATATATATATATATAGTCAGCTCATGAACCAAATGAGTTGAACTTATACATAGCTTGAATTCGGCTGATTGGTTCAAGAACCAAGTTCAACGAGTTATTTATCGCATTGAGTCTCGAACTATTCTCGGGTAGGTTCGGTTCATTTCCACCCCTACCTAAATAAATGATTGGTTCCATCTCCATTCAATTCTAGGTTTCTTCAATTTCAATTTTTTAATAAATGGCTTCAATTTCGATTTTAGAATAGAAAACTTTTAGAGAAACTATACAAATTGAAAATGATACTCTGGTTGACATACTTAATTATATAATAAGACTTGATTCTTTTCCAAATGTCTTTGTTACTTATAATATAATGTTAATGATTCTGGTAACCGTTGCTTCGGCGGAAATAAGTTTTTCAAAACTAAATTTAATAAAATCTTACTTAAGATCAACAATTCGGTCACTAAAACATAATTAAAAGAATAGTATAAGTCTGCGACCAAAATTTCGGTCACTAAATTTATTTACTTAATAACCATTGAAAGAAACATTGCAATTAACGATCGAAAATTTCAGTCTCTAACTTTAGTGACTGATATCTTGGTTGCTAACCTTATCGGTCACTATTTCGGCTGCTAAATTAAGAATTCAAGGCGGACAACTATTCTTTTTGAACTTGGTCTCTAAATCGGTCTCTACAGTGACCCGATTATATTCAGATCCGAGTAAGGTACAAATCTCCTTCCTATTCGAATGGTTATTCAATACAGAGAAGAATTGACAAAGTCTCCACTACAAAACTTCTTTTCCTAGCAAAATATGTGAGGTGTCCTATCACAGAATTTGTTCACAAGCTCAACTATGAGGCACTATAGCACCGTCTTCTTCCTAGCTCTTCCGATTTCTTTTCATTTTGTTTTATGAGATATGCTCTTTTCTTCTCTTTCTTTCCAATTTTGTTTTATCATTTCTATTTTAAGCTTTTGATTTAGATTTTTATGACCATACATAATATAACATTAGAATTTTATGCAATGAAGAAAGATGATCAGCAAGGTGGTTGGTAGATGTTCTCCCATTGGCCTCTCCAATGGGTGAAAAACTGAAAAAGAATATAGAATATATTGGGCAACCCAGTGTATATATGTGGTGAAAAATTACCGGATATTGAGAGGAAGAAGTGAGTGATTTTGTTTATGGTGAAGGACAAAACACTAATATAACATAACAACTGACATGCTAGCATTTGATTGTTTGATTAAAAGTTGAAGATCTTAAAAATCTGATATGCCAAGAAAGACTTCAAATTTGTCAAAAAAAATTCACTCAATTATTCCAGACATCAGCAAATTCACTCCAAAGTATGGAAGCCGATTGAGATTTAAAAAAATGGAGAGCTAGAGCAAATTAACTTCATTCTCATCTTTCCTCATTCATTTAATGAAACCAAATGTATCATCATAAATAGTAGTCAGTCACACTCACAGTTCTTACATCAAACAATTGAAAATTTTCAAGGGTAAAACAGAGACAAAAACTGCAACAAATAATAAAAATAACATAAGCAAAGTTTCATGGTATTGCTACTCAAGTCTCATCAGTTAACTCAGAATAAAGAAACCCACAGGTTAATATTTTGACTGCCGCACATTTCCTAGAAATTCTCTTTAACTGCCAATTCAATTTCTTCAAGGTGATCACGTAAGACCTTCCACTGCATACACAAGAGACAAAGAGAGTTATATATAATCATTGAATAAAAAAGGATCTTGCAAATATATCTATATAGTTTCAACATCTACCTCATCCATTTCCAATGAGATACCTAAAAACAAGTAAAAAAAAATATGTTATAAAAAGGACACTACTTATAATAAAGGACCAATATAAATAATAAAGGATTTGTTAGAAAGGGGAGGGCAAGCACACATCACACAATTTGTCATTCCAATATAAATAATAGTTTGCTTTCCGTGGCATGGTAAACTAACCTATCAAAAACTGAATATGCATGTTGTCATTTATTTCCTATATATGTTATTCTTTGTTTTCATATCAAGCTGAATTTGTGTGCAGCTATCCAATTTATAGAATTCCTCAGGGACCAACACTCAAGAGTTTGGGCACTTCTTTCCTAACTTTCCATTCTCTGTGTACTAAATTCACAAGTATATCCATGTCTTATTTTTCATTCTAAGTTTCTAACAATGCTAATTCATTTTAGCCAATTTCACATCTCTTTATTTGTGACAGGCAAAAATCAACTTCATGCTTCTAATGGGGATGAAGGAACTCTAAAAAGTGTAAAATAATTAATTCACGCATCAACTATCCATATTATAAGAGTACGTAGGAACTGCAGTTATCATTATCACATCCCATCTTATTAGAGCTTTTATAAAAAATGAACAGATATATAAATTACCTTTTGTTCCATGCATTTTTTTGCCATCCTTAACGTAAAACTCGTGAACATCGACCATAATTTTACCCTTCGAATTCCTCACAGTAACCCTCTTTTTGTCCGAAATCTGTGTTTAACAAAATCAAATAAAAACCCTAGAAATTATAATAAGAGTAAGAAAGAAAAACCCTGGAAATTAAGGATTTTGAAAAACTGACCTCACAAGCGACAATGACCTTAGGATCGTCGTCGTCAGAATCTTTTTTGGGGAATTTTTTCTGAGTAGAAATGTAACCATCGGAAGCTTGGTCACGCTCCTCCCTCTTCTTCCCCTTTCCATACATTTCGCCAAAGTTCAATAATCTCTCACTTTCATCTATCTGTGTGTAAGTGAGAGTGTGAAATGAAAGACCCAATATTCAAAATCTACAAAACATTTGGTTCCTATATAGTAATCAATCACTCAGGAGTGTATTAATGGGAATTTTTCGTTTTTGACAATGGATCAATATTAATGAGGGGTTTTCTCAATTTGGAGTTCCGGTGCATTTTCTCCAGTTCCCAATCCTCACTCTTAAAACATTCCGACATCCCTTTTTTTAAAAATTTAATAAAAACTTTCTATTTCATTTTTTTGAATGGTCTATATTTAACTGGAGGGGACTCCCACGGGACATAATTCTCATCCATCCCATTGGTTTCTATTTCTACATTGGTTTCTACTTTCTATACTTTCATAAATAAAATCAAAAAGTTTTTATTGGTAAGTATAAAATATTAGGGATTTAAAATTGCTTGGTTTATTTTAATAACCACAAAAAACGAATTTAAGAAAAATAATAAGGGTAAAAATGCATTTGATAAAAAAAAGGGTAAAAATGCCTAAACAAGTGAAACGCTATCCGCTCAAACGCTACTTGAAGTAGCGTTTAAAAACCCAAAAAACGCTAAACGCTAATGCTTACCAAATACATGCTCGTCACCCGTTAGTCAAATCCACTATCCGCTAGTGGATGGGACGCACCAAATAGAGCCTTAGTATGCATTAATTTCAAAAAGATTAGAATACAAATTAAATATTTTAATAATATGCATGTTTTTTATGGCTAGTTTTTGATTAGTTGACAATCTAAAAGATGGTGGTATATTAATTAACTCCTAGAAAAAAATGATAACCTCACTCCTCCATTTTATGTGGAAGAATGCCATGGGAATGGAGGATTTCTTTTATTGATAGCCATAAAAAAAACAAATTTCTCAAAGTTATTGTGTGTAAAGTTTGAGAGTCATAATTCAACTGTCCTCAGGTCGGGTAAAAGAAGTTGACGAGATCACCGATTTGAATGAAGAGTTGAGACTGTACATAAAGGAACCAAAGTTATTGTGTGCAGGGCTTGAGAGTCATAATTCAATTGTCCTCAGGTCGAGTAAAAGGAGTTGTCGAGATCACTCGATTTGAATGAAGGGTTGAAATTGTACTTAAAGGAACCATAGTTATTTTTTGTGGCATCGGCGTATCACAAATCATTTGTCATCATGTCATAATGATCTATGTCTTTGTGCATGGGAGAATAACTTTTATTATGCATCAGTCAGATCCTTTTAATGACATTTTTTTTTGCTGTCATCAATAATCGAGTAGACGATATCAAATAGTTTGAACGACTAGGCGAGATCACATGAATAAGTACACAATGTCAAAAAATTCATGATATCTATAAATTTTATGCTACAAAAAACTATAAAAAAAAGTCATACATACCTTAAGAAAAAAAACCATTTATAATTTTGTTATTACGTAAACATCTTCATAGCAAGAAAAACGACATCAATTTGCAGTAGGAAAAGTAAATATTTACTCAAACCTTATGGGCCACTAGTTTGACCAACTGAGTCACCGGTTAGACCACTAAAACGATTAGGTCACACCGGATCACTAACATGCTCAGTTCGATTACTTGGTCGGACCAATTGAACCAGTCAATCCGATTTGGGTTTGATAACTTATGGATTTTAAAAGACTATGTATAAAATGTATAAACTTTATAAGACGTGTAGATTTTGCAATTTGAGTTTTAATAGATTTATGTTATAAAAAATTGTAAAACTTGAAAGGACTTTTTGGATTTAAAGATTTGAAGGGATACATTGAAATTTAAGCAAGCTATAATTGATGATATGCATCGAAGCACAATATAAGCAAGATTAGTATGAGAAATATTAAAAGGTGGACCATTTATATGCTATGCCACTTAAGATAAGTACCCATCAAATTCCTTTGGGTTTCTTAGAATTTACCTTAATATTTTCCTCTTAGATATCTTTCTAATACTAATACGGTATCTGAGATAAACCTAATAAGGGGGCCTATATTCTCACTCTACGATATCTTACATAAGGTTATTGTTCAAACACAAGCTCCAAAGCTTGTGATGGTAAAATCTGCATTTAAAAATTATATGCATTTGTTTGTTATATATCTTATGAATAATTATTTATATCAATTTTGGTATGTGCGAGTATGGGATTCCATTGTGACAAAAATATTTTGCTTTTAGTTGTTCTGGCCATCAAGGTTACAAGAATAGTCTTGTGAAAACTAAATCTGCAATAAAGGAAATTCTGCTTTATCCCAAAAAAAAAATGAAATTTGACTTGTGAAGTTTATGTCAAATATGGATTGTGACTACAAACGAATTATGTATTACCTATAAACTAGATCTCTTAAGATCAATGATAGATTATTTATTAAATCTTTGTGATTTACTTCTGCCAGTTTGATATTCGAAAAGCAATGAAACATAGATAAGGTAACCCCATAAGAAACAATTTTATTAGCTGTTGACACCCGTTTTCGCCGAGGGCTACTCGGCTGGCGTAGAATCGGCTAGCCGAGGGCCGAAGGCTGATCCCCGTCGGTAAAAATAGAAATCTTAGCTGCTTGGGATCTAAATTGACTATACATGACCACCTAGCTAAGATAAACAGCTGAGGTGACTACTCGACTGACGCCCGATTAGCCGAGGTATGACTCGGCCGAGACAAATCGGCTTGACGTGGCTACTGAGTTTATATAGACTTGGAGGCTAATACTTGGTCTTAATGTGTTCATATAATTATTTATTAAATAATTATATGGTTTATTAAAGCAAATATAATGGAGAAAGGCCAAGCCAAGCTACGGTAACCACCTTTCTAAGTTTATGGGAAGTGGGCATGAGGAGTTGGCCGAGGTAAAGGAGCTTGCTTTGGGAGCAAGAATTCAACGCACGCGGACACATTTAGACATTCGAGCGGTTAATACAACGTGGAGAAACACCGTAGAAGTGGAAGCGAAGATATTTTGACCCCACTACCCATGCTAGTGGAAGAGTGGAAGAGTGCTTCCTAGTTTTTAGGGCATGGATGTAATGTAGTGCGTTGATCTTGATTAGTCCAACGGTAGGCAAGTGTTGGCTCGAGTAGTGGCCGACGAGGGCCTATGTATATAAATAGGAGAGTAATTGTACAGAATAGACACACATCAATCAAATCAAACTCTACGTTTATTTTTTACCTATCTTCTTTATCGCATTTATCTTTACGTTTATGCATTAGCCAGTAGTATAATCCAATCCTCACAGTCCCCTCTCACCTAACCTAGCCCTTTCTTGAGGAGTCAGGATACCCACAGTCAAGGAGCAGAGTTCTCTCCTTGGCGCAATCGCTTGAAGAACAAAGGAATCAAAGAACTTGCTCAAACCCCTGGCTAAATCCACGGCCAGGCACTAAGAGTTTGAACCAAGGAACAACATCAGCATAATGATTCCCTTTCCTAAATATATTAAAACAAATTAAGGTCATGGAGTTGAGAAGCACCATGCAGATAACCAACGAGTTTGGAGATTCCAAGGCACAATGAAAGGGGAAGAGAAAACCATAACAACAAGATGAGAATCACTCTCAAGCCACAGACGACGCCAACCCTTTTTCTAAGCTAATTCAATACTGGCTTCCATGGCATCGACTAGTTCAGCGTGAAGAGCGTAATTTATACCAAGGCCGAGCACAAAACAACCAAGAGTGGCAGTGCTGCTATCACGAAAAATACCTCTACTAGCAACCAAACCAGGATAGCCCCTAACAGCACCCCCTGTATTGCATTTAACCCAAAAACAATAAGAGGCTTTCCAAAAAACCTCAATAACCATAGGTACCTTCCAAGGTTTACCAGCAACCAAAAAACACTAGTAGAAAAACAACTTTTAGCGTAGGCCAGAAGCCCACGCTAAAAGACTAGAAATGGACGCTAACAGTGAGTTAGAGTCGGATTAGCGTCGGCCTCGTGTGGACGCTAAAACGGTCGAAGCTAATCCGTAGCGTTCCGTATATTTAGACCGACGCTAATTAGCGTCGGCTAAGCCCATGCTAAATCCGACACTAATGACACGGCTGACGCTACAGTCAACTCTTGGGAAAGTCAACTATTTAATATTAGCGTCGGTTTAGCCGACGCTAAAGTCATCTATAGAAAAGTCTACAAAATGATAGCGTGTGTTTAGCCGACGCTAATAATTGGTTTTTTTAAAAAAAAAACAGTGACAGCCTACTTTGTTTTCCAAACACCTGCTAATATTTACCTTTCACCTATTACCAATCAACAAAATACCATAACTAATCAGAACAACAGATCAAAGTGTTTGGCATCCAACATCTAGAGAAACTACAAAATATGTACCATAGTCATCATCAAAGTATTTGGCATCCAACATCTAGAGAAACTACAAAATATGTAACATAGTCATCATCAAAATACAAAATATCAAAGTGTTTGGCATACAACATCTAGAGAAAAGTAACGATAACAAGATCAATCGCTATCTTGTGACTCTTCATCCAAATCATCATCATAATCAGGATGGCTAGCACTACAAGATCCACCACCAAATCGACGCTCAAAAGCATCCATGCGATCTACACATAACTTTTTCAGCGCATTAAAGTCATTTTCTAACTTCTGCGAACGCTCATTTGCCTCTCGAGCGTCTTGGGCAGCCACTTCAGCTCGGGCTATTGCATCTTGAGCTGTCTTCTCAGCTTTAAGTCTAGCTACCCTCTCTTCTTCCAAAGCTATCCCAATCATGAAACCAGAAGGATTCTGGGACGGTTGGGTAAGTGACTTGGACCCAGGTCAGGCATTCACAGATAAGCCTCTTGTGCCATAAAGTCGACCACGGGTAGGACCCCCTACAGCCACCTTCCAACAATCAAGTGCCACTACTCCATCTACCAGTTGATCATCATCACCACCTAATTCACCATTTTGTGCTAGTACTTCAGCCACGTTTTGTTTGTATGCATTCTGATCAATAAGAAAATAATGATAAGCTACTAGCAAAAGGACCAAACTAAACCAAAACAACGTATAAGGAATTAACCAAAAATTCAAGAAACAATGACAATAACTTACATAGGTAGTTTCAGCTCGATGTTCAACCCAAACACCAGATTTTCTCTTGTGGGTTTTTAAAAATAACTCATCCGGTCGCACATCTCTTTGCATCTCATTGCACTACAAATAAAATCAAGATGTAATTGATGCAGATAGAGAAAGACTTATAAACTGATGAAGAGATAACAATGATGGTGACAAAAAAAGTTCATGCATGTCCATATAAGTCAATGTCAAAAAAAAGTTCACAGTTTTGAAGTGACAGAAACCAAAAAGTCATTCAATTGTGAATGGCACTGTCTCCCAACTCCTCCAGCTTGCACCTTTCTTTATTGGGTGAAGGAGACAGAAATGAACATCAAAAGAACTACAAGGATTAAGCCCAATACACCTAAGAGTCTAAGACCATAGTTTAAGTGGCCAACAACTAAACCTGAATTATGGTGGGAGTATTATAATATGATTAATATGTAAACTAGACATAGATTAAGTGGCAGATATAAATATGATATTAAATTATATCAAGACAAATACCCGCAATGAGTCATGAACTCTAAGCTAAGAAAAATAGATTAGGTAAAGCATGCATTATAGTTCAAAACTTATAAACTGATTATAGTAAAAACTTTTTCTTATCCCCACCAACAAATGATGATGATTGGGTATTCAATAACAGTCCCATGAGAGAAAAAACTTTATGAATAAGGCACAAAAGAGGAAATTATTTCCTTAATTGACAATGACAATGTAGGCCACAAAAGAGACCCAAAAGAACAAACTCTAAAGTAAAATGAAGTGTGAAAGAGAATATCCTCAGGTGATGGCTATAAAACTTTAGAATTCTCAAACTCTCTTTAGGCATAATTGTACTACAACTACATCATTGATAAAACACCACTAAAAACTTAAGACAATGACAGGGTTTAGCTCATCATGTGGAGCATGCAAATTCCTAAGGAGAAAATGCATCATTGATTGTGTATTTGCTCCTTACTTCTCTTATGACCAAGTTGCAACACATTTTGCAGCAGTGCATAAGGTTTATAGTGCTAGTAATGTGTCAAGACTATTTGTCACATCTTCCAATGCAGAATAGAAGTGATGCTGCCATCACCATGTCTTGCAACGAAACACAGATAAAAACAAGTATTCTAACATACTCAATACCAATTCCAATTCAAACATACTCAATACCAATTCAAACAAGTTTTCATATTCTAACAAGTATTTTTTTAATACTTACTAGCCCAAGTGCTAAATCAATGTGAGCCTTGCGGCCTGAAGTGGACCGCTCCACCTCTTGTTGATGCTCTATTAATCTTATTTTGATTGGAGATGTCCTTGAATTTTTGGTTAGCCCAGTATGCTTTAAGACCAATCCAAGCTTTATCCCCCATCCATTTAGGCTGAACATCTTCCTTTCTTTCCTTAGTAAGCATGTCACTGAGTCTTTTCTTGGCTTTTTGTTCAAACAAGTGTCGGACAATACTTGTAAGACTAGGATCCCATGACACCTTTTTCTGCAAATTACAATACAATTTAAAACTCACAATTTGATATTTAAGACGGTGCTTCATTATTCTAATTGATGTCATATAGTATAATTGATCCTATGATAGGATTTCGAATTGAATAACATAACAGCGTCATGTGACTTCAACACTGTGTATGGGCTTCGAAACTGTGAATAGATAAGCCTAAACTTAGTGCCTATCTACAAAATCTGGGAGACAAAATTGTGAATAGATAGGCCTAAACTTAGTGCCTATCTTCAAAAGTTCACAAACTTGAATAATTGATCCTATGATAGGCTTTTGTAGATAGGCACTGTGAATAACAAAACTGTATAGATAGGCTTCAAAATTGTGAATGGCACTAAATCATAGATAGGCTTTCGAATTGAACTATTTTGTAGAAATACATAGTTACCCCAAATCTGGCAAACCAACCATCTCGAATTTTTTTGGTTGTTGCACTCCAACCATAGATAGGCTTTCGAAATTGTGTTTGAATGGCAACCCTAATGGCATCTGCAACTTCCTTGCTAGGAATGAGCCTGCAAAGTAATAAAAAGGAAGATGTATGAAGCATCAAAATCAACACATCCGCAGAGTAATAAAAAGTTGTTGAAAGGAATATTTTAAAACAAGTTGTAGAATGTTGTAACTTACCCTTTACCGTAAGGTTGTATCTTGACCTTCCCATCACCATCTCTCTCTGGCAAGTGAGGAGGAAATGATCCTTCACCCACCTGAGCTTCATCCTCTTCGCCCTCGTCCTCACTTTCCTCTTCGTCACGGTCTTCAACTTCATCCTCTTGGTCAGGCACATCATCATCCGCTACTGAAGCCTCATGTGGGGCATGTTGTGAAGAGGCACCCATGGTTTGAAGGTTTATACCTGGAGTTGGCATAAACACAAATACCTTGGGGGTAGATGCATAAATGGGTGATGGTGTCTGATCAGGTGCTACATTCTCAGTAGGTGTCGCAGTCTGGGTCGGCACAGGAGCCTGTGATAGAGGTGGAGATGATTGGTCAAGTGACTTAGTGTTAATCAAATTGCGACGCAAGAGATTCTGCTGCTCAAGTTTGCGCGGTGGTAACATCTTTGGTCTACCCCTGGTAGGATGGACCTTTTGTCCTTTGCCACGGCCACCTCTGTTATTCATCTGTTGACATAAAATACAAAATCCATGATACCGTTATAGAATACAAAAATAGAAATAAGGTATATCTTTCATATAAGGTATATCATTTTACCACTGAACTAAGTTTAGCATGCCCCCATTTTTGTAACATCATATACTAGAACTACCCAATTATCTGAAAAGACTAGAGCACATGATAAGAGTTCATCCATGATAAGAGTTCTTTCATTCCAAAAATAAACACAGCAACTCAAGACCATTTGTTAAACCAAATGCTAATATTCTGAATAAAGCATAAATTCCATTTTACAATCTGAATAAAGCATGTGTTGCACAAAACAAAACCCCTGTGACAGCACCAAAACCTATTGTGATTTGTGACAGCAATAAAACTTGAGCACAATAAATAAATTATAATTGCTGCAAAAAACGTATGAGAGGACAAATGATATCTTAGTTTTGGTCTTAGCAAGATGGTTGATTTCAAGACCATGTCCCAAACCCAACACACAACCAGAAGATTACACTCAAGACCATTTGTTAAACCAAATGCTAACAAGTATTCTGAATAAAGCATAAGGTCCATTTTACAATCTGAATAAAGCATGTGTTGCACAAAACAAAACCCCCGTGACAGCACCAAAACGAAGCAAATCAAAATTTCCGAATCAATCGATTTCTGAATCAATCAATTTTTGAATCAATCGATTAGCGGTAGAGAAAGAGGTGGAGACTTAGGGTTTCAGTGAACAGAGAGGCACGAGACTGAGAGAGTGAGAGGGAGGGAATGAGCAGAAGAAGAGTAAGCATACCACTGAAATTACAGATGCAACGGTGTTCTCGCAAAAAAAGGGGAAAAGTAAGCATACCACTAAAATTGGTCCTCGCGAAATCGAATGCAGGTGTTCAAGAAAGTGGCGTTGCCGTCGACGACGTGGAGGTGTTCTTCGTCTTCTCCGACTGGCGCCGTCGCCTCTGTGTAGCGGAAGAGAAAGAGGTGGAGACTTAGGGTTACGGTGAACAGAGAGGCGCGAGACTGAGAGAGTGAGAGGGAGGGAATGAGGAGAAGAATAGTCACTACAAGAATTTAAGTTATTACTGGCTAACTCAATCCCCCAGTAATGCTGAAATTCGGCCAGAAATTGCACATTACTGACGGATTTAGTCCGCCAGTAATCAGCCAGAAAAACGGCCGCAGGTAATTGTTACTGGCGGAATTTCAGCCAGTAATGACTGGCGGATTTACTGGCCGAATTTCGGCCGGTAATTATTGGCTGAAATTCGGCCAGTAATGACTGGCGGATTTACTGGCGGAATTTCAGCCAGTAATTACTGGCTGAAATTCGGCCAGTAAATCCGCCAGTCATTACTGGCCGAATTTCAGCCAGTAAATCCTCCAGTAATTACAGGCTGAATATCAGCCACTAAACAACCAAATCCGCCAGTACTGTATTATATATTTATTTAAAAAAAATATTTTTCAAATGGTTTTTTATATTTAAAATTTGTTGATATTTAATTCGTTTTTTATTTAAATTTTTTAAAAATAATTTTTTAATTCATTTATTTAATTCAAAAAATAAAATAATTACTAAATATTTTTTTCTAAATGATAAAATTTTCATAAACTTCATGCAATAAAGTACTAATTAAAATATCCATTACAAAATATAAATAGAAATAGTCATTACAAATGCAAATTAAAATATCTAGTAAAAGTACTAGATATCATAGTAGGAGGGTCCAGAGGTGTTGTTGTTGTTGCTGTTGTTGTTGTTGCTGCTGGTGTTGGTGTTGTTGTTGTTGTTGTTGTTGTTGTTGTTGTTGTTGTTGTTGTTGTTGTTGTTGTCATCATCCCGAAACCAAGCTAAAACAGGATCAATGTTGGTGTCTGTGTCGAACTGCTGTTGGGGTTGCTGGAGTTGCTGTTGAGACTGTTGCTGCGGCTGAGGTCGAGGAAGCTGTTGAGACTGCATATGTGGTTGCTGGAATTGCTGTTGAGACTGTTGTTGCGGCTGAGAGTACGGCTGAGAGTACGGCTGACCACATGTGCCCCGGAAGGAAGGCTGGCCGATCACACCCGGGTACGGCTGAAAAGCTCCGGCATAAGGCTGGGAATGTTGTGGTGCTGGAAAAAATGATGGAGATGATGACATTGATGGCCTCGGATATAGAGACATAGTACCCATCAATTGATTCCAGCGCTCATCATTCAACCTCTGCTGCTCCCGCATCTGCTGCATTTCCTGATCATGTTTGTCTTGTCGCTCTTGCATCTGACGCTGTGTCTCGCTCAATTGTTGTGTCAATGACTGAATAGCGTCTAATTCTGACGGAGCATAAGAGCGACCAGTACTTCTTTCTGAAGAAGATGCTGGCCTCAGATTTGGAATAATTGAATCTTGGTAAGCAGCATGGCCAATACCACCATCTCCTACTAACCGGCTACCTTTGGTTGGACCAACAAATTCCTGCCAAGCATTGAAAGCCGCTCGACTCTCCTCAATAGGATCAATGTCAGTGATGCCATTACTCTGCAGTGATGCCGCTCGAGCAGCCTGCCATTCAGAGAAGTTTTCCTGATAGGAATAACCAAGAAATGAAAAATTACCCCATTAATGTAGATATAGAATATAATATGATATATGATATATAATATAATAAAAACATTAATATATAATTAATAAACATTATATATTTACCTGAATATTCCTATGTCGGGCATCAGGATACTCGCTCGTCTCCTCTCGCATATGAATCTGGCAGTGTAACTCAACCAAAGTAGGTGGTCGACCAAGGATGGCCTCCTATATACATAGTTATTATTATTTAACATATTAGTGTTTAATAAAATATAAAATATGTATGTATAATATAAATTTAATCAATTAAAAAATTTACCAAGCGTTTGAAGTGTTCAACAGTGTTGATAGAACCTGCCGTGTTTATGCAACCACCTTTCTCTGAAGCTCGGTTCTTCTTAGCTTTCTCACATTTTTCAATATACTTAAGGTCGTCCCATCTCTTTTGCAGCACAAGCCAATCAGAATTCCCAATCCACGACGGCTGAATACGATTATTACGACACTCCTGGAGCATTGATGAAAAGCGGTGAGAAGCTCTTTTGTGGAATACTCTCTCAACATTCCTTTGTTCCTCTGGGAGCCATGCCATTTTTGCCTATTTAAACAAGTTTAATTAACGTGTTAGTATAGTAAAAACAAATTAATCAATTCAACAAAATTAAAAAATTGAAAATCCACCGTGTAATTGTAAAAAAAAAAAAAAAACATACGCAGAACTGATTCCACATTTTGGATGTCTTATCCTTTTTGACCTCTTTCCAATTCAACCAGGGGCTAGTGTAATTCGCTTTGATGATGTATGTGATCGTGCTGGATACAATCCTCCCATGATCAAACCTGTTTATAAAAAAGATAAATTAAAACAATAATAATTTATAATTTATATTTAATAAATCAACCAAATATATTTTCATAAATTAATAAATACTTACTGGTCACCAATAACCTTCGCTACGATACGACCGTCACGCGTAACCTCAACCACTTCCCTATTAATATTATACCTGCGTATCCCATTTTCATCTGCCGGAGGCTCGACACTACCAGGTGGAGGCACAAATGGTCTATCCATAGTGCTAGGTCCACTGCCATCCTGATCCGTACGAGGTGGAGGTACAAAAGGGCCATCAACAACAACATAAGTCACACGACGACGACCGCGTAATGAAGTAGAAACCTTCTTCTTCCCTTTATCATTAGGTTGGTCATCATTACTTTCTGATCCTGATGATGTCATCACTGGGTGTGTGTGTGTGTGTGTATATATATATATATATATATATATATATATAATGAATCAAATAAATAATGAATAACATAAATGATGAATAACATACATGAAGAATAAATATTATTTCATACAAAAAGCGTCTTATATATTAATATTATCTAATTACAAATAAAATTATCTAATTAGAATCCCATTCTTTCTCAAAATCACCATCATCATCAGATGAGTGAATTCTTGATACACCGACATGGTCGACAGCATCTTCATGATCTGTATCTTCTTCATCATCATTAACTTCATCACCCGTGTTTGGCTCATCACATAAACGGGTAATGGGTTCTACTTCAATCACTTCATTTACGTTGGACATTTCATCCATTTGATATGGCACGTCTTCCACTGTGTCATCATTTGTCTCAATGCGACCTCTTGGTTTTGTCTTAATTGCGACACACCAACCACGCCAATCAGTCCGTGTTGATGGATAAGAAACATAATAGACTTGTCTCACATTTTGTGCAATGATGAACGGATCATACGGTCGATATCTACTAGTCATTTTAATGTCCACTGTATTTGTCTTTGGATTAAACTTTGTTCCTCGAGCGGACGGGTCAAACCATTTACAATAAAAAACCACCACCTTTTGATTATAATCTAGATAAGGGTACGCAAGTTCATATATGTGTTCAACCACACAATAGAAATCATCTTCGCCTCTCCCAGTGTCACCCTTCATGCAAACTCCACTATTGACGGTTTCTCTGCCCTCTGTCCATTCCTTAGTGTGAAATTTGTATCCATTGACAAAGTATGTGTGCCATTCTTTAACACATCTTCGAGGACCGTCAGATAAGTTCCTCAAGTGTTGGTTAGTAGGAGTTGGCGGGAGGGAATACACACGTTCCTTAAACCACATTGGAAAATGTGCATGAATATGAGCAGAAGATTGCTCTTCATTTACTTCTTCTGATGACAAAAACTCCCTATAATAACAAAATATTAATTGTTACACAACTGTGTACATTAATTTATTAACTAATTTAGATAGCTATATAGGTTGAGAAATACATACTCAATGAATGGTTGGACCTCAGTACAGTTTATCAATACATGAACATGGGCCGAGTTTAACTCTTCTTCTGTTAGCCAGTGAGTTGACTCCTTTCCAGACTGACGACCAGGTAGACAAAAGACAGACAAAGCTAAACGATGTCTTGGACATTCAATTTCTGTTTCATTTCGACTACTTCTAGAAGCAAATTCATTCTTGAAGTAATAAGAGCAAAAATGAGTTGTTTCACGATGTAAGTAAGAAGAACATATCGATCCTTCAACTATAGCTTTATTTTTAACTGATCTTTTTGAATCACCCATGAACGTAAATAGATAAAATGATATATGTTAATAACCCATCTAATAAAAAATTGATATATTCTTTCGATATATTAACTTACCTTTCAAACGAATACATCCATCTGTATTGGACAGGACCGCCAAGTTTAGCTTCATGTGCTAGATGAACAGGAAGATGCTCCATAGAATCAAAGAACCCAGGCGGAAATATTCTCTCCAACTTGCATAAGATAAGTGGGATGTCTTGTTCCATTTTTGTAAGATCATTCGCTTTTAGCGTTGCAGAACACAAATTCTTAAAGTATTGACTTATTTCAATGAGCGGATTCAAAACATGTGTTGGCAACGAACTAAAGGCAATTGGAAGTAAGCACTCCATGAATACATGACAATCATGGCTCTTCATACCATGTAACTTCCCACTATCCACATCAGAACATCTTGCTAAATTGGAAGAATAACCATCTGGCATTTTCAACTCAGAAATCCACTGATAAACTGCTTTCGCTTGCTCTGTAGATAAAGTATAATTGGCTTTGGGTTTCAGTGTCCTACCATTAGCTTGGTCAACCAACAACAAATCCTTTCGCCTGCAGTAATGCTCTATGTCTTTCCTTGCCTTCTCATTGTCTTGCGTTTTACCTTTCACGTTCATAACAGTGTTAAATATGTTATCAAAGAAATTCTTTTCAATATGCATTACATCCAAATTGTGTCTCAATAGATTATCTTTCCAACATGGAAGTTCCCAAAAAATACTTTTTTTCGTCCAATTATGCCATACTCCATAACCATCTGGACGAGAAACAACACCCGCAACAACTTCCACATGAGGGATATCCATGACACTATTCCAAACTTCTTCTGATGTCAACCTACGAGGAGGTTCAGCTGTTTCAACTTTCCCCTTGATGAATCCATATTTTGACTTTCTAAAGGGATGATCACTAGGTAAAAACCTACGGTGCGAGTCAAACCATGTGGTTTTTCCTCCATATTTAAGAGTAAAAGTCTTTGTGTCAACCATGCAAATCGGACACGCCAGCTTACCATGTGTCCCCCATCCAGACAACATTCCATAAGCAGGAAAGTCATTAATGGTCCACATCAAAGCTGCCCTCATGTTGAAATTTTTTCTACGTGCTGCATCATAAGTTAAAACGCCATTCCACAACCTTTTGAGGTCATCAATCAAAGGTTGCAAATATATGTCAATACCAGCCGTTGGACTACTTGGCCCTGGAATAATAGAATTTAAAAACATGTATGGTTTAGACATACACATTTCTGGAGGAAGGTTGTATGGGGTAACAATAACTGGCCAACAAGAATACGGTGATGCCGATGCTTGAATATAGGGTGTGAAACCATCAGAGCACAAACCAAGCCGAACATTGCGTGGATCACTGGCAAAATCTGGATGCACACGATCAAAATGCTTCCAAGCTTCACCATGAGATGGATGACGTAACTCACCAGAATTATTTCTATTTTCATAGTGCCACGTCATTTTACCCGCAGTTTCCATTGAAGTAAACATCCTCTTCAGCCTTGGTATAATTGACAGATAGAACATTGCTTTCCTTGGCACTTGTTTGCCTTTGCTCGTCCCTTTTCTGCTGACACGATACCGTGGCTCTTGACAAACCTTGCATTGCAGCAACTCTCCATCATTTATGCCAAACTCATTATTATAATAGATCATGCAACCAGAAACACAACAATCAATTCTTATGGATTTCAAACCAAGTTTCGATACCAATCTTTTAGCATCATAATAACTCTGCGGCAAAAGTCCTCTGATTGGGGTTGCATCTAACATCATTTTAGTCATATATTCCATGCACAATTCCGCAACATTAAATTGAGACTTAAGACCCAACAACCGAACACACATTGATAATTTAGAGTCTTTAGATCCTTCAAATAATGGTTTATTTGTCTCGTTCAAAAACATATAAAACCTCTGAGCTTCCTCGTTTGGAACTTCGTCAGCATCATATTGTGGTTCTTCAAAATCCAAATTTACACCGACAGCATCAGATATCATTCCCTGAACAACATCAAGCAACTCATACCCTGTAGTGTTTTGATTACTACTAGATGTGGCAACAACTGGACTTGAAGTGTGACCTTCTACTTGAAAAGGAACATTGTCAACCGCAGGAACAGGAACTCCAGCTGCTACCTCGCCATGACAGGTCCATATCCAATAATTTGGCTTAAATCCATTATTGTACAAATCAAGTCGAACCTCACCTTCATTTTTTATAGATCGAAATACACATTTGAAGCAAGGACATCTAATTCCACCTTGTTGCTCAAATTCTTTTTGACGCTTAGCAAAAAGAACAAACTCTTCGACTCCTTCGACAAAACGTCTTTTCAACCCAGCTCTACCGGGATACATTCGATCATACATCCAACTACGATCCATTTTTTTTGCATCAATGTTCTTAATATATACTACAACATAGTAATATGTGTATTAGAACAATACACATTCGTATCCAAATTATAATAACTACTAACTATTATTTATTAATCTATAGTGATTCTAAATATTAAAATAAACAAAATAATTACAAATAACATAATTATTAATAGTAAATATAACACAGATTTTATTTTCATAAGTACAACACAAAACAACACAATTTACACTATTCTAAATAATATCTATGATACAAATGTAATTAATATTATTTTAACAACACATTATTTTGATTTAATTCCTATTTTTTGATAATAACATTTTATCTTGTCAAAAAAAGATAATAACATTTTATATCATTTTACATATTAAAAAATTTTATTTGAATTTATCTAATTTTATTTTATTTATTTTTAATAAATAATTATTAATTAAAAATAACACTATAATATCAGTATATTAAAAAAAACAGTATATTAGTTAATAATAATAATTATAACACATTTATATTTTTTTGCCATACTATAAAAGACTATAATAATAGTATATTATATTTTTTAAAAAAAAATACTATATTATATTTATTTTAATCCGTAAATAATAATTTTATTTTAAAATATCCTAAAAAAACAGTATACCATTATAATAATTAATTTCAAAATATATTATAAAATATCAGTATATTATATATTTTTATAATATGTTATTTAAATCTTACTTAAATTATAAACAGATTTTAAAAATATACAACAATAAACAGATTGTAAAAAAAAACTCATTTTTTAACAATAATTATAAACAGATTTTAAAAACTAATTTTTTAATTATAAAAACATTTTAAAAAAATACAACAATATATTATTTTATAATATATCACAGTAATTCGTTTTTAATTAACAGATTTTAAAAAACTTACAACTATAAATATTTAGTAAGAAATAACTTGATAACTAACCGGTAATGAAGAGAAGATTCTGGCTTGATGCTAATTCCGGTTTCTTTTGAGCAAATCTTCAACCAAACTTAAGCAAACTAACAAATATGATATATCAGAAATATTAACAACTCAGCTTTTAAAACAAAATATTAACGAAAACAACCTAATATGAAATATATTCTTACAAACATACCTTCAACAAATCTGGAAACTTTCGTTTAGAACTTGGAGAGAAATGGTGTGAATGAATGAAAAAAATTTTAGACACATTTGAGAGAAATGGTGGAATGAATAACAAATGAAATGAGAGGCTTCAGATTTTATAATGAAGGTAAGAAGGAGAAGACGCATTGTGGCAGTTACTGGCGGATTAAAGGCCGTTTCTGGCGGATTAAGAAGGAGAAGACGCAACGGCTGTCACGAATATTCCTGGCGGATTTAAGTGCATTACTGGCGGAATTGTGGCAGCTGACAGCCCACGGATTTGACTAGCTGCAGTCGGTTTTCTGGCGGAAATTTCAGTTACTGGCGGAATTGGTCTGTGACGCGACATCTCACTGCCATCTTGTCTATATTACTGGCGGAACTTGCGTGTTACTGGCGGATATCATTACTGGCCATTTTTAACGGTCAATGCGCAGCTTTTGAGGGTATTTTCTGGCTGAAATTTTCGCCAGTAAATGCAATTACTGGCGGATATATTACTGGCGGAACTTGCAAGTTACTGGCGGAACTGCATTACTGGCGGAACTTGCGTGTTACTGGCGGAACTGCATTACTGGCCATTTTTGACAGTCAATGCGCAGCTTTTGAGGGTCTTTTCTGGCTGAAATTTCCGCCAGTAAATGCAATTACTGGCGGATATATTTATTTATAAAATTATTTTAGTTTTTCAATTAATTTCCGCCAGAAATTCCTACTCAATCCGCCAGTAAATATACTGGCTGTTTAAATTCGACAGAAATGTTATGGGATCCGCCAGAAACTTACTGGCAGACTAAATCCGCCAGAAATCGCATAATTCCACCAGAAAACTTACTGGCTGACTGATTCCGCCAGAAATGTCTGGCCAGTAATGCAAGTAATTCTTGTAGTGAGTGTAGAAAAAAGAGTGGGAGAGTTGGGTATTTTAGTAAATTAACCTAAAACTAGCGTGGGCCGTCCGACGCTAATCTTATGACATTTTATAGCGTCGCATCTTACCACGTAGCGTGGGCCTAGCCGACGCTAATCTGCATATCCTTGCGTCAAACATATTTTTTTGTTTAGCGTGGGCTTGGCCAACGCTAATCCGACGCTTTTAGCGTCCGGGTCGGGGGCCAACGCTACCAAACGCTAAATTGATGTTTTCTAGTAGTGAAATCCTTAAGAATAAAGAAGTCCTGTATAGAGGTAGAGTTGTGTTATTGCTAAGAGTGACGGAAAGATTAACATTTACAATAATCGAGTTTATTTGAAAAGAGGGCGAAAGCTTTTTTTGTCAAAGCGAATATTACTTCGAGAGTGCCAAATAGCTCAGAAAACATTAATAACAGCAGAATTCACCACATCATGCACCTGGTTTGACCAAGGGCGCAAACAAACATTCATGATAGCTTCTAGAGAGGACGTGTTTATGTGGAGTGGGAGCTTGGCACTAAGCGAGGATCAAATATGCTTAGTGAAAGAACATTCACAAAAGAGATGTAGAGAAGATTTTGAGGCCACTTCATAGAGATTACAAATGCAAACAGTGCCACAACCACGACTTTTAAGATGTTTAAACAGTTGTCGAGGGTGGATGTGTTGTCCTAATGGGCTCATTAATTTAATAAAACATGTTTTAATTTAAAAAAGATAATATGTTTTTATTATGTACTCCATCATTTTGCAATGGCTTTATGGAATTAATTTAAAAAAACGGATATATTAATGAGTATTACTAGTACATTTTAATTTAGATTAATGTCATCGGGAACATAATGAAAATAACGACATAACCGGAACATAGTCAGCCTTGGTCCATTCATATTAGTTAAATTTAGTTCAAATGCATTGCAACCATATATTTCCTTATAGGAGATAAATCGTTCATATATTGATCAAGATTCGGAAGATTACGAGAATTTAGTAAAACAAGAAAACTAACTTCATAGGAGACTATGAAGCGGTTTGTATATGGGTTGAATACTGTGCTAGTATTTGTTTTAAAAATTGATCAATTAATTAAATATTAATTGCTTATTTTTTTGATAAAATTGTCAGTAGTTACTATTAACTATGCACGTGCATTTTGAAAACTGAGGGGACATGGTAGTTTGAATACCATTATTCAGTAGTCCTTCAATCTTCTAGAACAAAAATCTTCTAGCGCATTATTGTACTACTATCTGTTAGTCTTCTATTCTTCTGAACTTTTCATTCACAATTGTTGATTCATTATTCAAGCCTCAAATATTTCATTCATTATCTTGTGCATATTTCTTAGGCTATTAAGCTATCAACACCACATTCATCGCATCATCGCAATCACAAATTCACAACGGCACCTCATTAAGTCATCATAACTCATCTCTATTCAGTTTCTTTCTTTAATATATTTGTTTCTTGAGAGGATAGTTCTTCCTCAATCCCAACCTCATCTTCCTATTTAATTCAATAATCCTTCTCAGTTGCCTTCCTTTACTAGCTCTATTACATTTCATGATTTCTGATTATCCCCCACCCGTCTCTATAACACTATTTTTTTTGGTTACAACACTATTATATACATTATTTTAATTTTCTATTACAATTAATTTATATTTCTCTAAAAGTTTAGTGTGTGTCTCTGTTAATTAAAGTTTTCTGCAGTAGTTAATTTATATTTCTCCTAAATTATGTCTCAGTTTTGTTTTGGTGCTATGTTTTAAAAATTTAATGTTAGTACATGATCCGTGGGCCCAATCCAAACCAACCCATTCAATATCGGGTTGGTGTGCTTCGGATTTTATAGAAAAAAACTCAAAATCCAAACCAACTCAAACCGATTAAATATGATTGGTTCAGGCAACAGGTTGAGTCAAAATCCATCCAAAGGAACCCGTGAACACCCCTAGTCTCTCCTGTCTGCTCTGCGCGTGCCGCCGAGGTGGTGGCGCGGCCACTACTTCGGTACGAGCCAATCCCTAGACGCGACGTTCTCTTCTTTTGTCGTCTACGAGGACGCATCTGGTTTGTGTATGGTCTGTACGGCGGCGCATGCAGCTCGGGTCCTTCGCGAGTACTATTTGTGCTTCTATTCCTCGGCCAATTATTGCGCTACTCGGCGTCCTTTCCTCTGCTCGGCTAGAGTCTCCTTTGAGGGGAGTGGGAGCCCTTCTCAGACTCCTGGAGCTCTTCTCATACTCTTGGAGCTCTTCTCAGACTCCTGGATAAGCAACCCTTTGATCTCCGATCCCTTCAGGACGAACATGCTCAAAGCCCTACAGGGTGGTCGGCCTCGTTGGAGTCTCGTTTCCCGATGTTTGATGATATATTGTTACTTGACCAAACGACCTTATTATTTATGAAGTTTGCACCTACCCCCGGGCTCTTATCAGGGCGTTGGTGCCTCTGCTTTCCTGAGTGCATTTAGTGCCTAATTGAATGCTCTCTCAACTATTCCTCCTTCGGTCTGTGTATAAATAGAGTCTTGCCCATCCCATTGGTGTTGTGTCTGCTGCTCTTTTCTTGTCGCTCTTTCGATGATGTCAAAGCGATCACTATTGGTCGGAAGAGTGTTCCTTTTCGGTTATGCTCTCCTGTGATCTGAGTTGGGGTCGTGCGAAGTACCTAGTCGACTCTTCGCGTCATCTAGGGTTCGCCAATTCCTACACAGGTTTTCCAGAGCATTGTAGTCTTTATTCTTCGGCTTGTTCTGAGGAAGTTGCAGGATACATAATGGAAATTTGGTGGAGTTGATTGCGAGGGGGTGATGGTGAGTCGTTGTCGTCTACTTTTCCCCTCTTTGTTTTGGTGAAATCTCCTGGGTGTGAGTCATTGTTTTATGCTCCATTTAGCTCATTGATATAATCTTGCGGGTTGCAAAATGAAGAGGTGTGTGCTCGGTGCTACTCTTTCTGGGATGTCTAATTTACATTTTTGTCGTTGCCGAGAGGGGATTTCTGTTTTCTTCTAGCCAGTTTGGGGCGTACGTCTTCCTTAGGTTGTGGTGAAATCATGATTTCTTGTTTGGTTTTGTTGGTTGCTCGGCGTTCTTCGAGTTTCATGTTTGTTGCGGGAAATATATATATATATATATATATATATATATATATATATATATATATATATATATATATATATAGTCAGCTCATTTCGATTTTAGGTTTCTTCAATTTCAATTTTTTAATAAATGGCTTCAATTTCGATTTTAGAATAGAAAATTTTTAGAGAAATTATACAAATTGAAAATGATACTCTGGTTGACATACTTAATTATATAACAAGACTTGATTCTTTTCCAAATGTCTTTGTTACTTATAATATAATGTTAATGATTCTGGTAACCGTTGCTTCGGCGGAAATAAGTTTTTCAAAACTAAATTTAATAAAATCTTACTTAAGATCAACAATTCGGTCACTAAAACATAATTAAAAGAATAGTATAAGTCTGCGACCAAAATTTCGGTCACTAAATTTATTTACATAATAACCATTGAAAGAAACATTGCAATTAACGATCGAAAATTTCAGTCTCTAACTTTAGTGAGTGATATCTTGGTTGCTAACCTTATCGGTCACTATTTCGGCTGCTAAGAATTCAAGGCGGACAACTATTCTTTTTGAACTTGGTCTCTAAATCGGTCTCTACGGTGACCCGATTATATTCGGTCTTTAGTTAATATTTTCTAGTAGTGTATTCAGATCCGAGTAAGGTACAAATCTCCTTCCTATTCGAATGGTTATTCAATACAGAGAAGAATTGACAAAGTCTCCACTACAAAACTTCTTTTCCTAGCAAAATATGTGAGGTGTCCTATCACAGAATTTGTTCACAAGCTCAACTATGAGGCACTATAGCACCGTCTTCTTCCTTGCTCTTCCGATTTCTTTTCATTTTGTTTTATGAGATATGCTCTTTTCTTCTCTTTCTTTTCAATTTTGTTTTATCATTTCTATTTTAAGCTTTTGATTTAGATTTTTATGACCATACATAATATAACATTAGAATTTTATGCAATGAAGAAACATGATCAGCAAGGTGGTTGGTAGATGTTCTCCCATTGGCCTCTCCAATGGGTGAAAAACTGAAAAAGAATATAGAATATATTGGGCAACCCAGTGTATATATGTGGTGAAAAATTACCGGATATTGAGAGGAAGAAGTGAGTGATTTTGTTTATGGTGAAGGAGAAAACACTAATATAACATAACAACTGACATGCTAGCATTTGCTTATAAAAATAAAAAAAAAGTTGTGTTTGATTGTTTGATTAAAAGTTGAAGATCTTAAAAATCTGATATGCCAAGAAAGACTTCAAATCTGTCAAAAAAAATTCACTCAATTCTTCCAGCCATCAGCAAATTCACTCCAAAGTATGGAAGCCGACTGAGAGTTAAGAAAATGGAGAGCTAGAGCAAATTAGCTTCATTCTCATCTTTCCTCATTCATTTAATGAAAACAAATGTATCATCATATATAGTAGTCAGTCACACTCACAGTTCTTACATCAAACAATTGTAAATTTTCAAGGGCAAAACCGAGACAAAAACTGCAACAAATAATAAAAATAACATATGCAAAGTTTCATGGTATTGCTACTCAAGTCTCATCAGTTAACTCAGAATAAAGAAACCCACAGGTTAATATTTTGACTGCCGCACATTTCCTAGAAATTCTCTTTAACTGCCAATTCAATATCTTCAAGGTGATCACGTAAGACCTTCCACTGCATACACAAGAGACAAAGAGAGTTATATATAATCATTGAATAAAAAAGGATCTTGCAAATATATCTATATAGTTTCAACATCTACCTCATCCATTTCCAATGAGATACCTAAAAACAAGTAAAAAAAAATATGTTATAAAAAGGACACCACTTATAATAAAGGACCAATATAAATAATAAAGGATTTGTTAGAAAGGGGAGGGCAAGCACACATCACACAATTTGTCATTCCAATATAAATAATAGTTTGCTTTCCGTGGCATGGTAAACTAACCTATCAAAAACTGCATATGCATGTTGTCATTTATTTCCTATATATGTTATTCTTTGTTTTCATATCAAGCTGAATTTGTGTGCAGCTATCCAATTTATAGAATTCCTCAGGGACCAACACTCAAGAGTTGGGGCACTTCTTTCCTAACTTTCCATTCTCTGTGTACTAAATTCACAAGTATATCCATGTCTTATTTTTCATTCTAAGTTTCTAACAATGCTAATTCATTTTAGCCAATTTCACATCTCTTTATTTGTGACAGGCAAAAATCAACTTCATGCTTCTAATGGGGATGAAGGAACTCTAAAAAGTGTAAAATAATTAATTCACGCATCAACTATCCATATTATAAAAGTACGTAGGAACTGCAGTTATCATTATCACATCCCATCTTATTAGAGCTTTTATAAAAAATGAACAGATATATAAATTACCTTTTGTTCCATGCATTTTTTTGCCATCCTTAACGTAAAACTCGTGAACATCGACCATAATTTTACCCTTCGAATTCCTCACAGTAACCCTCTTTTTGTCGGAAATCTGTGTTTAACAAAATCAAATAAAAACCCTAGAAATTATAATAAGAGTAAGAAAGCAAAACCCTGGAAATTAAGGATTTTGAAAAACTGACCTCACAAGCGACAATGACCTTAGGATCGTCGTCGTCAGAATCTTTTTTGGGGAATTTTTTCTGAGTAGAAATGTAACCATCGGAAGCTTGGTCACGCTCCTCCCTCTTCTTCCCCTTTCCATACATTTCGCCAAAGTTCAATAATCTCTCACTTTCGCCTATTTGTGTGTAAGTGAGAGTGTGAAATGAAAGACCCAATATTCAAAATCTACAAAACATTTGGTTCCTATATAGTAATCAATCACTCGGGAGTGTATTAATGGGAATTTTTCGTTTTTGACAATGGATCAATATTAATGAGGGGATTTTCTCAATTTGGAGTTCCGGTGCATTTTCTCCAGTTCCCAATCCTCACTCTTAAAACATTCCAACATCCCTTTTTTTAAAAATTTAATAAAAACTTTCTATTTCATTTTTTTTGAATGGTCCAGATTTAACTGGAGGGGACTCCCACGGGACATAATTCTCACCCGTCCCATTGGTTTCTATTTCTACATTGGTTTCTATTTCTACATTGGTTTCTACTTTCTATACTTTCATAAATAAAATAAAAAAGTTTTTATTGGTAAGTATAAAATATTAGGGATTTAAAATTGCTTGATTTATTTTAATAACCACAAAAAACGAATTTAAGAAAAATAATAAGGGTAAAAATGCATTTGATAAAAAAAAAGGGTAAAAATGGCTAAACAAGTGAAGCGCTATCCGCTCAAACGCTACTTGAAGTAGCGTTTAAAAACCCAAAAAACACTAAACGCTAGTGCTTACCAAATACATGCTCGTCACCCGTTAGTCAAATCCACTATCCGCTAGTGGATGGGATGCACCAAATAGAGCCTTAGTATGCATTAATTTCAAAAAGATTAGAATACAAATTAAATATTTTAATTATATGCATGTTTTTTATGGCTAGTTTTTGATTAGTTGACAATCTAAAAGATGGTGGTATATTAATTAACTCCTAGAAAAAAATGATAACCTCACTCCTCCATTTTATGTGGAAGAATGCCATGGGAATGGAGGATTTCTTTTATTGATAGCCATAAAAAAACAAATTTCTCAAAGTTATTGTGTGTAAAGTTTGAGAGTCATAATTCAACTGTCCTCAGGTCGGGTAAAAGAAGTTGACGAGATCACCGATTTGAATGAAGAGTTGAGATTGTACATAAAGGAACCAAAGTTATTGTGTGCAGGGCTTGAGAGTCATAATTCAATTGTCCTCAGGTCGAGTAAAAGGAGTTGTCGAGATCACTCGATTTGAATGAAGGGTTGAAATTGTACTTAAAGGAACCATAGTTATTTTTTTGTGGCGTCGGCGTATCACAAATCATTTGTCATCATGTCATAATGATCTATGTCTTTGAGCATGGGAGAATAACTTGTATTATGCATCAGTCAGATCCTTTTAATGACATTTTTTTTGCTGTCATCAATAATCGAGTAGATGATATCAAATAGTTTGAACGACTAGGCGAGATCACATGAATAAGCACACAACGTCAAAAAATTCATGATATCTATAAATTTTATGCTACAAAAAACTATAAAAAAAGTCATACATACCTTAAGAAAAAAAACCATTTATAATTTTGTTATTACATAAACATCTGTATAGCAAGAAAAACGACATCAATTTGCACTAGGAAAAGTAAATATTTACTCAAACCTTATGGGCCACTAGTTTGACCAACTGAGTCACCGGTTAGACCACTAAAACGATTAGGTCACACTGGATCACTAACATGCTCAGTTCGATTACTTGGTCGGACCAATTGAACCAGTCAATCCGATTTGGGTTTGATAACTTATGGAATTTAAAAGACTATGTATAAAATGTATAAACTTTATAAGACGTGTAGATTTTGCAATTTGAGTTTTAATAGATTTATGTTATAAAAAATTGTAAAACTTGAAAGGACTTTTTGGATTTAAAGATTTGAAGGGATACATTGAAATTTAAGCAAGCTATAATTGATGATATGCATCGAAGCACAATATAAGCAAGATTAGTATGATAAATATTAAAGAGGTGGACCATTTATATGCTATGCCACTTAAGATAAGTATCCATCAAATTCCTTTGGGTATCTTAGAATTTACCTTAATATTTTCCTCTTAGATATCTTTATAATACTAATACGGTATCTGAGATAAACCTAATAAGGGGGCCTATATTCTCACTCTACGATATCTTACATAAGGTTATTGTTCAAACACAAGCTCCAAAGCTTGTGATGGTAAAATCTGCATTTAAAAATTATATGCATTTGTTTGTTATATATGTTATGAATAATTATTTATATCAATTTTGGTATGTGCGAGTATGGGATTCCATTGTGACAAAAATATTTTGCTTTTAGTTGTTCTGGCCATCTAGGTTACAAGAATAGTCTTGTGAAAACTAAATTTGCAATAAAGGAAATTCTGCTTTATCCCAAAAAAAAATGAAATTTGACTTGTGAAGTTTATGTCAAATATGGATTGTGACTACAAACGAATTATGTATTACCTATAAACTAGATCTCTTAAGATCAATGATAGATTATTTATTAAATCTTTGTGATTTACTTCTGCCAGTTTGATATTCGAAAAGCAATGAAACATAGATAAGGTAACCCCATAAGAAGCAATTTTATCAGCTGTTGACACCCGTTTTCGCCGAGGGCTACTCGGCTGGCGTAGAATCGGCTAGCCGAGGGCCGAAGGCTGATCCCCGTCGGTAAAAATAGAAATCTTAGATGCTTGGGATCTAAATTGACTATACATGACCGCCTAGCTAAGATAAACAGCTGAGGTGACTACTCGACTGACGCCCGATTAGCCGAGGTAAGACTCGGCCGAGACAAATCGGCTTGACGTGGCTACTAAGTTTATATAGACTTGGAGGCTAATACTTGGTCTTAATGTGTTCATATAATTATTTATTAAATAATTATATGATTTATTAAAGCAAATATAATGGAGAAAGGCCAAGCCAAGCTACAGTAACCACCTTCCTAAGTTTATGGGAAGTGGGCATGAGGAGTTGGCCGAGGTAAAGGAGCTTGCTTTGGGAGCAAGAATTCAACACACGCGGACACATTTAGACATTCGAGCGGTTAAGACAACGTGGAGAAGCACCGTAGAAGTGGAAGCGAAGATATTTTGACCCCACTACCCATGCTAGTGGAAGAGTGGAAGAGTGCTTCCTAGTTTTTAGGGCATGGATGTAATGTAGTGCGTTGATCTTGATTAATCCAACGGTAGGCAAGTGTTGGCTCGAGTAGTGGCCGACGAGGGCCTATGTATATAAATAGGAGAGTAATTGTACAGAATAGACACACATCAATCAAATCAAACTCTACGTTTATTTTTTACCTATCTTCTTTATCGCTTTTATCTTTACGTTTATGCATTAGCCAGAAGTATAATCCAACCCTCACAGTCCCCTCTCACCTAACCTGGCCCTTTCTTGAGGAGTCAGGATACCCACAGTCAAGGAGCAGAGTTCTCTCCTTGGCGCAATCGCTTGAAGAACAAAGGAATCAAAGAACTTGCTCAAACCCCTGGCTAAATCCACGGCCAGGCTCTAAGAGTTTGAACCAAGGAACAACATCAGCATAATGATTCCCTTTCCTAAATATATTAAAACAAATTAAGGTCATGGAGTTGAGAAGGACCATGCAGATAACCAACGAGTTTGGAGAATCCAAGGCACAATGAAAGGGGAAGAGAAAACCATAACAACAAGATGAGAATCACTCTCAAGCCACAAACGACGCCAACCCTTTTTCTAAGCTAATTCAATACTGGCTTCCATGGCATCGACTAGTTCAGCGTGAAGAGCGTAATTTATACCAAGGACGAGCACAAAACAACCAAGAGTGGCAGTGCTGCTATCACGAAAAATACCTCTACTAGCAACCAAACCAGGATAGCCCCTAACAGCACCACCTGTATTGCATTTAACCCAAAAACAATAAGAGGCTTTCCAAAAAATCTCAATAACCATAGGTACCTTCCAAGGTTTACCAGCAACCAAAAAACACTAGTAGAAAAACAACTTTTAGCGTCGGCCAGAAGCCCACGCTAAAAGACTAGAAATGGACGCTAACAGTGACTTAGAGTCGGATTAGCGTCGGCCTCGTGTGGACGCTAAAACGGTCGAAGCTAATCCGTAGCGTCCCGTATATTTAGACTGACGCTAATTAGCGTCGGCTAAGCCCATGCTAAATCCGACACTAATGACACGGCTGGCGTTACAGTCAACTCTTGGGAAAGTCAGCTATTTAATATTAGCGCCGGTTTAGCCGACGCTAAAGTCAACTACAGAAAAGTCTACAAAATGATAGCGTCTGTTT
Source organism: Astragalus membranaceus (assembly GCA_039519185.1). Classification (NCBI taxonomy): domain Eukaryota; kingdom Viridiplantae; phylum Streptophyta; class Magnoliopsida; order Fabales; family Fabaceae; genus Astragalus; species Astragalus membranaceus. The sequence continues at coordinate 590,497 of CM076853.1, read as the reverse complement.
AGCCGACGCTAATAATTGTTTTTTTTTTAAAAAAAAAACAGTGACAGCCTACTTTGCTTTCCAAACACCTGCTAATATTTACCTTTCACCTATTACCAATCAACATACCATAACTAATCAGAACAACAGATCAAAGTGTTTGGCATCCAACATCTAGAGAAACTACAAAATATGTACCATAGTCATCATCAAAGTATTTGGCATCCAACATCTAGAGAAACTACAAAAATATGTAACATAGTCATCATCAAAATACAAAATATCAAAGTGTTTGGCATACAACATCTAGAGAAAAGTAACGATAACAAGATCAATCGCTATCTTGTGACTCTTCATCCAAATCATCATCATAATCAGGATGGCTAGCACTACAAGATCCACCACCAGATCGACGCTCAAAAGCATCCATGCGATCTACACATAATTTTTTCAGCGCATTAAAGTCATTTTCTAACTTCTGCTAACGCTCATTTGCCTCTCGAGCGTCTTGGGCAGCCACTTCAGCTCGGGCTATTGCATCTTGAGCTGTCTTCTCAGCTTTAAGTCTAGCTACCCTCTCTTCTTCCAAAGCTATCCCAATCATGAAACCAGAAGGATTCTGGGACGGTTGGGTAAGTGACTTGGACCCAGGTCGGGCATTCACAGATAAGCCTCCTGTGCCATAAAGCCGACCACGGGTAGGACCCCCTACAGCCACCTTCCAACAATCAAGTGCCACTACTCCATCTACCAGTTGATCATCATCACCACCTAATTCACCATTTTGTGCTAGTACTTCAGCCACGTTTTGTTTGTATGCATTCTGATCAATAAGAAAATAATGATAAGCTACTAGCAAAAGGACCAAACTAAACCAAAACAACGTATAAGGAATTAACCAAAAATTCAAGAAACAATGACAATAACTTACATAGGTAGTTTCAGCTCGATGTTCAACCCAAACACCAGATTTTCTCTTGTGGGTTTTTAAAAATAACTCATCCGGTCGCACATCTCTTTGCATCTCATTGCACTACAAATAAAATCAAGATGTAATTGATGCAGATAGAGAAAGGCTTATAAACTGGTGAAGAGATAACAATGATGGTGACAAAAAAAGTTCATGCATGTCCATATAAGTCAATGTCAAAAAAAAGTTCACAGTTTTGAAGTGACAGAAACCAGAAAGTCATTCAATTGTGAATGGCACTGTCTCCCAACTCCTCCAGCTTGCACCTTTCTTTATTTGGTGAAGGAGACAGAAATGAACATCAAAAGAACTACAAGGATTAAGCCCAATACACCAAAGAGTCTAAGACCATAGTTTAAGTGGCCAACAACTAAACCTGAATTATGGTGGGAGTATTATAATATGATTAATATGTAAACTAGACATAGATTAAGTGGCAGATATAAATATGATATTAAATTATATCAAGACAAATACCCGCAATGAGTCATGAACTCTAAGCTAAGAAAAATAGATTAGGTAAAGCATGCATTATAGTTCAAAACTTATAAACTGATTATAGTAAAAACTTTTTCTTATCCCCACCAACAAATGATGATGATTGGGTATTCAATAACAGTCCCATGAGAGAAAAAACTTTATGAATAAGGCAGAAAAGAGGAAATTATTTCCTTAATTGACAATGATAATGTAGGCCACAAAAGAGACCCCAAAGAACATACTCTAAAGTAAAATGAAGTGTGAAAGAGAATATCCTCAGGTGATGGCTATAAAACTTTAGAATTCTCAAACTCTCTTTAGGCATAATTGTACTACAACTACATCATTGATAAAACACCACTAAAAACTTAAGACAATGACAGGGTTTAGCTCATCATGTGGAGCATGCAAATTCCTAAGGAGAAAATGCATCATTGATTGTGTATTTGCTCCTTACTTCTCTTATGACCAAGTTGCAACACATTTTGCAGCAGTGCATAAGGTTTATAGTGCTAGTAATGTGTCAAGACTATTTGTCACATCTTCCAATGCAGAATAGAAGTGATGCTGCCATCACCATGTCTTGCAACGAAACACAGATAAAAACAAGTATTCTAACATACTCAATACCAATTCCAATTCAAACATACTCAATACCAATTCAAACAAGTTTTCATATTCTAGCAAGTATTTTTTTAATACTTACTAGCTCAAGTGTTAAATCAATGTGAGCCTTGCGGCCTGAAGTGGACCGCTCCACCTCTTGTTGATGCTCTATTAATCTTAGTTTGATTGGAGATGTCCTTGAATTTTTGGTTAGCCCAGTATGCTTTAAGACCAATCCAAGCTTTATCCCCCATCCATTTAGGTTGAACATCTTTCTTTCTTTCCTTAGTAAGCATGTCACTGAGTCTTTTCTTGGCTTTTTGTTCAAACAAGTGTCGGACAATACTTGTAAGACTAGGATCCCATGACACATTTTTCTGCAAATTACAATACAATTTAAAACTCACAATTTGATATTTAAGACGGTGCTTCATTATTCTAATTGATGTCATATAGTATAATTGATCCTATGATAGGCTTTCGAATTGAATAACATAACAGCGTCATGTGACTTCAAAACTGTGAATGGGCTTCAAAATTGTGAATAGATAAGCCTAAACTTAGTGCCTATCTACAAAATCTGGGAGACAAAATTGTGAATAGATAGGCCTAAACTTAGTGCCTATCTTCAAAAGTTCACAAACTTGAATAATTGATCCTATGATAGGCTTTTGTAGATAGGCACTGTGAATAACAAAACTGTATAGATAGGCTTCAAAACTGTGAATGGCACTAAATCATAGATAGGCTTTCAAATTGAACTATTTTATAGAAATACATAGTTACCCCAAATCTGGAAAACCAACCATCTCGAATTTTTTTGGTTGTTGCACTCCAACCATAGATAGGCTTTCGAAATTGTGTTTGAATGGCAACCCTAATGGCATCTGCAACTTCCTTGCTAGGAATGAGCCTGCAAAGTAATAAAAAGGAAGATGTATGAAGCATCAAAATCAACACATCCGCAGAGTAATAAAAAGTTGTTGAAAGGAATATTTTGAAACAAGTTGTAGAATGTTGTAACTTACCCTTTACCGTAAGGTTGTATCTTGACCTTCCCATCACCATCTCTCTCTGGCAAGTGAGGAGGAAATGACCCTTCACCCACCTGAGCTTCATCCTCTTCGCCCTCGTCCTCACTTTCCTCTTCGTCACGGTCTTCAACTTCATCCTCTTGGTCAGGCACATCATCATCCGCTACTGAAGCCTCATGTGGGGCATGTTGTGATGAGGCACCCATGGTTTGAAGGTTTATACCTGGAGTTGGCATAAACACAAATACCTTGGGGGTAGATGCATAAATGGGTGATGGTGTCTGATCAGGTGCTACATTCTCAGCAGGTGTCGCAGTCTGGGTCGGCACAGGAGCCTGTGATAGAGGTGGAGATGATTGGTCAAGTGACTTAGTGTTAATCAAATTGCGACGCAAGAGATTCTGCTGCTCAAGTTTGCGCGGTGGTAACATCTTTGGTCAACCCCTGGTAGGATGGACCTTTTGTCCTTTGCCACGGCCACCTCTGTTATTCATCTGTTGACATAAAATACAAAATCCATGATACCGTTATAGAATACAAAAATAGAAATAAGGTATATCTTTCATATAAGGTATATCATTTTACAACTGAACTAAGTTTAGCATGCCCCCATTTTTGTAACATCATATACTAGAACTACCCAGTTATCTGAAAAGACTAGAGCACATGATAAGAGTTCTTTCATTCCAAAAATAAACACAGCAACTCAAGACCATTTGTTAAACCAAATGCTAACAAGTATTCTGAATAAAGCATAAATTCCATTATACAATCTGAATAAAGCATGTGTTGCACAAAACAAAACCCCTGTGACAGCACCAAAACCTATTGTGATTTGTGACAGCAATAAAACTTGAGCACAATAAATAAATTATAATTGCTGCAAAAAACGTATGAGAGGACAAATGATATATTAGTTTTGGTCTTAGCAAGATGGTTGATTTCAAGACCATGTTCCAAACCCAACACACAACCAGAAGATTACACTCAAGACCATTTGTTAAACCAAATGCTAACAAGTATTCTGAATAAATCATAAGGTCCATTTTACAATCTGAATAAAGCATGTGTTGCACAAACAAAACCCCCGTGACAGCACCAAAACGAAGCAAATCAAAATTTCTGAATCAATCGATTTCTGAATCAATCAATTTTTGAATCAATCGATTAGCGGTAGAGAAAGAGGTGGAGACTTAGGGTTTCAGTGAACAGAGAGGCACGAGACTGAGAGAGTGAGAGGGAGGGAATGAGCAGAAGAAGAGTAAGCATACCACTGAAATTACAGATGCAATGGTGTTCTCGCGAAAAAAGGGGAAAAGTAAGCATACCACTGAAATTGGTCCTCGCGAAATCGAATGCAGGTGTTCAAGAAAGTGGCGTTGCCGTCGACGACGTGGAGGTGTTCTTCGTCTTCTCCGACTGGCGCCGTCGCCTCTGTGTAGCGGAAGAGAAAGAGGTGGAGACTTAGAGTTACGGTGAACAGAGAGGCGCGAGATTGAGAGAGTGAGAGGGAGGGAATGAGCAGCAGAAGAATAGTGTAGAAAAAAGAGTGGGAGAGTTGGGTATTTTAGTAAATTAACTTAAAACTAGCGTGGGCCGTCCGACGCTAATCTTATGACATTTTATAGCGTCGCATCTTACCACGTAGCGTGGGCCTAGCCGACGCTAATCTGCATATCCTTGCGTCAAACATATTTTTTTGTTTAGCGTGGGCTTGGCCGACGCTAATCCGACGCTTTTAGCGTCCGGGTCGGGGGCCGACGCAACCAAAAGGACGCTAAATTGATGTTTTCTAGTAGTGAAATCCTTAAGAATAAACAAGTCCTATATAGAGGTAGAGTTGTGTTATTGCTAAGAGTGACGGAAAGATTAACATTTACAATAATCGAGTTTATTTGAAAAGAGGGCGAAAGCTTTTTTTGTCAAAGCGAATATTACTTCGAGAGTGCCAAATAGCTCAGAAAACATTAATAACAGCAGAATTCACCACATCATGCACCTGGTTTGACCAAGGGCGCAAACAAACATTCATGATAGCTTCTAGAGAGGACGTGTTTATGTGGAGTGGGAGCTTGGCACTAAGCGAGGATCAAATATGCTTAGTGAAAGAACATTCACAAAAGAGATTTAGAGAAGATTATGAGGCCACTTCATAGAGATTACAAATGCAAACAGTGCCACAACCACGACTTTTAATATGTTTAAACAGTTGTCGAGGGTGGATGTGTTGTCCTAATGGGCTCATTAAATTAATAAAACATGTTTTAATTTAACAAAGATAACATGTTTTTATGTTTTTATTATGTACTCCATCATTTTGCAATGGCTTTGTGGAATTAATTTAAAAAAACGGATATATTAAGGAGTATTACTAGTACATTTTAATTTAGAATAATGTCAACGGGAACATAATGAAAATAACGACATAACCGGAACATAGTCAGCCTTGGTCCATTCATATTAGTTAAATTTAGTTCAAATGCATTGCAACCATATATTTCCTTATAGGAGATAAATCGATCATATATTGATCAAGATTCAGAAGATTACGAGAATTTAGTAAAACAAGAAACTAACTTCATAGGAGACTATGAAGCGGTTTGTATATGGGTTGAATACTGTGCTAGTATTTGTTTTAAAAATTGATCAATTAACTAAATATTAATTGCTTATTTTTTTGATAAAATTGTCAGTAGTTACTATTAACTATGCACGTGCATCTTGAAAACTGAGGGGACATGGTAGTTTGAATACCATTATTCAGTAGTCCTTCAATCTTCTAGCGCATTATTGTACTACTATCTGTTAGTCTTCTATTCTTCTGAACTTTTCATTCACAATTGTTGATTCATTATTATTCAAGCCTCAAATATTTCATTCATTATCTTGTGCATATTTCTTAGGCTATTAAGCTATCAACACCACATTCATCGCATCATCGCAATCACAAATTCACAACGGCACCTCATTAAGTCATCATAACTCATCTCTATTCACTTTCTTTCTTTAATATATTTGTTTCTTGAGAGGATAGTTCTTCCTCAATCCCAACCTCATCTTCCTATTTAATTCAATAATCCTTCTCAGTTACCTTCCTTTACTAGCTCTATTACATTTCATAATTTCTGATTATCCCCCACCCGTCTCTATAACACTATTTTTTTTTTTGTTACAACACTATTATATACATTATTTTAATTTTCTATTACAATTAATTTATATTTCTCTAAAAGTTTAGTGTGTGTCTCTGTTAATTAAAATTTTCTGCAGTAATTAATTTATATTTCTCCTAAATTATGTCTCAGTTTTGTTTTGGTGCTATGTTTTAAAAATTTAATGTTTGTACATGATCCGTGGGCCCAATCCAAACCAACTCATTCAATATCGGGTTGGTTTGCTTCGGATTTTATAGAAAAAAATTCAAAACCCAAACCAACCCAAACCAATTAAATATGATTGGTTCAGGCAACAGGTTGAGTCAAAATCCATCCAAAGTAACCCGTGAACACCCCTAGTCTCTCCTGTTTGCTCTGCGCGTGCCGCCGAGGTGGTGGTGCGGCCACTACTTCGGTACGAGCCAATCCCTAGAAGGTACGTTCTCTTTCTTTGTCGTCCACGAGGACGCGTCTGGTTTGTGTATGGTCTGTACGGCGGCGCATGCAGCTCGGGTCCTTCGCGAGTACACTTTGTGCTTCTATTCCTCGGCCAATTATTGCGCTACTCGGCGTCCTTTACTCTGCTCGGCAAGAGTCTCCTTTTAGGGGAGTGGGAGCCCTTCTCAGACTCTTGGAGCTCTTCTCAGACTCCTGGAGCTCTTCTCAGACTCCTGGAGCTTGGGTCGAAAATTTTCGAACACCCCGGATAAGCAACCCTTTGATCTCCAATCCCTTCAGGACGAACATGCGCAAAGCCCTACAGGGTGGTTTGCCTCGTTGGAGTTTTGTTTCCCGATGTTTGATGATATATTGTTGCTTGACCAAACGACCTTATTATTTATGAAGTTTGCAGCTACCCCCGGGCTCTTGTCAGGGCGTTGGTGCCTCTGCTTTCCTTAGTGCATTTATTGCCTAATTGAATGCTCTCTCAACTATTCCTCCTTCGGTCTGTGTATAAATAGAGTATTGCCCGTCCCATTGGTGTTGTGTCTTCTACTCTTTTCTTGTCGCTCTTTCGATGATGTCAAAGCGATCACTATTGGTCGGCAGAGTGTTCCTTTTCGGTTATGCTCTCCTGTGATCTGAGTTGGGGTCGTGCGAAGTACCTAGTCGACTCTTCGCGTCATCTAGGGTTCGCCAATTCCTACACAGGTTTTCCAGAGCATTGTAATCTTTATTCTTCGGCTTGTTCTGAGCAAGTTGCAGGATACATTATGGAAATTTGGTGGAGTTGATTGCGAGGGGGTGATGGTGAGTAGTTGTCGTATACTTTTCCCCGCTTTGTTTTGGTGAAATCTCCTGGGTGTGAGTCATTGTTTTATGCTCCATTTAGCTCATAGATATAATCTTGCGGGTTGCAAAATGAAGAGGTGTGTGCTCGGTGCTACTCTTTCTGGGATGTCTAATTTACATTTTTGTCGTTGTCGAGAGGGGATTTCTGTTTTCTTCTAGCCAGTTTGGGGCGTACGTCTTCCTTAGGTTGTGGTGAAATCATGATTTCTTGTTTGGTTTTGATGGTTGCTCGGCGTTCTTCGAGTTTCATGTTTGTTTGGGGATATATATATATCTATATATATAGTCAGATCATGAACCAAATGAGTTGAACTTTGACATAGCTTGAATTCGGCTCATTGGTTCAAGAACCAAGTTCAACGAGTTATTTATCGCATTGAGTCTCGAACTATTCTCGGGTAGGTTCGGTTCATTTCCACCCCTACCTAAGTAAATGATTGATTCCATCTCCATTCAATTCTAGGTTTCTTCAATTTCAATTTTTTAATAAATGGCTTCAATTTCGATTTTAGAATAGAAAATTTTAAGAGAAATTATACAAATTGAAAATGATACTCTGGTTGACATACTTAATTATATAATAAGACTTGATTCTTTTCCAAATGTCTTTGTTACTTATAATATAATGTTAATGATCTTGGTAATCGTTGCTTCGGCGGAAATAAGTTTTTCAAAACTAAATTTAATAAAATCTTACCTAAGATCAACAATGTCTCAACAAAGATTAAATGGATTGACTTTATTATCCATTGAAAAGGAAATATTAAGTGAAATTGATTAAAATAGTTTGATAAATGATTCCGCATCACTGAAAGCTCGAAAGAATAAATTTAAATAAAAATAAAATAATTTTACAAAATATTTTCACTGAAGTATAAAAGGGACTCATTTTGGAGCTCTCTTTAGGCTTCACTTCTTCCATAGTTGTTGACTTTGAGATGAGTCTCTCGCCTGGTTCTCTAATCCGTACAATCATGTCGAAGCGCGACGAAAGACTACCGAGCAGATCATTTTGACCTTGATGCTGGCTGAGCAGGTTGTGTAACACGACTGGCTTTCCCCGGTTGGACAGTGGGTGGTAGGAATGTTTGTCAGCCAAGTCTCCTAAGGTGATGATAGGTTCCCCAGTCGTTTTATCCTTTGTAGTCTTTGTGGATGTCTCGTATCTAACGGTGTTGCTGATGGTGTTGACGAAGGTCTGAGTCTGGAAAGTGGCTGCAGGATAGCGGGAATGGCAAATGTTGCAATCGGATGACAGGACCAGTTCTATGCATTGCCGAGATATCATAGTGGCCTGCACCTTCTCCCCGAGAGGTTGGTAAGTTTTAGGATGAGTCTTTGCTTCCTCATAAGGTTGCGAGCTGCTCTGCGAAGCGGTGGTTTGCCCTTCAAGCCTACGCTTGCGAGCTTCTGGAATTAGTGGGTGAGGCTGTTGCTTCTGATTCCAATGCCCTAGCCCTCTATTTCGTCGTTCTAGTGGCTTGATGGAGTCTTGTGTTCGTCGTGTTTTTCCTGGTGCTTGGACTTCACTGCTGGTAGTCTTATTCAAACGTCGTTTTTTCACCATACACTACAAAAAAATTTCTCATTAACGAGGGATTTTTCCCTCGCTAAATGCCCCAAATCCGTCGCTAATTCCCATTAGCGAGGGAATTAGCGACGTAATCAGTCCCTCGCTAAACTTCTCCTCGCTAGTGGTAATTAGCGAGGGAATTTGATTCCCTCGCTAATTAGCGAGGGAATATTCCGTCGCTAACTCTGACAGCCACGTTTTTTTTTATCAGCCTATTTTTTTATATAGTTATTTTTATTATAATTATTATATCCGTCGCTAATGACCGAATTAGCGAGGGACTAAAAATTCCCTCGCTAATTCCCTCGCTAATAAGCTTTTTTTTTGTAGTGATAGCTCTAGCAGAAGCAATGAACTATTTTCTTGCCAGACCATCGAGAAAGGAATTTTTACCGGTGGCCCCTCGGTGGGCACCAATGTTCTCGTGTATAAAATGGTGGTGGTGCAACCCTTAAGGATATAGCCTTACTAAGGGTGACTTCCCAAAATACGGGAACTAAGTGTCCGCTTTACAATAGTGGAATGACCTGTTTGTAATACAGAGAGGGTCACTACAAGATAAAAGGTGTTTTGCAACAACAAAAGTCTTTGCCGAATGTTTAAAGTTGCTGAGAAAACTACTTTTTTAAACAAGGAAAAAGTCGCTCAATATTGTTGCCTTAAGTCCCATTTTGAAAAGATTTGCAACAATATCTAAAATCGTTGTTGTAACTAATGCTTTCGCATTGATAATTATCACTGGCATTTGAGTATTTTGTCGTTGTCATAAATAAGTTGTCATAACGAATATAATTGTTGTCACAACTAGTTTATATCAACAACCAAAGTCGCTGCCACTAATGGAAAAAAGGCATTTCATATCGGTTAAAATTGACATTTCATATCGGTTCCTGAACCGATGCCAAAAAAGGAGATATAAAAAATAGGGACATTTCATATTGGTTCCTGAATCGTTATGAAAAGTTGTTTTTATATCGGTTGCCCCTAGAACCGTTATGAAAAGTCAGTTTTTTAAAAAAAAAAGAGACTTTTCATATCGGTTGCCCCTAGAACCGTTATGAAAAGTCAGTTTTTTTTAATAAAAAAGAGACTTTTCATATCGGTTGCCCCTAGAACCGTTATGAAAAGCCAGTTTTTTAAAAAAAAAGAGATTTTTCATATCGGTTTTATATGGGAACCGATATGAATACTGATTTTTAACATCGGTTTTATATGGGAACCGATATGAAAAGTCTCTTTTTTAAAAAAAAAGTGAGGTTTCATGTTTATTATTACCTGGACAATTAATCAAATTCACAATCAAAATTAATCTCCAGAATCTCAGAATTAATCCTTGAAAATATGAGAAACACAAAATTTAATTTTAACTACTAGTTCTAGATCTGTCTTCTAGCATCCCAGAATCTCCAATTCTCTGAACTGGGAACATGAAAAACCAAAAGTAAAACACAATAAAAAGACAAGTTTGGGTAGTCCTATGGCATTCTGAAACTAATATAACGGAACTAATATATTTCCAAATTAAGGAACTAATATATTTCCAATGTAAACCTTTCCTCCAAACTTCATCTTGCATCATTAGAGTTAAGGGAAACTGCGAATCCATCATGAGGCAGTATGTTTGACTGTGTATTTTCTGCATCTAGCATTGACGAAAGATCAAGATTGCTCCTCCCTTCAGAAGCCTGCCACGTGATACCATTTTGATTAGTTACGGAATTGAACAAGAAAGATAAAAATTATCACTATGATAGAGTGCCAACTACTATACTTCATAATGATCATTAGACAAAAATGACAAACAGGACTGCGGATGATACATTCAGATTAAATGACAATAGCAGCTACTCAACTTTACCAAATTGGGACAGGCTTTGAGCATGATAATAGCAGCTACTCCACTTTACCAACTTGGCTTTTGTCAATAATATCACCTTGAGAGTAAAGTAATAGCAGCTACTCCACTTTTCCAACTTGGCAAGAACTAAGGAATTTTTCCGATCTGCAGCAGAGGTGGATGTAAAATTTAAAAATTTAAGCAATTCAAATTTTCAAAACAACTCTCCAATTCTATGTGAGACAAATTCTCATGCAACAAAAGAAAAGGGAAACATATTGAGATTCAAGACTAGGCTAACATCAGATTTCTACATCAGATTTCACATAATTAGTTTGCAGTGCTGTTGCTGCGGATTCCGATAGATGGGGGTGGCATTGAGTTCGGCAATATTGTAAATACCTGAGAACAAAAGCATAAAACATTTTAAGTTACCTTATCTTGACTGTACATTCTGATGTCTTTCACAATGAAGATTAAATCAAACCTAGAAAGAATAGTTGTCTGTAAACACAATAAATAATCAAACCATACTTAACAAAGAGGGGGGGGGGGGGGAGCCAGATATCATATCCTTGCTCTACTATAGTAATGTTAATGAAAATGACAAGAGACCAGAGAACTATCCCAGTTCTTTGTTGATTCAAGCCTCTGCCAGTTGCAATCATCAAATACGATTCAGCTTTGTAACCATTTGACCTTCTGCAATGCAAAAATAGTAGGCAACAGAGAGTGATGACCTAATTATCAATTAGATAATTATCTACTTTGACCTATTGTTTCCTAAACATATACCTTAGTCCATGAGTGTGGATTGAGGGAAAACGTTGGCAAACTTCCATTATATGTCACCATATTAAACTTCAGAGGACCTAAGTAAAAATAGTAGCAAGATAGCAAATTAGGAAAAACAAATAAGATTAAAAAACAGAAAGTTGCGAAATGTGTAACCCTAAAATAGGTTTTCCTATTTCACCACCAACTGATTTACAAACATGTACTCAAATTAGAAAATAAGTAGAAACAGAGAACAGTGATACCATTTTCTCATTACATACCCAAATATTTCCCAAAACAATCAATTAGTTTACAATGATATGAAATGCACTAATAGTCAGAACCATCGTATATTCTATGTTTCAGCAAAAAGACCACAAATCACAAATCACCCCAAAAACCTAATTTCAACTATTAAAAAAGTAAAACGATTAACCCCACCAAAACACATTGACATCACAACAAATCTAAGAACACAAAATCAACTCAAATCCACAAAAGAAACTCCACCTATTCGCATACGATGGGAACAGATTAGGGAGACAGCAACTAGGAAGCATCAAAACGAAAACCCTAAATGTGTGTGCAAAAACTGAATTGCAAAATGGAAGAAAAGAATGAAAGAGAAGAACTTAGTAAAAGAAACATTACCAATCATAGAAGAAACGCATCGAGAGTTTCAGTTAGCGACAGAGTTTACAACTAGTGAGACGCAGCAGCGAGTTCCATCGTGTTTTGCAGCGAGAGGGATAGATGGTTTTGCAGTGAGGGGAGAAACGCAGCGAGAGTTTCAGTTAGCGATAGAGTTTACAACTAGTGAGACGCAGCAGCGAGTTCCATCGTGTTTTGCAGCGAGGGGATAGATGGTTTTGCAGTGAGGGGTGAGATGGTTTTGCAGTGAAGGGTCAGATGGTTTTGCAGCGAGAGGGAGAGATCGTTTTGCAGCGAGGGGAGAGATGGTTTTGCAGCGAGAGGAAATGAGGTTTCAGCGCTATAGGGTTTTCAGCGCAAGAAGAGAGGTTTCGCGAGTAGAGTGAGTGAGAGCCGCGAGAAAATGAACCAATGAAGAATCAGCGCCTAAAATTTGGGATTTTCTATAACGCTTCCAGTTATGACCCGATATGAAACAAGTTAATTGGCATTTTCTATAACGGGTTTACCATGGAACCAATATGAAAAATGTAAATGTTGTAAATATAATTACAAAACTGCCATCGCGTCACTTTTAACATCAGTTCATTTTTAACCGATATGAATTACCGTTATAAAATGTCTTTTTTCCACTAGTGAATGGACATTTAGCATCGGTTATTTAAAAAACCGATGCTAAAGGTGGCTTTTAGCATCGGTTAAATAACCAATGCTAAATGTCCCATTTTAGCATCGGGGGATTTAGCATCGTCGGATAACCGATGCTAAATGTCCAAAACAACCGATGTTAAATGTCTTTTTTGCACTAGTGTGCAATGTTATAATGATTGGGTTAAAAGATTATAATAATATTTTTTATCATCGATAGAATTTTAATATTTGTTATTTTTGTTAATAATGAAATATATATTAATAAATATCATTTTCCAATAAAGCTAATAATTATTTTACTATACCATTAAATTTAACAGTTAAATTTTTTTTCTATTAATTAGCATTTAAATATATAGGGGGCTGGTAATTTACGGTCACCTAAAAATTGAGGTTATACCCTATTTAGTCTTTGACTTTTCAAAAATGTTCAATTTGGTCTCTGACTTTTCAAATATTTCAATTTAGTCCCCAGCATTTACAAATGTGTGTCAATTTAGTCTTTCCGTCAACTATCATTAGTTAATAGTGTTGGCGGAGCTGACGTAGCAGTTAAGTGTCGGTGTGGCAAATGTCAAGGACCAAATTGATACACCAATAAAAATTAAATGGTGTACATTAGCAAACCAGGACCTTTTCATTTGGACAAAAAACTCACACTTCATTTCTTTCAAAAACAGCTTTTAATGATGACAATTTAGTACTTTAAAGTTATTTACTTTTTTATTTTCTGAAAAAATGTCCTTCCTAGGTAATTCGCAACTTGCTGCTTCCTAGGTGATTAAATTTTGGTGGAGTATTACGCATCTCAAATTTTGGTGGAGTCTTCAAAAATTTCCGAAGGAGAATACGTTTTTGTTGCTATAATGTTGTCAACAATGCTGTAAGTTTTTTTGGAATAGAATATTAATTTTAAAACATATTAATATTGATAATCATCAAGGAGGGAGAAGCAGCAATATTAAGAAGGCAGTACTTGAAATTACACATATGTTCTGTATCTTGCACTGTTGGGTGGACTGCAGTTGGTAGGTCACGTGCTGCCAGGCCGGAGATAAGTACGAGCCTGGGAGGGGTACCTGCGAAGCCACTCCGACACTCAAGTCAATATTGAGAATAGATGAGTGATTTAGCTAGGAATGAGAATCTACCTCATTATGGCAATGCGAGCCAGTATTTATAGGAAATTGTGCCCGTGGTGAGCCGTTGGATCGGTAGAGTGCCTCTGAGTCATCTAAGTATGAGAGTCATGAATGGGCTTGGGCATTGTGGATATGGATCAAAGTGATTGGGCCTTGTAAGATCTTCCCGAAGAGTGGTCTTGGCTTAAAGGATTTTTGTCGATCTGCCCGAAGCGTTACTTCGCCTATCTTGTCGGGTCATGTAAGATCTCATCACCGCGGTGACGGTGTTTTTTGCTTTAGTGTGAACTGTGACCCACACCTCCCATGGTGTAATCCGTGAGGCTGGCGCCCAGCCAGGTGCCGTGAGCCAAGGCTCCTAGCCAAGTTGTCGTGACATAACACTAGCTCTATTACATTTCATGATTTCTGATTATCCCCCACCCGTCTCTATAACACTATTTTTTTTGGTTACAACACTATTATATACATTATTTTAATTTTCTATTACAAATAATTAATATTTCTCTAAAAGTTTAGTGTGTGTCTCTGTCAATTAAAGTTTTCTGCAGTAATTAATTTATATTTCTCCTAAATTATGTCTCAGTTTTGTTTTGGTGCTATGTTTTAAAAATTTATGTTAGTACATGATCCGTGGGCCCAATCCAAACCAACCCATTCAATATCGATTAAATATGATTGGTTCAGGCAACAAGTTAAGTCAAAATCCATCCAAAGTAACCCGTGAACACCCCTAGTCTCTCGTGTTTGCCCTGCGCGTGCCGCCGAGGTGGTGGTGCGGCCACTACTTTGGTACGAGCCAATCCCAAGAAGCGACGTTCTCTTCCTTTGTCGTCTACGAGGACGCGTCTGGTTTGTGTATGGTCTGTACGGTGGCGCATGCAGCTCGGGTCCTTCGCAAGTACTGTTTGTGCTTCTATTCCTCGGCCAATTATTGCGCTACTCGGCGTCCTTTCCTCTGCTCGGCAAGAGTCTCCTTTTAGGGGAGTGGGAGCCCTTCTCAGACTCCTTGAGCTCTTCTCAGACTCCTGGAGCTTGGGTCAAAAATTTTCGAACAGCTCGGATAAGCAACCCTTTGATCTCCGATTCCTTCAGGACGAACATGCGCAAAGCCCTACAGGGTGGTTGGCCTCGTTGGAGTTTTGTTTCCCAATGATTGATGATATATTGTTGCTTGACCAAACGACCTTATTATTTATGAAGTTTGCAGCTACCCCCGGGCTCTTGTCAGGGCGTTGGTGCCTCTGATTTCCTGAGTGCATTTATTGCCTAATTGAATGCTCTCTCATCTATTCCTCCTTCGGTCTGTGTATAAATAGAGTATTGCCCATCCCATTGGTGTTGTGTCTGCTACTCTTTTCTTGTCGCAATTTCGATGATGTCAAAGCGATCACTATTGGTCGGCAGAGTGTTCCTTTTCGGTTATGCTCTCCTGTGATCTGAGTTGGGGTCGTGCGAATTACCTAGTCGACTCTTCGCGTCATCTAGGGTTCGCCAATTCCTACACAGGTTTTCCAGAGCATTGTAATCTTTATTCTTCGGCTTGTTCTGAGGAAGTTGCAGGATACATTATGGAAATTTGGTGGAGTTGATTGCGAGGGGGTGATGGTGAGTCGTTGTCGTCTACTTTTCCCCGCTTTATTTTGGTGAAATCTCCTGGGTGTGAGTCATTGTTTTATGCTCCATTTAGCTCATAGATATAATCTTGAGGGTTGCAAAATGAAGAGGTGTGTGCTCGGTGCTACTCTTTCTGGGATGTCTAATTTACATTTTTGTGGTTGCCGAGAGGGGATTTCGGTTTTCTTCTAGCCAGTTTGGGGCGTACGTCTTCCTTAGGTTGTGGTGAAATCATGATTTCTTGTTTGGTTTTGATGGTTGCTCGGCGTTCTTCAAGTTTCATGTTTGTTGGGGGATATATATATATATATATATATATATATATATATATATATATATATATATATATATATATATATATATATATATATATATATATAGTCAGCTCATGAACCAAATGAGTTGAACTTATACATAGCTTGAATTCGGCTCATTGGTTCAAGAACCAAGTTCAACGAGTTATTTATCGCATTGAGTCTCGAACTATTCTCGGGTAGGTTCGGTTCATTTCCACCCATACCTAAGTAAATGATTGATTCCATCTCCATTCAATTTTAGGTTTTTTCAATTTCAATTTTTTAATAAATGGCTTGAATTTCGATTTTAGAATAGAAAATTTTAAGAGAAATTATACAAATTGAAAATGTTACTCTGGTTGACATACTTAATTATATAATAAGACTTGATTCTTTTCCAAATGTCTTTGTTACTTATAATATAATGTTAATGATTCTGGTAACCGTTGCTTCGGCGGAAATAAGTTTTTCAAAACTAAATTTAATAAAATCCAAGATCAACAATGTCTCAATAAAGATTAAATGGATTGACTTTATTATCCATTGAAAAAGAAATATTAAGTGAAATTGATTAAAATAGTTTGATAAATGATTCTGCATCACTGAAAGCTCGAAAGAATAAATTTAAATAATAATAAAATAATTTTACAAAATATTTTCACTGAAGTATAAAAGGGCCTCATTTTGGAGCTCTCTTTAGGCTTCACTTCTTCCACAGTTGTTGACTTTGAGATGAGTCTCTCGCCTCGTTCTCTAATCCGTACAATCATGTCGAAGCGCGACGAAAGACTACCGAGCAGATCATTTTGACCTTGATGCTGGCTGAGCAGGTTGTGTAACACGACTGGCTTTCCCCGGTTGGACAGTGGGTGGTAGGAATGTTTGTCGGCCAAGTCTCCTAAGGTGATGATGGGTTCCCTAGTCGTTTTATCCTTCGTAGTCTTTGTGGATGTCTCGTATCTAACGGTGTTGCTGATGGTGTTGACGAAGGTCTGAGTCTGGAAAGTGGCTGCAGGATAGCGGGAGTGGCAAATGTTGCAATCGGATGACATGACCAGTTCTATGCATTGCCGAGATATCATAGTGGCCTGCACCTTCTCCCCGAGAGGTTGGTAAGTTTTAGGATTAGTCTTTTCTTCCTCATAAGGTTGCGAGCTGCTCTGCGAAGCGGTGGTTTGCCCTTCAAGCCTACGCTTGCGAGCTTCTGGAATTAGTGGGTGAGGCTGTTGCTTCTGATTCCATTGCCCTAGCCCTCTATTTCGTCGTTCTAGTGGCTTGATGGAGTCTTGTGTTCGTCGTGTTTTTCCTGGTGCTTGGACTTCACTGCTGGTAGTCTTATTCAAACGTCGTTTTTTTACCATACACTACAAAAAAATTTCTCATTAGCGAGGGATTTTTCCCTCGCTAAATGCCCCAAATTCGTCGCTAATTCCCATTAGCGAGGGAATTAGCGACGGAATCAGTCCCTCGCTAAACTTCTCCTCGCTAGTGGTAATTAGCGAGGGAATTTGAATCCCTCACTAATTAGCGAGGGAATATTCCGTCGCTACCTCTGACAGCCACGTTTTGTTTTATCAGCCTATTTTTTTATATAGTTATTACTATTATAATTATTATTATTATTATTATGGTGTGGTGGTGGTGGTGGGGAAGGGTATTAGGGTAGAGAGAGAAGGAGAGAGAGAGAGAGAGAGAGAGAGAGAGAGAGAGAGAGAGAGAGAGAGATGAGCTATGTGGTGGTGTGGTGGTGGTGGTGGTGGTTGTGGTGATGGTGGCGGTGAAAGGTATTATGGTAGAGAGATAAGGAGAATAGTAAGGGAGAAGGAGAGAAAGAGAGAGAGAGAAATGAGTGGTGGTGGTGGTGGTGAGGGGTATTAGGGTAGAGAGAGAAGATAGAGTAAGAGAAGAGTGTGAGGAGGTGGTGGTGGAAGAGTGAAGAGAGAAGAAGAGTGTGAGAGAAGGTGGTGGTGTGGTGGTGGAAGAGTGAAGAGAGTGAAGAGAGAAGAAGAGTGTGAGGAGAGAAGAAGAGAGAAGAGTGTGAGGAGAGTAGGAGAGAAGAGTGTGTGTGAGAGGATAAATAAGCTGAAAAGTCAGAAATTTAGCGAGGGAATTAGCGAGGGACTGACAATTCCGTCGCTAAACACCTGCACGAAGTCCTATCATCCAAAAGCTGTCAGAAATTTGCGAGGGAATTAGCGAGGGACTGAAAAATCCGTCGCTAATTAGCGAGGGACCTAAAAATCCGTCGCTAATGACAGAATTAGCGAGGGACTAAAAATTCCCTCGCTAATTCCCTCGCTAATAAGCTTTTTTTTTGTAGTGTTAGCTCTAGCAGAAGCAATGAACTATTTTCTTGCCAGACCATCGAGAAAGGAATTTTTACCGGTGGCCCCACGGTGGGCACCAATGTTCTCGTGTATAAAATGGTGGTGGTGCAACCCTTAAGGTTATAGTCTTACTAAGAGTGACTTCCCAAAATACGGGAACTAAGTGTCCGCTTTACAAGAGTGGAATCACCTATTTGTAATACAGAGAGGGTCACTACAAGATAAAAGGTGTTTTGCAACAACAAAAGTCTTTGCCAAATGTTTAAAGTTACTGAGAAAACTACTTTTTTAAACAAGGAAAAAGTCGCTCAATATTGTTGCCTTAAGTCCCATTTTGAAAAGATTTGCAACAATATCTAAAATCGTTGTTGTAACTAATGCTTTCGCATTGATAATTATCACTGGCCTTTGAGTATTTTGTCGTTGTCATAAGTAAGTTGTGATAACGAATATAATTGTTGTCACAACTAGTTTATATCAACAACCAAAGTCGCTGCAATGTTATAATGATTGGGTTAAAAGATTATAATAATATTTTTTATCATCGATAGAATTTTAATATTTGTTATTTTTGTTAATAATGAAAAATATATTAATAAATATCATTTCCCAATAAAGCTAATAATTATTTTACTATACCATTAAATTTAACAGTTAAATTTTTTTTCTATTAATTAGCATTTAAATATATAGGGGGCTGGTAATTTACAGTCACCTAAAAATTGAGATTATACCCTATTTAGTCCTTGACTTTTCAAAAATGTTCAATTTGGTCTCTGACTTTTCAAATATTTCAATTTAGTCCCCAGCAATTACAAATGTGTGTCAATTTAGTCTTTCCGTCAACCATCGTTAGTTAATAGTGTTGGCGGAGCTGACGTGGCAGTTAAGTGTCGGTGTGGCAAATGTCAAGGACCAAATTGATACACCAATAAAAATTAAAAGGTGTACATTAGCAAACCAGGACCTTTTCATTTGGACAAAAAACTCACACTTCATTTCTTTCAAAAACAGCTTTTAATGATGACAATTTAGTACTTTAAAGTTATTTACTTTTTTATTTTCTGAAAAAATGTCCTTCCTAGGTAATTCGCAACTTGCTGCTTCCTAGGTGATTAAATTTTGGTGGAGTATTACGCATCTCAAATTTTGGTGGAGTCTTCAAAAATTTCCGAAGGAGAATACGTTTTTGTCGCTATAATGTTGTCAACAATGCTGTAAGTTTTTTTGGAATAGAATATTAATTTTAAAACATATTAATATTGATAATCATCAAGGAGGGAGAAGCAGCCATATTAAGAAGGCAGTACTTGAAATTACACATATGTTCTCTATCTTGCAGTGTTGGGTGGACTGCAGTTGGTAGGTCACCTGCTGCCAGGCCGGAGGTAAGTACGAGCCTAGGAGGGGTACCTGCGAAGCCACTCCGACACTCAAGTCAATATTGAGAATAGATGAGTGATTTAGCTAGGAATGAGAATCTACCTCATTATGGCAATGCGAGCCAGTATTTATAGGGAATTGTGCCCGTGATGAGCCGTTGGATCGGTAGAGTGACTCCGAGTCATCTAAGTATGAAAGTCATGAATGGGCTTGTGCAATGTGGATATGGATCAAAGTGATTGGGCCATGTAAGTTCTGCCCGAAGAGTGGTCTTGGCTTAAAGGATTTTTGTCGATCTGCCCGAAGCGTTACTTCGCCTGTCTTGTCGGGTCATGTAACATCTCATCACCGCGGTGACTGTGTTTTTTGCTTTAATGTGAACTGTGACGCACACCTCCCATGGTGTAATCCGTGAGGCTGGCGCCCAGCCAGGTGCCGTGAGCCAAGGCTCCTAGCCAAGTTGTCGTGACATAGGTGCTGGCGCCCTCCTAGGTGTCGTGTGCCCACCACCAAGCCATAGTGCCGTGTCTCTTTAATGTTGGCACCCTCCAGGGCTCCTTGTGCCAGGCACCAAGCCAAGGTGCCGTGTCTCTGATGTTGTTGGCACCCTTAACGTGCCGGGTCATAGGCGCCTGGGTGCCGGATGTTGTTGTGCGTAGTTGGCACCCTCGTAGGCGCTTGGGTGTCGGATGCTGTAATTGGCGCCCTTGTAGGCGCCTGGGTGCCGGATGCTGAAGTTGGCGCCCTGGTGCTGGGCGCCTGGGTACCGAATGCTGAAGTTGGCGCTGATAACTCCATTTTATATAGAGTTATTCATACATATAAGTCTTAAATATGTTTTAGGCCCCTGCAAATATAGGGTGTTTTAGTTTAAGCCCCTCTAATTTTTTTTTTTGATAAAAGCCCTTGCAAAATAAAATATTTTGTTATAAGCCCTTCTCAACATATCCAGCAATCATAGCATTCCATGTTGTAGGCTAACATTTTAGTCATAGAAGGGCTTATAACAAAATATGTCATTTTGCAAGGGCTTTTAACAAAATTTTTTTTGCAGGGGCTTAAACCAAAACACCATATATTTGCAGGGGCCTAAAACATATTTAAACCTACATATAATTATAACTAATTGCTTGAAATCAAGTATAATAGGTGTTAAATATAGCAATATAAATAAAGATAACAACATTCTATCTTTCAAAGAAGGTTATGTAATGATTTAAGCATTTTGTATATATAATTGGTATGTTTGATGTGTTTGTTCATTTCACTTTAAGTTAGGTACCATTGCACCAAGGAAACAATAGAGCATCTACACTAAACTGCACTTAGGTGGAACTGCACTTAGGTCAAAAGTCATCATGAAAGGCTATGCATCTAAACTTCTATGACATCATGCTTAGTCAAAAGTCACATGGAGGCACATGCCAACATGCAAGAGGAGGCGCCCACAATGCAAAATCATCATGAAAGGCTATGCATCTAGAACACATGGCTTTCCACAATTGGGCCTCCCCTTTGGACTCAATCTTCTCAAACAAAGCTCTGAAAAGTAACCATGGTTAAGCCTCCTTAGGTTAACTTCGTTTTCAAGCAAAACCTCACTTGAAGGAAACCTCCAAGGCTATAAAAAGGCTTCCACTTCTCACTTGAAGAAATATCAAATTCCATATTACTTTTCATACAATTTTCTTAGGATTTAGTAGTTTCATTTCTTATAGTTTTTAGTAGTAGTTAGTCAGCAAGAACGCGAGGAAGGAACCGACAACTTCTTCCTTCACTTCTTCATCAACCTAGTTAGGTGCAACTGCACCAAGAAGTCAGTGCTTCTGCACTGCTTGGCAAATTTCTGCAAGAGTACTTCAATCAGTGTAATCTCTACCCTATTGATATCTCTTGTACTTTCATTTATATTAATGTTTTATTTCATCTATCTTTGCCTTGCAATGCATATTATGAGCTAAACCTTTTTTTTGGTTAAAAGAATGTTTGAAAAAATGGTTGGACCATCAAGAAAAGATTGGTCTTTACATTTAGATGAAGCATTATGGGCATACATAACTGCATTTAAAACACCATTAGGTATGTCCCCCTATAGATTTGGTCTTCACTGGGATCTGTTCATACAACACATGGCATTCTATTTGGAGCAGATTGTCTGAGAGTTCTATTCTGGAATTCAGGACAACAAACAGGGTAAGGTGCAAGATCATTCTGTGATAAGAGGTAGGAAAGTTTATTTCAATGCTGATAGAATCAATAATCATTACAACCTAGTCTATTCTGGGTCTGATTTTAAGGAAAAAGTAGAAAAGTATGGAAAGAAAGAAATGGAAAGAATAAAATCTAGAATTGCTGTGAAAAACTCAAAGTGGGATAAGATTACCAATACTGAATTCAAACTGAAAAATAGATATTTGATCCCTGAGTTAGGCAATTGGTATCTGTTAATTGATTGCTCCATTTTCCCTACATCACACACGTGCACACTCTCCAAAGATAGATTGATCCTTTTGGATGCAATCTTAACAAATGATAATGTGGATGTGGGGAAGATAATCAATAAACAGATTCTACATTGTGCAGCAAAGAAAGAAGGATTTCTATTTTTTCCATGCTTAATCACTGAGCTGTGTATGAAGCAAGGGGTAGAGATCAGTTCTGATGAGCATAAACAGAGAAAGTACTCTCCTGGCCCTCTATCTGCTGAAATGAAAGAGAGAACGAAAATCAAGGCTGAAGAAACTAACCTGGTGCAGGAGCACTTAGTGCAGAAGCACCAGGCAGTTTGGAAATTTCAGCAACAGCAGCATGATTGGCTACAACTCAGGTTGATGGAGATATCACAGGTACCAACTCAGATAGAAACCCCAGTGTTTCCAGCATGGGTCTTTCAGAATCCAGAGGAAGAGGAAGAAGAGGAAAAAGAGGAAGAGAAAGAAGAAGAAAGTGGGGAAGAAAGAGAAGAAAGTGAAGAGGAAAATAAAAAGAAAAAAGTCATGAAAAGAAAAAGGGAGACAGAGAGGAAGCAAAAAGGGAAGAAGAAAAAGATTGAGGAAGAAGAAGAAGAGCTGCTAAGTGAAGGATTAGCTGATACTGATGAGGATGAAACACTGACCAGAATGGTGAAACAAATGGAGAAAAATGAAGATGAGGATGATGATGAGAGCACTACTGAAAGTGATGGCAAGAGTGGGGAAGAAGAAGATCAAAATTTAAGCATGGAGGAAATAGTGAGAAAGAAGTATGAAGGCAGAGCCCAAACAGAACCCGTCCTCACCCAAAATACTCCACCAACCCACCCACAACCAAAAAATATATCAAAATCACCATCCACAGGAAAACACCTACTCCACCAAATTCTAAATCACCATCACCCATCCCACAATCATCATCACCACCACCACCCTTAAATCAAGAAACCCAATCTAAAAAAGAGCCATCACCCATTCCTTCTCATGAGAAAACCCCACCCCAAACCACTGAGCCAACATTTGAAACTGCTAACATTATGCTTGAGAAACAACCCTTGCAGGTTATTCAGGAAGACCCTCTTGAAGAGGAGGGAAAAACAAGTTCTGAAGAAGATGGAGATCAAGATATACCAGCAGTAGATGCTTCTGCACCAAGTGCAGATGCATCTCAAGGTGTTCCAGTTTTGACAGTCATACCAAAGAACAAAGAGGATACTGTCAAATTGGTGCTGGAAGAGCTGGCAGAGAAGAAGAAAGAAGAACTGGGCAACACCTAGAAATTCTTCAAAAAGCATGCTAAGTTTTCAAAGGCTGTGGTGGAAACAATAGGTGAAGGAGTACAGAGTACTATGCAAGCAACTGAGGAGCCTGCTGAAACAACTGATGTGCCTGCAGCAAAAGGAACCGAGAAAGCAAAACTAGCAACAGAGGAGGTTGGTGCAGCTGCACCTGGTGCAGATGCACCAAAAGCTGAGGAGTCAAATAAGAAAAAACAGAAGGTCAAGCACATGCCTAGCAGAACCAGCTTAAGGATTAGGAGTGGTGCCAAGAAAGATTAAAGCTTTAATGTTGTTATATATATACTTATATGTTTTGTTGTTATCCCACATGTATTAACCCCTCTCCCCATTTTTGATGCACAAACCAAGGTCAAAAACAAATTTTCACTAAAAATATAGAAGAGCATAAAGAAATAAGTTTGGGGGAATTTCCATGAATACTCAAACTTATTTCTTTATGCTCAAGTGCATCTGCACCGTCAAAAAGTCAGTGCTTCTGCACTTCACAAAAAAATACCAGGTGCATCTGCACCAAAGTGCACCTGCACCAAAGTGCACCTGCACCAAAGTGCATCTGTTCCAAAGAAAAGAACCACAAAAAATAAGAATAGTGCATTGACTCAACATTTTTGAAATACTCAATCAAAGCCCTTAGTTGTACTTATAGCCCCCCAAGTCTTGAAGATGTTGTTAATCTAGTCTATATTTTGAAACACCTTTGTTTTGACCAAACGTGATCTAAAATTTTCCAAAAGCGAAAGAGAAACTTTTTACTTAGTTTTGGAACTGATTGGATCTCAGTGGGACACACACTCACACAAATGCGTTTTAGTAAACTTTGGATGTTTGGGAGATCAAAGGCGCCTGGGTGCCGGATGTTGTTGTGCGTAGTTGGCACCCTCGTAGGCGCTTGGGTGTCGGATGCTGTAATTGGCGCCCTTGTAGGCGCCTGGGTGCCGGATGCTGAAGTTGGCGCCCTGGTGCTGGGCGCCTGGGTACCGGATGCTGAAGTTGGCGCTGATAACTCCATTTTATATAGAGTTATTCATACATATAAGTCTTAAATATGTTTTAGGCCCCTGCAAATATAGGGTGTTTTAGTTTAAGCCCCTCTAATTTTTTTTTTTGATAAAAGCCCTTGCAAAATAAAATATTTTGTTATAAGCCCTTCTCAACATATCCAGCAATCATAGCATTCCATGTTGTAGGCTAACATTTTAGTCATAGAAGGGCTTATAACAAAATATGTCATTTTGCAAGGGCTTTTAACAAAATTTTTTTTGCAGGGGCTTAAACCAAAACACCATATATTTGCAGGGGCCTAAAACATATTTAAACCTACATATAATTATAACTAATTGCTTGAAATCAAGTATAATAGGTGTTAAATATAGCAGTATAAATAAAGATAACAACATTCTATCTTTCAAAGAAGGTTATGTAATGATTTAAGCATTTTGTATATATAATTGGTATGTTTGATGTGTTTGTTCATTTCACTTTAAGTTAGGTACCATTGCACCAAGGAAACAATAGAGCATCTACACTAAACTGCACTTAGGTGGAACTGCACTTAGGTCAAAAGTCATCATGAAAGGCTATGCATCTAAACTTCTATGACATCATGCTTAGTCAAAAGTCACATGGAGGCACATGCCAACATGCAAGAGGAGGCGCCCACAATGCAAAATCATC
>CM076853.1:525026-564780 GCA_039519185.1 Astragalus membranaceus | reverse complement strand
CTAAGAAAGGACGCCCCAAAATAATTGGGACTTCCTCATATTCTTCCATATCCAATACAACAAAATCAGCAGGGAAAATAAACTTATCAACTTTAACTAAAACATCTTCCACCACTCCACGAGGGTGGGCAATGGATCTATCAGCTAGCGGCAAAATGACGTTAGTAGGATGTGGTTCCTCCAAAACCAAGCTTTCTAAAAACAGAAAAATGCATCAAATTTATACTTGCCCCTAAATCACATAAAGCCTTTTCAAAATGAGAGTTACCAATTGTACAAGGGATAGTAAAACTACCTGGATCTTTAAGCTTAGGTGGTAACTTTTTTAGAACTATAGCAGAACATTTCTCATTAAGCCTAACTGTCTCAAAGCCTTCTAACTTCCTTTTGTTAGAAATAATTTCTTTTAAAAATTTGGCATATTTAGGAATTTGAGGAATAGCTTCAGCAAAAGGAATGTTGATATGCAATTTTCTAAATATTTCAAGAAATTTGGCAAACTGCTTATCATGCTTCTCATTTTTAAGTCTTTGAGGATAAGGAACATTTACCTTTGCTTGCTCATATTTTTCCCTTTCCTCTTTGCTTTCCTCAGAAGTTCTCCCTTCAGTAGGAGCTTGTATTTCTTTCTCGGGCGCCCGTCCATCTTGATTGTTTTCTTGAACCAGCTCTTTGCCACTCCTAAGAGTGACAGCCTTGCAATGCTCATTTCTTGGATTAGGCTTAGTTTGGGTAGGTAGTGAGCCTTGAGGCCTTTGAGACAACACAGTAATGAGATTTGAGATTTGGCCCTCCAAGCTTCCAAATTTTTCATTTGTCTGCTGCATAAACGTTGTCAACACATCATTGGTATCCAACTTTTTCTCCTCTTGCCTTTGCACATGTGGAGCCACCACATTCATTAGAGAGCCCCCACAAGCCATATTAACAATTCCCCTATTTTGAGAAGATAATCCGTTGCAAAAATATTCAAGCAATTGCCACTTCTCAAATCCATGATGTGGACAACTTCAGAGTAAGTCTTGAAATCTTTCCCAAGCTTCATGCAAAGATTCTTGCTCGAGTGGAGCAAAGCTGATTATTGCACCTCGGATCTTAGTAGTCTTACTTGGAGGAAAATATTTGGTCAAGAATTTTTGCTTCAGTTGATCCCAAGTGGTAATGGACTCAGCAGGTTGAGAGTCTAGCCAAGCAGATGCCTTGTCAGCCAAGAATATCTTGTTACCATGGAAACAATCTCACTCTAATGGCATCAGGAGTAACACCATTACAAATGACTAAGTCTGCCACCCTCAAGAAGTTTCTAAGATGGGTGTGCGGGTCTTCTGTTGGGGCACCTCTGAACATAGTTGAATTCTGAACCATTTGAATCAAGCTGGGTTTCAGCTCAAAGTTAGTAGCTTGTACAGGTGGATTGACTATGCTTGTAGTGATATTCACTGTGGGAGTAAAGTAGTCCCGAAGAGTTCTTCTCGAATTGACAGCCATCACTCTTGTCTCTTTTCTTATCCTTCGAGCAGTTCTTTCAATTTCTGGATCAAAAACCAAAGGCTAAATTATAGTTTTGGTCCCCCTATTTTCAAAAATTCAGACATTTGGTCCCCCTATTTTAAAACTCAGACATTTGGTCCCCCAGTTTTAAAAAATCAAATACATTTAGTCCGAAGACGGACCAAATGTCTTTGATTTTTTAAAATTGGGGGACCAAATGTTTTTGATTTTTTAAAATTGAGGGACCAGATGTCTTTGATTATTAGCCATAAAAAACTGAAAATTCCTCTTGGAACTAAATGTCTTTGGTTTTTTAAAATAGGGGGACCAAATGTCTGAGTTTTAAAATAGGGGGACCAATTGTCTGAATTTTTAAAAATAGGGGGACCAAAACTATAATTTAGCCAAAACCAAAATAGGCTCCTGGGAGCGGGTGAGCATGCACGAGTAATAATAGTAATAAAAATAAAACTAACTAATAAAATAAAACTAAATATAATTTTTTTTCTTTTTATTAAATTAAAACAAGAATTAAAATAAATGTCTAGAGCAATAAAAAATCTTTTTCGTTTAATATTATTAAATTATTCCCCGGCAACGGCGCCAAAAACTTGTTGCGTCAAAGACACACTTAAAGCAAGTGTACTCTATCGCAGAAGTAGTATAAAAAATATCGTCTCCATAGGGATTAATTAATAAGTACCAAACTACTTAAGATTAATTATTATTTAGACGAACGAATATTTGGTGGTTATAGAAACTAAAAATAAAAAGAAATAAATAGCAAGAATTAAAATGTAAAGATTAACCAATGGAGAGAGGTCTAAAGTCACGGTTTCACTTGCAAGCTTCGATTCCTCTATGTCTAATTCTACCTGAATTCTTTGTTTTATTCAATTACCAATCCCTTTACTAAAACTATTAATCTTTTTGGTCATTCGCGATTAATATTCTTTTTCTTAAATTAACCCTTGTTTGGTCTTACAAGACTTTAAATCCAAGAAAAGCATAAAGAACAAAAATGTTGAATGATTGGAAGACTAAATTAACGTTTGGTCATGCATTAGTCTTAGTCTCAATTATCCTATAGGTCCACCAACAAATTGCAGTACGGTCGCTGATCGACTAATTGATTATGAACATGCAAATGGTTGTCAATCCTAATTATGTGATAAAAACAATAGGATAATATTAATTGAAATAAACACCGAAATTCATATATGAAATTAGAACATAAAAAGGTCTCTAAACATGCAAGATCCACCTAAGACCCTAGAAGAGGATTTAGCTATCCAGACTAGTCAAGAACATTGGAATAAAATTAGGAGTCATAAATTACGGAGATAAAAATAACCCGGAGAGAGAAATTTCTGATCTTGAGAATTTAGTCTCCTTTTTCTGCTCCAGAGCTCTCTCACGGTGTCAAGAACGGGTACCCAAAACTTCACTCTCTCTTCTCCAGCGCTACTGTCGTGCGGCGGCTTCCTCTTCTATTCCTTTGAATTCAATTC
The DNA here is from genome assembly GCA_039519185.1 of Astragalus membranaceus. Taxonomy (NCBI): domain Eukaryota; kingdom Viridiplantae; phylum Streptophyta; class Magnoliopsida; order Fabales; family Fabaceae; genus Astragalus; species Astragalus membranaceus. Next base: position 561,778 of record CM076853.1, on the reverse strand, counting down.
TCTTCTCTTCTCTGTGTGCGGCTCCTGTGTCTCTTTTTTCTATCCTTTGAATTCCTTTTTATTCCTTTGTCAATTGCGGCTACTGTTTTCCTTTTTTAATTCAAAGCTCTTTTCTTTTCTTTTCTTACTGTTCACGCTTAGGTTTGTTTGGAATTGGACTTGGACTTTATTTTTCCACACTTGGGCCACATGCTTCTTTTGCTAATGACACCCCCATTTTGCTTCAAACAACTCATTGAAACAACTTCTTTATCTATCTTCTTTCCTACAAAATAAATAGCAATTTGAGTCACTTATTTATTTAGATAATAATAATATCTCTAAAAATGACTCAAATGTGTCTCTAAAAATGCACTAAATTGGAGCTTATCAACAATAAATAATTTAGTCGTGGTACTAAAGATGTCCAAAATCCCAAAGTAAAGTTTATTTACATCATAAATTGATTATAATCAAGGATCATCCTAAAGGGGTACATCATAAATATAGCTAAGGGAAAACTAAACAACTATACATAAATTTGATCATTAGAGATCCTTTTATACTCGTAGCCCAGAACAGCAGCTATAACTTCTCTGTTTACTTTCCCTGCACATCTTTAAACACCACATAAATAAACAGTGAGATAATAATCTCAGTGAGTTCTTTCGAGACCCCTCACGACTCCACTCTCGGTGTTTTATATATCTTTTACTCGTAGCCCAGTCTAGCAGCTACTCTTAGCACAACACTGGACAACCACTGCACGGTTCCCCCGATGAACGCACCCGCTAATATCTGATTAACGAGTTGTTTGTTAGGCCTAGGTTTTGGGCTCATGACTTCCCTCCCCTAGTATGATATAACTCGGGATTGTCATCCCATGGTATATTATGAATTTACTTAAGCTTTGATTTTCTCACACGATGACCTAATGTTCAATTCGATATATAAACCATAAAACAATACTTTATCAAATCCCAATACTACTATTATATAAATAGGACCATCATACATGAAAAAACTGAGAATATTACAATCAAATTTACTTATATGATTAGGTACTTTAATAAGCTTTATGACGCATCTGAGAACACCTCAATCGTGTTCCCGGATCAAAAGTTATTGCTAGAATAATATGTTTGTACTTTTGTTGAAAATTTGTACATGGTCGTGACGCGACCTTGTCCCATCGCGTCACGATAAGGTCCAGAAATTTTTTCTTCACATTTTGTGAATGGTCGCGAGGCGACAGCTCGGGTCGCGACGCGACCAGTGCTGTCAGGTGCAAATTATGCAGATTTTCAAGTGAAAAATATTAACTCCTATGGAATTCAACCCATTTCAATGATTAATGCTGTCAATAAATACTTTTAAAACATACAATTGAACAACAACAAGGATCAGTAACACTCATTTTATGCATCAATTTAATGTTCCCATTCAACAATTAAAATATGCAAGGTAGCACATAATTGATAACAAAACCCAATCATCCCCATCTTGCAAACAATCATCAATTTCAACACAAATCAAACTCAGGGTACAATCAAATCTTCAAAACACATATGCATTGCAATATTTCCAGAATCGAAACAACAATAGACGAAGAACTCACCTCAATTGATGAAACCAACACAAAAACAAGCAAGAGGTGATGCTAATGTGCTTCAAGAGCTACCCTTAACACTAAATTTCGAAACCCAAGCTACCAATCTCTCCCACTAGAAGCTTCAATCGAAAATTTGGCTCCAAACTTGACTAAATCCGCTCCTAAAACTCGCATGGAACCAGAAATTTGAGCTATCCATCACTTCAAATCCCACATGCAACTTTGAAGGAAATGGAGGAAAGGCTTCAAAGGATTTTCTTGTTTTTGAGATGAGAAGAAGATGGTGAACAATGGTGATGAGAGTGTGAAGAAATTTCAGTTGCAAATCTTTCTCTCCTTCTTCCTCCTCACTCTCTCCCTGCTCTCTCTCTCTCTCCCTTTCCCTATTCTCTTCGCTTCTTCTTTCTTCTTTGTTTCTTTCGTTTTCTCTCTCTCTCATCCCCCAATACTCACTCTAACCTCTCCCTCCCAACCCTCTCCATCTCTCTCTCTCTCCAACCTTTCCTTTCTTTTTAAAAACTGATTTGTGTTTTCTTTTGAAGTGTGTGTGTTTTTGGTGTGAGTGAGGGAAGTGTGGAAATGTGGTAAAAATGTTGGAGGGAGCTGAAAGTTTTAAGTGGGATAAGGGGAAATCCCTAAAATGCCCTTAAACCTTATTCTATTCTTTATTAATTGACCCTATTGAATCAATTAATTCTCATAGCAACTAACACAAACATACATACAAGTAGTTAATTTAGCCATGTATTTGATAACTCTTATTTATATAGAGTTATTTTTATGTTCTAGACTTAAATCAATGTGAGTTTTTCTGAGTAATATTATTGTTAAAGTAGTTAATATGTGTTGTTTAAAGTAAAAGAGGTTAGGAACTGATTTGTGATCCTTTGGCACTTTTGGTGCCCCATGTTGTATTTTTATGTGTTTGTTCAATGCTACAGCATCATATTCCCTAGCAATCATTACCCCAGCATCACTGGCAGTCAAATACTCCAGCATTCTCTTGATGACGTCATGATGAGCTCATAGTCAAAGATTGCAGAAAGTAATGCAGGTGGATCACTTTGGATCACTTTTCTAGCCCACAATAGCTTGCAACTTGCATCTTTTTAGGTACACATGTCCACATATCATAGACCTCTCTTCTTTAGTCCAAATCAACATCAAATCAACTTTTGATGCAATTGGACTTAAAAAGTAAATCAAACTTCTTCCCCAAGTAAACCCCACCATGAAGGAAACCTCTCTCAAGGAGCCTATAAATACATCTCCTTCTCCTCATTTGAAGATATACCAAGTTAGAGAATTAGAATCACTTACACTTCATAGGTATAAAGGAGGGAGGTGAAATTGACAACTTCTCTCTCTATTTCTACACCATTTCGTGTTGTTGTTTGATTGCTGGAGCATTACTAGGCAGATTTTTGCAAGGGAACTTCAACCGTGTAATTCTTTCTTTATTTTCTTCCATTTGTATTATCAAACATATGAACATGGTTATCTCTGTTTGTTTGTGCTCAGTAATGTCTAGCATGAGCTAAACTTCTCTAGTTGGGATGCTTTAACTTTTAATGATGTTTTTAACTAGTTTTATGTTATATATTGATGTTTGCATTTTAGTTCTTGCATGATAACTCTTTCATATTCATCTTTAGAATTGACCAACTAAAAGTGAATGCAAATCATAAATACAGACATGGTTTATGATTAGAACTCAAGAACTAATATGGATAAGTGTTTAATGAAGGAAACTTTGTTATTTCCATGCTAAAACCTAGACATAGGATAGCATAGTCCATAGGGTGACACTGTGGGTACTTCATATACAGAGTGAACTTATTTAGAGCTTACACATAAGATTTTTAATGAAACCCTGACGTTAGTTGCTGAAAAGCACGCAACAATTGCTAGAGCATCCATTGCAGGAGCATTAATTGCTACAACATCCATTGCAGGAGCATCATATATAACATAATGCTATCAAAAGTGGTTTACTTAGTGAATAGCATTCCAACTATCTTTCTCACTTAAATACACTCTATCTTTACTTAGCTTATTTGTTTTCTGTTATCTCACATGTACTCTATTTTATTTGTTATTTTATTACTTGTTTCTCACCAGTTAAACTACCATTTTAAACTTTAGAAATTAATCCAATCTCTGTGGGTACGATCTCTACATTCTACTATATTACTTGTTAATGACTGTGTATACTTGCACACCTTTTTGCACAACAAGTTTTTGGAGCCGTTGCCGGGGATTGTATTAATTTTTGTAGTTTAGATTAGTAGTAAATTAGTGATAATTTTTCTTTGTTGTTTGTTCCTTGTGCTCCAGCAATAACTGCTCCAGCAATAGTTGCTCCAGCAATAGTTGCTCAAGCATATGCCCAGGTTCAACTCTCCAGAATTTCAGTTGGATCTTGAGATAGAGAGGAAATTCAGGAGCTTGGAAAGACTTCAACAACAACAAAGAAACAGAGGCAGAGCTAGACACACAATGTCTGAACAAGAAACTGGCAGAGGTTCTGGTATACTCAACATGGGAGCCATAGGTATGATGAATGACAAAGATAGACCAATGAAAGACTATGCTATGTATGATCCTCAAACCATGCAAACTAGCATAGTTAGACACGAAATTTCTGCAACACATTTTGAATCTAAACCCATGATGTTCCAAATGCTTCAAACAGTGGGTCAATTTGGTGGTTCTCCTCATGAGGATCCCTATTTACACCTAAAACAATTTTTGGAAGTGTGTTGCAATTTTATCATTCCAGGTGTTAGTGAAGATGCTTTTAGATTAAAATTATTTCCATATTCGTTGAAGGATAGAGCTAAGACTTGGCTAAACTCTTTAGAGCCTAACTCTATCACTACTTGGAATGAGATGGCTCAAAAAATTTTGACAAAATATTTTCAACCTATCAAAAATGCCAGGATGATGAATGATATCACTTCTTTTAAACAAAAAGAATATGAGTCACTGTTTGAAGCATGGGAAAGATGGAAGAATTGCTGATAAAATTTCCACACCATGGAATGCCTGTCATTATCAAAATGGAAACATTCTACAATGGTTTAGATCCACAAACCAGATTCATGTTGGATGCATCATCTGGAGGAGTACTATTAAATTCCTCATACAATGAAGCATATGAACTGATAGAAATAATTGCAACTAACAGCTACCAATGGGCCATAGAAAGACTCAGTGCTCAAAAGAAAATAATGGAGTTCATGAACTTAGTGAAGTATCAGCTCTATCAATGCCCGAGCATTTAATGCCATCAATGCCCTGGCATCCATTGCAGGAGCATTAATTGCTACAGCATCCATTGCAGGAGCATATATAACATAATGCTATCAAAAGTGATTTACTTAGTGAAGAGCGTTCCAACTATCTTTCTCACTTGAATACACTCTATCTTTACTAAGCTTATTTGTTTTCTGTTATCTCACACATACTCTTATTTTATTTGTTATTTTATTACTTGTTTCTCACCAGTTAAACTACCATTTTAAACTTTAGAAATTAATCCAATCCCTGTGGGTATGATCTCTACTTTCTACTATATTACTTGTTAAAGACTGTGTACACTTGCACACCTTTTTGCACAACAGTATTCAAGCAACATTAGACAATTAATTATTATCTCAAGCAATGATCAAACAACTTGATTAGCAATAATTTATTCAAGTTATCACCTAATCTCTAGAGTTAAGCTTAGCCACTTTGGGATGTTACACCTAGCATTGTCTTTTTAGTTCCGTACAACTGGTTCAGCCCCGACACTACACCTTTTAATTTCATGCTATCGGTTCAGCCCTGACATTATCTTTTTAATTTTATGCTACCGGTTCAGCGATGGCCCTGCACCTTTTAATTTCATTGGTTCAGCTCCGACATTGTCTTTTTAATTTTTGGGCTTAATTACAGTTTTGGTCCCCCTATTTTCACCAACTCACGATTTTGGTCCCCCAAGTTTTTTTTTCACGAATTTAATCCCCCTATTTTTCCAATTTGTAAAATCATAGTCCCCCACTGTTTTGGTCAAAATTGATTCTGACTTTTGACTCACTTATCCTACGTGGCGTGACACGTAGGCATCCTAGTTGGCATTTAAATAATTTTTTAATAAAAAAAAATCACAGCCCAGCCATCACTGTCGCGACCCCTCTCCTCTCTCACAGCACAGCCACCCCTCTCCTCTCTCACAGCCCGGCCACCATCACTGTCGCCACCCTCTCCCCATCACCCACCATCACCCACCGTAACCACCCTCTCTCCCTCCAACAACCACAACCACCAAAACACCCTAACAACCACCCCTCCCTCCCCTCTCTCATCGCAATCCCTCTTGTCATATCATCGACGACCGACCCTCTCCCTCCGTGAACCCCTCCCCTCTGCGACCTCACCCCGCCGTGAACCCCCCTCTGCGACGTGAACCCCTCCCTCTGCGACCCCCCCCTCCATGACCTCACCCCTCCCTCTGCGAAAGAAGACGAACGAACGAAAGGAGGAACAATGGCTTCGTTCTCTCCCTAAACGAACCCCTAATCGAACCCTACAGGGGAGTTGGATCTGTTGCTCTGTGCGATTTGAAGGAGAAGGAAGAAAGGAGAGGATCGAAGGAAGATCGAAGGAGATGGATCATGATTGACAGGGGAGTGGGTTCACGGAGGGGAGGGGATTGAAGATGTTGTGTTGTGTTGGCTGTGAGTGGGAGGAGAACGAAGGAGGATGAAGAATCAAGAAGGAGAGGGAGGGGTGATTTCACGGAGGGGGGAGGGGAGAAGAAGAAGAAGAATGCCAACGCGAACCAGAGGGGGGGAGAGTTGAAGAGGAACAGTGCACTGCCACGTGGACCGCCACGTAGGATAAGTGAGTCAAAAGTTAGAATCAATTTTGACCAAAACAGTGGGGAACTATGATTTTACAAATTGGGAAAATAGGGGGATCAAATTCGTGAAAAAAAAAAACTTGGGGACCAAAATCGTGATTTGGTGAAACTAGGGGGGCCAAAACAGTAATTAAGCCTAATTTTTGTGCTATAGGTTTAGCCCTAGCACCACATTTTTTAATTCGATGCTATCGGTAAAGCCCTGACATTGTCTTTTTAATTTTTGTGCTACCGGTTCAGCCCAGGCACTGCACCTTTTAATTTCATGCTATCGATTCAGTCTTGGCATTGTCTTTTTAATTTCGTGTTACCGGTTCATCCAGACACTGCACCTTTTAATTCCATGCTATTGGTTCAGACCTGGCATTGTCTTTTTTAATTTCATGCTATCGGTTTAGCCCTGACACAACACCTTTTAATTTCATGCTACCGGTTCAGTCGTAGCATTTGTCTTTTTAATTTCGTGCTACTGGTTCAGCCCTGCTACTGCACCTTTTTATTTCATGTTATCGGTTCATCCCCGATAGTTTCCTTTTTATTCCATGCTATCGGTCCTGCTTTGGATTTGAATAAAACATAATCCCGAGTGGCATAAATACGAAAAGGATAACTAAATGACATAACTGAAACAGTTTACATGAGTCATTTCTTAACCATAGTTCAAATCCAAAAGAACGGTTTAGACTTAGTACATTAACTTGATTACAAACTCAAAGGCTATGGTATCAAAGCTACAATACATAACCATTAACTATGGTGGACTAAACAATTATACTTGACCCCTAAGGATCTCATAACTCAAGTAACTACATCCGCAACTTACTTATCCTCAAATTGCTTGGTCTAACCCTGTTCATCTGAAAACATAACAACATAAACAGTGAGATTTACAATCTCAGTGAGTTCTTTCGCGACTCCTCGCCATTTACCTCTCGTTGTATTTTATTTATCTTTTCACTTAACCTCTTTAGCATAATCCAAAAGAACCTGAACTACGTCAGTTTCAACAGAGAATCCAACCCGGCCTTGGCCGGATAACAATTATGGGCCTTGAACTCAGGACCTATGACCTCCGATTCCAAGTATGCTAATTAACCTCTTGGGGTTGTCATCCCCGTAGTGTCTTTTATTCATAGTCATAGTGGTTTTCTCACTCGTTAAATATATCGGGCATAACTCATTACGTTGCTAGGAATTGGCATTGCATTATTCACATCATTTCATCAACCATATCCCAATAATGTGACTCAAATAGTATCTAGCACTTATCAATAGATTAAGGATTAGGGTCAAGTTGAATTGCACTAATTTCATATGAGAAAAGATCAAAATTTCAGGTCTGGCCAAGGTAGACACAATCCATATTTAAAAGCCATGGTCCATGCAGCTAAATTTTTAAGCTGCAAAACAGAACCAGCTGATGACACGGTCCATGCACTTCAAGACACAGTCTGTGTCATTTTTCGGCAATTCGTCCATTCAGTTAAATTTTTAAGCAGCAGAACAGAACCAGCTGATGACATGGTCCATGCTCTTTAAGACACAATCCGTGTCATTTTCCAGAAATTCCCATTTTACATTTCTGAGTGAAAATACTGATTTTTATGCAACCCAACCCCTCTCAATCCTCAATACTACTGTTAATTACTTGTAAAACATGATAAATAACTCACATCAAGGTTCATTAACATAACTTGCATGCATCATTTTACTTCAAACATATGTAATATCAACATGTATTTGTAATTCAACTTTTAGACCAATTCAGACAATCCAAATCAGTGCACACACACATGCATTCAATATACATTTCAGAATACACTCAAATTTTATAGGGAAACCATACAACCATGAAACCTAAGGAAAAGAACTCACTTTAGTTGAAGACTTGAAGACAACTAGTAAAGCACAATGGAATCCCCCTTCCTCTTGCCACTCTATTCGAAACTCTCTTCACTCCCACCACTAGACTGAGCTTCAATCTACAATGTGAGCTAAGAAAACCTTCTTTGACGAGTAGTGCAAGTTTGGTTGTTCTCCTATTGCTTCCTAGTTGCTGAAAATTGCACATGCAAAGTGAAATAACAAGGTTTTTCCATGGTTCTAGAGTTTGGCAGATTTGGTGGATGCTTGAGAGTGAGGGTTTTCGAAATGTTGTTGAAAGGAAGTAAGAATAGTGACCTTGAGCTGCTGACTGTGAGTTTGTTTCTATGGAAGAGATGAATTAGACATGCAAACCCTCTCTTTGCTCCCTTATCTTCCTCTTCTAGCCCTCTCTCTCAAACCCTTTTCTGTGTATGTGTGTGTGTGTGTGTGTGTGTGTGGTGTGTGTGTGTGTGTGTGTGTGTGGTGTGTGTGTGTGTGTGTGTGTGTGTGTGTGTGTGTTTGGTTGGTGAAATTTCTATTTTTTCCCTTCTCTACTTCCTCACTTAAAACTTCACTAATTACCCCATTAAACACCCAATTCATACAAGTATTCCATTTAGTCAATTAAATCATGAAGTTATCACTCAAAACAACAAATGATTAAAATTACTTAATAGTCAAAGTAATTAAAAACAATTACTTTGGGGTGTTACATTATTCTTCTTCTCCTTATATATTTTCTGAACCTAAAATCTCTATTGAACTCATTTAGTTTGGTGTCACTACCAAATTACAAATACATTTTTTAAATTCTTTTTAGGATTTGGGTTTATAAGAGCAACTCCTCTCTTTCGTGTTTGGTTACATTCATCATTACTGAGAGTTTCTTCTTTGTCTTGCAATATATAATATGCTATAGATACTTACTCCTACGGGAAATTCAACTACATTTACAATATAACCCCATTATATTCTTTCAACTTTGAATAGGTGTTTCTATTTTATTGGTGGTTTTCATCCAACATTGCAAGATACCCCACGTGTTTCACTTTCTATTTGCGTTATCTTCTTTATTTTCGTCATTTCGCACCAATGAGTATATAGAAGCATACTTAATTTGGTGTATATATTTTTACTTTAGTTTAACATTTACTCTCGCAGGAACTTCAGCCACATTTGCAGTAGCTTCTTTCAACTTTGTATAGCTTCTTCTATTTACCTTCTTACTTTGTTCATCCAAATCACCCTCACAGCCACCAACTCCGGCGCGCCACCATGACCATCACTCATCTCTCTCTCTCTCTCTCTCTCTCTCTCTCTCCTCTCTCTCTCTCTCTCTCTCTCTCTCTCTCTCTCTCTCTCTCTCTTAGGGGTGGAATATACTAGGTCGAGCTAGGCTTTGCATGGCCTGGGCCTGGCCTACGTTGAAAGTGTTAGGCCTGAGCCTAGCCTGTGGTCTATCGTAGGCTCATTTTTTACGCCTGGCCTGGCCTTATTGAAAGCATGTAAAAGCCTAAAAGTCTGTATAAAAGCTTATTTCACCATTTTTTTATGAAAAGCCTACGACCTTTGACTGATGTGTGCTTTTGTAAATAGACTAAGAAGCTAATATGTCAGTGAAATTAAGTTCTATTTTATATGATATCCAATTTAAATTATATTTTATATTATAACTTTAAATATGTCAAAAAATTGATGTATGTTGACATGTTTAAATAATAGAAAATATTAGAAAATTTATGATTTAACACAATATACTAAATTTAATATAATAACAATAATATTAATAAAAGCATTTTTTATATTTACTTAAATAGATCGGCCTAATAGGCCTAAAAGGCTTTTTCAATGGCCTATGGCCTAGCCTTTTTTGCTAAATAGGCTTTTTCAAAAGCCTTAGCCCAGTCTATTTAAAAAAGGCTCTCACTTTTCCCACACCCCTCCCTACTCACCCCACACCCCCTAAATTCCCAAAATACCCTTAAATCAAAAACACCCTTTCTCCCTCCCTAAACCCTCACACTCACACAAACACACCCAACCGAACCCTAAACCTCTCCCTCACCCTCTTCGAATTTCCCTCTCCCAAACCCACTCAATCTTCGATTTCAACCCCAATCTCGTATTCCACACATAAGGTACACGATTCCTAACCCTCTTCTACTTCCATTTTGAGTTTTTTGCTGTTTTTTTTTACGTTTTTAAGAATCTGGTATTCGCGAAAATATTCGGTTGAGCTTAACCGAATGGCTCCTGGGAACGAAGGCAAGACGAAGCAATTCGGTTGAGCCCTCCCGAATCTAATCGGTTGAGGTCAACCGAATAGTTTAAAATGTGAAATGAATTTTACACATTCGGTTGTCGTCAACCGAATGTGTATTCGGGTACCCCCAACCGAATGTAGCTGTTATCTTTCTAAAAAGCAGTATTTTAAATTGTAAAATTGTTTATAACGTGTTCCTTGTTTTTTCAGTTATGGCGAGGACTCGAGGTGCTCATTCTCAGACACAGCTCGAGGGTTGGGAAACCAGACCACCTATGACGGTTTCAAATCGTAAACGGAAGGAGGAAGCTTGTGCTGCTGCTGCTGGGCCTAGCAGAGCTAGGGGTAGGGTCGGCGTGCTGAACAGCCCCCAGTTGTGCCCCCAATTTTGCAGGAGGCGGACATAGGTGATGACATTGAAAGAGATGCTTACTATCCGACAGCTGACTTGGCTGGTCCTGCTGATGCTGACCTGGTTGGTCCTCCGAAGCTGATGCTGTGCAGCCTTCTACTTCATTCTGCTCCTTTTACTTCTGCTGATGCTGTTGCTGCTCTCTGTGCCACATTTCCTTTGCCTGGTGGCCTGGAGGATGGATCATGTTACCCAGTTACGGTCTCACATTGTGTAACACCTCGTATTTCTATTTATTTAAAAATACCCAAGTGCACATTACAAACTCATCAGAGATATAAAATTCCTGCATAAATACTGAACACTGCCAAATAGTTTCCACTGGACAACAGCCAAGCAGTCTTAATACACATAAGACCATAATATTCAGCGAACTATCCTGCTCAGTATCATACAAGAAAACGGAATGAAAGATAAACAAAACACTAATGCCATAGTGTTATGATACAGACAACGGAAGGAAAATAAACTTAAACATAAACTAAGTCATCCTCCATCACCCGGGGCCACCTACTCGTGCCTCTGAGGTTTCTTCTGTCCCTGTTTATCTGAAAACAACAACATTTAAACAGTGAGATACAATCTCAGTGAGTTCTACCGGAACCCCTACTAACACTCTCGGTTCAGTTATGAAATTTATTTAATTCAACACGACACCGACTGCAATCCAGTGCTAAATCCTGGTGAACGTGTTATGACTCAGTACGGCACCGACTGCAATCCTGTGCTAAATCCCGGTGAACCGTACAGTACGACACCGACTGCAATCCTGTGCTAAATCCCGGTGTATCGTACAATAAAACTTGCAACATAACACCGACTGCAATCCAGTGCTAAATCCCGGTGAACCCCAATACCAATAGTGTTTCCTAATGGCACGGAGCCTAGGGTAAGGGATCATGACTTCCCCGCCTAGTATGTTAACATGGGTCGTCACCCAAACTCGATATAATATATATATCTACAATCATATGAACATTTAGTTCATTGAATTATACTCACACGTAGGACTCATAGTCCGTTTGTTACCAATAAAACATATCCGCACACGCATACTATTATTCGGTTTTTCGAAACGATTTAGACATCAAAAGCGTTTTATAAAACCCTTTGTAACACACCCAAAATCATGGCATCATAAGCCTAATATCATTATATAAGGGTTAGGAAAGGATTAGGAAAGGATTGGAATCAAAACGGAATTATTTTGGACAACTTGAAAATTTTGGACAGAACTGGGCGCACGGGTCGTGCCCCTGGACGCACGGGTCGTGCGCCCCCTGTTTGACATTTTTGCACACTGAACCCGAACCAGGCGCACGGGTCGTGCGCCCTGGACGCACGGGTCGTGTGCATTTGACAGCATTGCCAAAAATACCCTGTTTCATGAAATTTTGCTTTCCGATTGATCCGAAACTTTATCGATTCCTAACTCAAAAACAGATAATACCAGACAATATACCAGTCCAATCAACATCAAACAATCAAGCAATTCAATCAAAAACTCAACGATTACGAATTTCGTTAAAACGCAATATATTTCAAAATAACGTTTTCGACTCAAAATCTTTCGAAAACAAATCACACAATTCATTTCAAAACGGAATAAACCTAAACGTGAGTAAAACTCACCCTTGAAGCGAGAGTCGTTGCCGAGCCGAAATCACCGATATGTCAAAATCACCGAATCGAACCCAAACAACACCGAACCGCTCCTAACTTCGTTCCGAGCTTCCAATCGCGTTCAATCCGCTCCTAGCTTCGTTCCTAAGCATGATTCAATCATCAATTTGATCACACAATCACGATTTCGCCAAATCACCTCCAAAACCTCCCCAAATTCGTAGGCCATAAAATAGGGGAAAAACCGGATGAAATCTTACCTAGCTCTTGGGTTATGATGAGGAGAGTGAGATGATGAAGATGGTGAATTTTGGGGCTTGGGGGAGTGATCCTTCTTCTTCTTCTTTCTTCTTTCTCTTCTCCTTTCTCTTCTCCTTTCTTTTCTTCTTTCCTCTTCTCTGCGTATTCTTCTTTCTTTCCTTTCTTCTTTTCTTTCTTTTATTTAAACACACACACACACAACACATATTTAATTAATAAATAAGTGGTAGCGTGGTCCAATTACCATATTGATCTTATCCCTATTTCGATCCGAAACTTCCTTGATCCGTATTATCCGGTTAACGATCTAATGTTATCCCATAAATAATTTTAGTACTCAATAAATTTACCAGTCTAGTACTAAATTATATTGGGTTAACATCCAAATAATTCGCCTAATTATTTTGAGGATGTTACATTCTCCCCCACTTAAAGAATTTTGTCCTCAAAATTAAACACAACGTACCTCAAGAAAACAAATACGGATACTGAGTCCGCATATCGTCCTCCAACTCCCAAGTAGCTTCCTCGACGGAAAAACCATCCCAAACCACCTTGACAATGGGAATTGACTTCGTCCGTAGCGTCCTCTCGCCACGTTCCAGGATGTAATTTGGATGAGGTTGGAAAGACAAGTCCGGTCGGAGGTCAATCGTTTCAAAATCTAACGGTTGACTTGGATCGGGAATGTACTTTCGCAATTGAGACACATGGAATACATCATGCAATTTTGACAATGGAGGAGGCAAGGCATGCGGTATGCAAGAGGCCCAACTCGCTCGATAATTTGGAAGGGTCCAATATACCGAGGACTGAGCTTCTTCACCCGTAATGCCCTACCTGTGCCAATTGTTGGTGATAATCTCAAAAACACATGATCACCCGACTCAAACTCTAACGGCCTTCTCCTTTTGTCGGCATAACTCTTTTGCCTACTTTGAGCGCTTTCATTCTTTCCCTGATCTGGCGGATCTTTTCAGTAGTGTCTTGAATCACCTCGGGTCCTAACAATCGGTTCTCACCGACTTCCCACCAACACAATGGAGTTCTACATTTCCTTCCATACAAGGCCTCAAAAGGTGCCATTCCGATACTGGAATGATAACTGTTGTTATATGAGAATTCAACCAGTGGAAGATGATCCTCCCATTTCTTCCCGTTATCAAGTACCGAAGCCCTAAGCATATCCTCTAATGTCTGGATAGTTCTCTCGGTCTGCCCATCTGTCTGCGGGTGATAAGCGGTACTAAGAAGTACTTTGGTCCCCAATGCTTCATTCAGAGCTTTCCAAAATCGAGAAGTGAATTTCGGATCTCGATCCGACACTATACTGGTAGGAACCCCATGTAACCTTACTATGTTCTTCAAATACACCTCAGCTAACTTGGATACTTTACTGCTAGAACGAACTGGAATAAAATGAGCTGATTTGGTTAACCGATCTACAACTACCCAAATGGAGTCGTTACCGGCTTGAGACTTTGGCAACGCCATTACAAAATCCATGGAAATGTCTTCCCATTTCCACACTGGCACATCTAGTGGCCGTAGCAGACCAGCAGGCTTCTGATGTTCTATCTTAACTCTTTGGCAAGTTAAGCACTTTGATACAAATTCAGCAATCTCTAACTTCATTCCTTGCCACCAATACATCTGCTTTAAATCTCTATACATCTTGGTGGATCCAGGATGTACAGAAAATAGACTTCGGTGTGCTTCTTCTAGCACCTGATTTTTAATATCTTCATTATCGGGCACACAGATTCTACCGTTGAAACAAATCACCCATCCTATCTTCTAAAATCTGGCAACAATTTCTGCGATTGCAGCTTCACATCATTTTCCTGTGCTAAGCGAATAGAATCCCTTAATGAGCTAGAGATCCTCATGTGGCTCAGCACTAACCGGTTTTTCCTTGATCTTGCATCCAAATTTAAGTCCCTAAAGGATCCAACAATTCATTTCATGCATCATAAACTCTGCTACGTGGATGGATTTCCTACTTAGTGCATCAGCTACAACATTAGCTTTTCCCGGATGATACTTCAATTCGAAGTCATAATCCTTCAGAAATTCCACCCACCTTCTCTGCCTGTTATTCAACTCTTCTGATCAAACAAATATTTCAAACTTTTATGATCACTGAAGACTTCGAAACGAGACCCATACATAATGTCTCCAAATCTTCAGTGCGTACACAATAGCTGCCAACTCCAAATCATGAGTCGGATAGTTCTCTTCATGAGTCTTCAACTGTCTGGAGGCATAAGCTACAACTTGTTGGTTCTGCATGAGAACACATCCCAAACCCTTCCCAGAAGCATCGCTGAAAATTTGAAATTCCAAAGACGGATCTGGAAGAATTAGGATTGGAGCAGAAGTCAACCTAACCTTCAATTCTTGAAAACATTCCTCACAATCGGCATCCCATATAAACGGTTGGGCCTTACGAGTCAACCGGGTAAGTGGAAGAACCAGTTGTGAGAAACCTTGAATAAACCTCCTATAGTAACCAGCTAGACCCAAGAAACTTCTTATTTCTGTAACAGATGTTGGTCTTTCCCAGTTCAATACAGCTTCCACCTTACTGGGATCCACAGCAACTCCCGATGGGAAATCACGTGTCCCAAAAACTTTACTTCCGGCATCCAGAAGTCACACTTCGACGGCTTGGCATACAATTTCTTTTCTCGGAGTACGTTCAGAACAATGCGGAGATGTTGAACATGGTCCTCAATGGTCTTAGAGTACACCAAGATATCATCAATAAAAACTACTACAAACTGATCGAGATAAGTATGGAATACTCGGTTCATGTAATCCATGAATACCGCTGGAGCATTAGTCAAACCGAAGGGCATTACTACGAACTCGTAATGTCCATACCTCGTACGGAAAGCTGTCTTCGGAATATCTAAGGCTCGTACCTTTATTTGATGATAGCCCGATCTCAGATCAATTTTTGAAAATACCACTGCACCTCGAAGTTGGTCAAGCAAATCGTCTATCCTCGGCAATGGATATTTGTTTTTAATAGTCACCTTGTTGAGTTGACGGTAGTCAATACACAACCTCATGCTTCCGTCCTTCTTCTTAACTAGCAATACCGGAGCACCCCATGGAGAAGCACTCGGTCGGATAAATCTCTTCGATATTAACTCTTCAAGTTGAGACTTCAATTCCTTCAATTCTAAAGGAGACATCCTATAAGGGGCAATAGATATCGATCCTGTACCAGGAATCAATTCTATTGAGAATTCTACCTCTCTGTCAGGAGGTAAGGATGAAACTTCCTCAGGAAAGACATCTAGAAATTCATTTACCACTTGCACAGACGACAAGTCTAAACCCGTTTCAGTAGATGCAGACAACATAATAAGAATAGCTTCCGCACCTTGGAATAATGACTGGCTTGCTTCGGTGTAAGAGATCGTTGCTTCAAAATCTGCCTGTGTCAACCCTACGGATTCGGAGGCGAAGCTAATGGTTCGATCGGCACAGTTGATTGTTACATGATTTTCAGCCATCCAATTCATACCCAGAACAATGTCCATGCTTCTCATAGGCAAGCAGATAAATTTCACAACAAATTGTCTGTCCCCTATGACAAGTAGGCAATTTTCACACAATGATTGGGTCTGGACACGACCCTTGGCAGCAGTTAAAATAGTTATCGGTTCGGATAGCTCAGATAATGCTAAACCCAACCGATCCACATGCTTGTGATATAAAACAATGAGTTGCACCGGAATCATATAAAATATTGACTGAGTTATTAAAAAGAGATCCCGTACCCCTCAGAAGATTATCAGTAGGTGTGATGGTTCGAGCATCCAATGTGTTGATTCGTCCTTGCTTGGCGCATTCGGTGCTCCTTGGAAAGTTTTCTTTGCTGGGCACTCATTTGCATAGTGACCTTCTTCATTACAAACATAACACCTATTGGATCTTTGCTGACAATCACCACGGTGATATCTTCCGCAACTCTACAATTCCTCAATGTTGATGAATCAAATGATTGACCTGCTTCCCTTTATAGTTGCTTCCCTTGAATGCCTGGATGGAGTAGAAGATTCAGCAACCTTTTTCTTGCCCTTCCAATAGTCTTTCTTTTCAGCATACATTTTCCTCAGATCCTCCTCAGCAACATATGCTTGTTGCACTAAGGCAGGATAATTAACCAAGGTGTAAGAACTGAGTCCTTGGCTCACATCAGCTCGGAGACCTTCTTTGAACATTTGCATTTTCCACATATCATTTGGGGCATACCTTCCCAACTCATAGAACTGAGACAGTCTTTCAAATTTCGCAGCATACTCCCCAACCGACATATCACCTTGCTTAAGATTTACAAACTCTGCTTGTTTACTCAGCTTCTTCACCGAAGGGAAATATTGCTTCAGAAATAATTCCTTGAAGTTGTCCCAAGTTAGGGGGAGTTTCTTGGAGTTCCATCATATGTCTTGCATTACACCACCAGGTGTGGGCATCTTCGTCGAGCACGTTTGCCGCAAATATTACCTTCTCCTCTTCCCCGCATTGCAAGGTTTGAAAAATTTTCTCCATTGAATCAATCCAATAGTAGGCGGTCATTGGATCTGATCCTCCCTTGAAAGTCGGGGGCTTCATCTTTTGAAATTGAAAATATGCCCAGTTAGGATCTTCCTGATGGGGTTGAACATTGGGCTGCTGCAGAGCCATTTGGTCATGCTGCATTTGCAACATATCCTGCATCATCTTTTGCTGATTCTCAATTATATTCTGCATCCATTCAAAGTTTGGATCAACAGGAGGAGGAACGCCTCTACCTCTTCTGGCCATGATTCTGCGAAATATGCACAAAGTATTAAGTTGATCAAGCTCAATGTCTAATAGCATACTAAGAAAATCACGACTGGAGAAAGTAAAGACCCTAACAGCTAAGTCCGACTAGGTCGAACCGCTCTGATACCAACTGTAACACCCCGGTATATTTAACTTGTAAAAATACCAAAGCGTACCAAATATAATCATCAGAGATAAAAATTTCCTGTTTAGACACTGAATACCATTATAATACTTTGCTGAAATACGACATAACCATCTTATACACAAATAAGATCATTCGGTACTCAGACCATAACTGTCAGCAACTGCGGTAATCAGAGTCATACAAGAAAGCGGAAAAGGATAAACAAAACACTAATGCCATAGTGTTGTAATACATAGGCAACAGAGGAAAATAAACTTGAACATAAAGCTAAGTCATTATTCTCCTCCCGGGGCCACCTACTCGTGCCTCTGAGGTTTCTTCTGTCCCTGTTTATCTGTAAAACAACAACAATTAAACAGTGAGATACAATCTCAGTGAGTTCTACCGGAACCCCTACTAACGCTCTCGGTTCAGTTATGAAATTTATTTAATTCAACACGACACCGACTGCAATCCAGTGCTAAATCCTGGTGAACGTGTTATGACTCAGTACGGCACCGACTGCAATCCTGTGCTAAATCCCGGTGAACCGTACAGTACGACACCGACTGCAATCCTGTGCTAAATCCCGGTGTATCGTACAATAAAACTTTCAACATAACACCGACTGCAATCCAGTGCTAAATCCCGGTGAACCCCAATACCAATAGTGTTTCCTAATGGCACGGAGCCTAGGGTAAGGGATCATGACTTCCCCGCCTAGTATGTTAACATGGGTCGTCACCCAAACTCGATATAATATATATATCTACAATCATATGAACATTTAGTTCATTGAATTATACCTCACCACGTAGGACTCATAGTCCGTTTGTTACCAATAAAACATATCCGCACACGCATACTATTATTCGGTTTTTTCGAAACGATTTAGACATCAAAAGCGTTTTATAAAACCCTTTGTAACACACCCAAAATCATGGCATCATAAGCCTAATATCATTATATAAGGGTTAGGAAAGGATTAGGAAAGGATTGGAATCAAAACGGAATTATTTTGGACAACTTGAAAATTTTGGACAGAACTGGGCGCACGGGTCGTGCCCCTGGACGCACGGGTCGTGCGCCCCCTGTTTGACATTTTTTGCACACTGAACCCGAACCAGGCGCACGGGTCGTGCGCCCTGGACGCACGGGTCGTGTGCATTTGACAGCATTGCCAAAAATACCCTGTTTCATGAAATTTTGCTTTCCGATTGATCCGAAACTTTCCCCGATCGATTCCTAACTCAAAAACAGATAATACCAGACAATATACCAGTCCAATCAACATCAAACAATCAAGCAATTCAATCAAAAACTCAACGATTACGAATTTCGTTAAAACGCAATATATTTCAAAATAACGTTTTCGACTCAAAATCTTTCGAAAACAAATCACACAATTCATTTCAAAACGGAATAAACCTAAACGTGAGTAAAACTGACCCTTGAAGCGAGAATCGTTGCCGAGCCGAAATCACCGATATGTCAAAATCACCGAATCGAACCCAAACAACACCGAACCGCTCCTAACTTCGTTCCGAGCTTCCAATCGCGTTCAATCCGCTCCTAGCTTCGTTCCTAAGCATGATTCAATCATCGATTTGATCACACAACTCACGATTTCGCCAAATCACCTCCAAAACATCCCCAAATTCGTAGGCCATAAAATAGGGGAAAAACCGGATGAAATCTTACCTAGCTCTTGGGTTATGATGAGGAGAGTGAGATGATGAAGATGGTGAATTTTGGGTCTTGGGGGAGTGATCCTTCTTCTTCTTCTTCTTTCTTCTTTCTCTTCTCCTTTCTCTTCTCCTTTCTTTTCTTCTTTCCTTCTCTGCGTATTCTTCTTTCTTTCCTTTCTTCTTTTCTTTCTTTTATTTAAACACACACACACACAAACACATATTTAATTAATAAATAAGTGGTAGCGTGGTCCAATTACCATATTGATCTTGATCCTCTATTTCGAATCCGAAACTTCCTTGATCCGTATTATCCGGTTAACGATCTAATGTTATCCCATAAATAATTTTAGTACTCAATAAATTTACCAGTCTAGTACTAAATTATTCCTATTGGGTTAACATCCAAATAATTCGCCTATTAATTTTGAGGATGTTACATTCTCCCCCACTTAAAGAAATTTTGTCCTCAAAATTAAACACAACGTACCTCAAGAAAACAAATACGGATACTGAGTTCGCATATCGTCCTCCAACTCCCAAGTAGCTTCCTCGACGGAAAAACCATCCCAAACCACCTTGACAATGGGAATTGACTTCGTCCGTAGCGTCCTCTCGCCACGTTCCAGGATGTAATTTGGATGAGGTTGGAAAGACAAGTCCGGTCGGAGGTCAATCGTTTCAAAATCTAACGGTTGACTTGGATCGGGAATGTACTTTCGCAATTGAGACACATGGAATACATCATGCAATTTTGACAATGGAGGAGGCAAGGCGATGCGGTATGCAAGAGGCCCAACTCGCTCGATAATTTGGAAGGGTCCAATGTACCGAGGACTGAGCTTCTTCACCCGTAATGCCCTACCTGTGCCAATTGTTGGCGATAATCTCAAAAACACATGATCGCCCGACTCAAACTCTAACGGCCTTCTCCTTTTGTCGGCATAACTCTTTTGCCTACTTTGAGCAGCTTTCATTCTTTCCCTGATCTGGCGGATCTTTTCGGTAGTGTCTTGAATCACCTCGGGTCCTAACAATCGGTTCTCACCGACTTCCCACCAACACAATGGAGTTCTACATTTCCTTCCATACAAGGCCTCAAAAGGCGCCATTCCGATACTGGAATGATAACTGTTGTTATATGAGAATTCAACCAGTGGAAGATGATCCTCCCATTTCTTCCCGTTATCAAGTACCGAAGCCCTAAGCATATCCTCTAATGTCTGGATAGTTCTCTCGGTCTGCCCATCTGTCTGCGGGTGATAAGCGGTACTAAGGAGTACTTTGGTCCCCAATGCTTCATTCAGAGCTTTCCAAAATCGAGAAGTGAACTTCGGATCTCGATCCGACACTATACTGGTAGGAACCCCATGTAACCTTACTATGTTCTTCAAGTACACCTCAGCTAACTTGGATACTTTACTGCTAGAACGAACTGGAATAAAATGAGCTGATTTGGTTAACCGATCTACAACTACCCAAATGGAGTCGTTACCGGCTTGAGACTTTGGCAACGCCATTACAAAATCCATGGAAATGTCTTCCCATTTCCACACTGGCACATCTAGTGGCCGTAGCAGACCAGCAGGCTTCTGATGTTCTATCTTAACTCTTTGGCAAGTTAGGCACTTTGATACAAATTCAGCAATCTCTAACTTCATTCCTTGCCACCAATACATCTGCTTTAAATCTCTATACATCTTGGTGGATCCAGGATGTACAGAAAATAGACTTCGGTGTGCTTCTTCTAGCACCTGATTTTTAATATCTTCATTATCGGGCACACAGATTCTACCGTTGAAACAAATCACCCCATCACTATCTTCCGTAAAGTCTGGTAACAATTTCTGCGATTGCAGCTTCACATCATTTTCCTGTGCCAAGCGAATAGAATCCCTTAATGAGCTAGAGATCCTCATTTGGCTCAGCACTAACCGGTTTTTCCTTGATCTTGCATCCAAATTTAAGTCTCTAAAGGATTCCAACAATTTCATTTCATGCATCATAAACTCTGCTACGTGGATGGATTTCCTACTTAGTGCATCAGCTACAACATTAGCTTTTCCCGGATGATACTTCAATTCGAAGTCATAATCCTTCAGAAATTCCACCCACCTTCTCTGCCTGTTATTCAACTCTTTCTGATCAAACAAATATTTCAAACTTTTATGATCACTGAAGACTTCGAAACGAGACCCATACAGGTAATGTCTCCAAATCTTCAGTGCGTACACAATAGCTGCTAACTCCAAATCATGAGTCGGATAGTTCTCTTCATGAGTCTTCAACTGTCTAGAGGCATAGGCTACAACTTGTTGGTTCTGCATGAGGACACATCCCAAACCCTTCCCAGAAGCATCGCTGAAAATTTGAAATTCCAAATACGGATCTGGAAGAATTAGGATTGGAGCAGAAGTCAACCTAACCTTCAATTCTTGAAAACATTCCTCACAATCGGCATCCCATATAAACGGTTGGGTCTTACGAGTCAAACGGCATTGCATTTTGGGTCCTAGAAATCATTCCAAAGTTTTTGAAATCATTTTTAGGGTTAGAATGCACTTTTTGGGAAATTAGGGTTTTTAGGGTCAAAAAGGGCATTTTGGTAAGGTCCTATCACTTAAGGTCTATGATACTTTAGTAGCTGAGAGATGATTTTTCAAAACATGCATGATGCATCAACATAAGCTTTGAAAAAATATTTTACAAAATTGCATGCATGCATAAGGTGGCACTTAAAAAAAATAAATAAATAATAATTTTGTTGAAAGCTTGAGATCTATTTTCACAAGGCATAATCGATTATGCTAATAGATTATGTGCCTGAATGTTTCAGAGCACATAATCGATTAGCATCCTATTTTAACTAAATACATAATCGATTAGCAAGCAAACAAAGTTTCCTTTCTTGTCAAACTAATCGATTATATGCTTCAAATAACTAAAAAGAATAATCGATTAGCAAGCTATCCTTACCTTCCTTTTTTATATACCATAATCGATTAGGGGCTTCAAACAATTAAAGCACATAATCGATTACCACCTTTTAAGGAAGGTTGATAATCGATCATGCACCTGTTTTGCCTTACAACAATAATCGATTATCATCTCACCAAAGTTTCCATTCTCATCAACATAATCGATTAGGGGCTTCAAACAACTAAAGCACATAATCGATTACCACCTTTTAAGGAAGGTTGATAATCGATTATGCACCTGTTTTGCCTTACAACAATAATCGATTATCATCTCACCAAAGTTTCCATTTTCATCAACATAATCGATTAGCATATGTTTCAATTGAGAGACATAATCGATTATGTCATGCATTAATTGTTAAAAATCAAACGGTTGTGTTTTTGAAACTCTATAAATAGGAAGCTAAGCTTCACCATTTTTTACGGACACACTTTCACGAGATCTGAGAAGAATTGCTCCAGAGATCTGGGAAGACAACTCTCGCAAATCTCATTTTCCAGTCCTCCGCTTCATTTTTGCTCTACTCGCGCCGTTGGTCCGTCTGAGCTGATCTCCTGCAAGGGTTAGTCGAGGTTTGCGTTCTTCAGATCTGTAATATTTGTCTTCATCAGAGGTATTTCAGTCTTTTCATTTGTTAATATTTAGTTATTGTGATCTATGTGATTTAACTTAGTTACAGCGTTTATCTACTCGTTCTTGTATATTATCGTCCATCGCTGGTGACGAACCATATGATTCCCACTTATGCCTAGTGCATCATGTTCTAAGTGGTGAAGATGGTCTCGGGTGATTCAGCTTGCCCCTTTTAAACCCTTTTAAAAACTTTTTTTTAATTAGAACTACGTCGCTTTGATTCCCGTTTGGGATACGTAGGAGCGAGCCACGTTCTCGTCAAGCGCAACAAATAAAAATTCTTTTCATCCCCCTAAACCAATCATTTTCATAAAACAAACAAAAATCATTTTTCAAACCCATTGTTGCTAGTAGCTCATCAGAGCCTCTGTTCGTTTAGCTATTAGTGACAATGTCCTTTTCTCCTAAAAATAATAAACGACAATCCATCATAACTTTTGTTAGTTTGATCATCGTACAAATCAATCTCTTTCGAAAATCATTTTCAAAAACATAATAAAAACAAGTTGTTATCAATAGTCCATCAGAACCTTTGTTCGTTTGACTAGCGGTACAACTCTTTTTGAGCATTCAGCAGTAATTCATCATAGCCTCTGCTAGTTTAATCATTTGCTAATGCTCGTCCTATTTCAAAAAATTCACTAAAAAAGATAAAAAACAAAAACTTTTCAAAAAAGAGAACCAAGAACTACGTAGCTTTGAATTCTCCATCGCACCGGGAGATACGTAGGAGCGGGCCATGTCCCGTCAAGCACTTTTTTCTAAAAACCCTTTTTCCCCCTTTCTCACATAAAATAAAATTTTCATTAAAGATTTCCCATTCATCTCCAAATAAGAAATAAATAGGCAAATCTAGGTATTTTTCAAATCAAACGTTAAAACCACACATTTAATTAGAGGTTCCCTTTCAGTAGAAAGGACGTGCGCGGTGCTAACACCTTCCTCGCACGTAATCGACCCCCGAACCTATATCTCTAGTTTCAAAAGACCATCCGCCTTGTCCAAAAGACCTTTTTTCAAAGTTTTGGTCTTAAAATTAAAATATTGGTGGCGGCTCCAACTTTTTCCACGTTGTACATTGAGAAACCCCAACCGGGGATTTTTCGGGGTGCAACAACGATCAATTGAGCAAAGGCTCCAAGTGACCACCATTAGCACTCCATTGTTAATAATCATGCAAGCAAAGGCTTCACAAGACTATAAACAAAGTTTTTTGATTTAGTGAAACTCTTTAGGAAAATTCAGGCATTCATGATGATCAATTGAGCAAAAGCTCCAAGTGACCACCACTAGTACCTCGTTGTTAATAATTATGCAAGCAAAGGCTTCACAAGACTATTAACAAAGTTTTTGATTTATGAGAAACTATTTTGTCTTGAAGAGAAATAAATTAAATTAAAAAACGAGAAAAAGGGGGGGTGAAATGGTAAGATGGGGTGTTATTAGTCGCAAGGGGGTTGTATTATTGAAAACTGGGTGTGAAAAGCAGCAGCCCATTTTGTGAACCGGTCCACAAATTCATGGGCCTTTTTCAGGGGGAGGCGTAATACGCAAATGAGGGGTGTAAGTAGTAATGAGTTAAATGAAATGACAAAATTGACCCTAGGCATTTACACTATATAAGGAAAACAAAAAAAAACCCTAAACCTAATTTCTCCTCATTCTTCTCGCGGCGCCGTTCCCATCCTCACACTCTCAAACCCTAATTTCTCCCATTTTTCCTCTCACGCGGCGCTGCCTATGGCCGAAATTCTCTCAACCCTAATTCCTCTCATTTCTCCTCTCTCTCCGCCTCGCTTTACGGCTCCACGAACCCATCCCCTCCTCTGTTTTTCTTTCACCGTCAACCCAAATCTCGCTCTCCTCCACCACCAACACAACCCAAGCCTTCTCCTCCACTTCCTCATGGCGCTGCTTTGCAGAATGGCGAGAAAGGAAGGAAAGAAGTGAGTTCGGAGCGGGGGAAAACGCGAAGAAGGAGGGGGGCAGATGGAGTCCAGTGAAGGCAACGCTGGCCGGCCGTCCCTTGGCCGTCGTAGAGGACGATGGTAGCGGACCAATTTCAAAGAGGATGGTTACGATGGGAGAGGAGATGCAGAGAGGACGACAGCGTGGTAGTTCCTAGGTGATTCCCGACGGCGACGAGGTGTTTTTTGGGAGACGGCCACCGTCACGGTGGTCGGACTGGTACGGTTTTGATACGGTTCTACCCTTCCCTTTTTTATTTCGTTTTTTGTTTCTACTCTTCTCCTATTTCTGATTCAGATCTTCTTGTTTTTATGTTTTTTGTTCCTCTGGGTGATTCGCGGCCAACGGTGACAGGAGGGACGACGGCGAGCCTTACGGCGGTGCTCGCTGATGGCGTGATTGGGGAGGAAGGCGACCACCGTCCACGGTGGTCGGAGCTAAAGGGGTAAGCTTCGGTTCTGATTTGTTTTATTTTACGTCTCTCTTCATGTTTTGATTTCTGTTTTTACCTGTTTGGCTCCTGATTCCTTAAAAAAACTTAAACCCTAATTCAGCTAAAACCTTTTGCCTATTTTCTTTGAAGCAAATCTCTGGACAAATTGCTGATTTCGTTTTCCTCTTCAAAACCAATTAACAGAACCCTAATTTTTTTCAAAAAACACACGCAGAAGTTGTTCGTAACCAATACCTTACTACAAATTGATTTTTTTAAAAATAAATTTTTTATAACCCTGATTAGTTTCTAAAAAAACTTTAAGGCCTAATCCATTCATACAAAAACGTATACAGGGCATATGTGTCACCAAAAGAATCATCAAAATAACCTTGCAGTCGCTATATATACGATTTATTTAACATGTGAACATCTAAAAAGGTTAAAGCATCGCAGATCACACCTATGTCTACATGATTTTGGTATTTTTGAATAAGAGAAGCACCAACCTGTTTTCCAGCTTCTGAACTTTTGTTTGATTGCTGTTGTTAATTAACCACTGCTACTGTTATCCTTGTTGTTTCTGCTCCTGCTACTTCTGTTTCTGAATTCTTAATGTTTCGTGATTAGGGTTTCAAGGGGAAAACCCTAATCTTTTGATTCTGAATTCTATGTAATTTCTGTCTGTGTGTCCGTTCTTCTCTGTGATCCAAGCTTGTTTTTATAGGCAATTTTTAGGCTTTGGAAATTAATTTCTGATTGTATCCTGATTTTGTTTTCCTATTTCAGATTTGATACTTGCTCAGCAAGAACAAGATGTTGGGCTGGAGGTTGGAGAAGACTTGGTGGGCAAGGAACCAAGAAGGCCCAGCTGCTGTCGAAGCAGCTGTCATTTTGGGCTAATGCGCCCTTTTTTGATTTGTGTTTTTTTGTATTTTTTTATTATTTTCGGATTGTATTATTTGGTATTTTTAGTATTATCATTTTTTGTATTTTTGGACCTTTGGACATTCTAGACACTTCTATACTGTAATAACAATTAAATAGATTTTTTTTGACATTTTTTTTTGATACTATATTGCTTAAATAAATTATATAAACAAAATAAGATTAATAACAAGAAAAAGGAGTCGGGCCAAATACAAAGACGAGAACGGGCCAGACTAAACAAATACGCTAAAACGAGGCCCAAGAATAGAAAAATGGGCCTGTTAACTAAAAACGCTAAAAATTAACTTGGAATTGCATTCTTAAGCCCAAATTGAAACGACAAGCCCAATCGCGAGAAAAATGACTTTGGTAGTCCCAATTAGGTTCGACTAAATCCAAATACAAAGATTAAATTGAAGAACGCACGAAACGACCGATCATTCGCGTGCATGCCTAATTTAAAACAACGGTATTTCGATTTAGTTGAACAGGGTAATTGAAATTGGCCAGGGTTAATAACTGAGACGCCATACTGATAATTCTCGTAATCACGCGACTTCAAAACACGATTTAAGTAAAATAAACGACTAAGACTAGAAAAAGAAGACGGACAAAATTGGGGTATAACAGTTGCCCCTCTTTATTTGGATTTTGACAAGGAATATGAATTGGCCGAAACATATTCCGAGGCAAAATGGAAATAAAGAATTCAGAAATTATACCAATTTTGTCTACCTAGAGAAACCTGAGCTTTCTTTTCCTTTTCCTTCTTTTTTTTATTTATTTATTTTTTTTATTTATTTATTTTTGTTTTATCTGGATTTTAACAAAGAATATGAATTGGCCGAAACATATTCCGAGGTAAAATGAAGATAAAGAGTAGACACTTTCGTGTCGATGTGAAAACGGTAAATGAACACTCACGTGCGGGCAAAAAAGGTAAAACGGACACTTGGCGTGCAAAAAGCGGTAAACGGGCACTTGGCGTGCAAAAAGCGATAAATGGGCACTTGGCGTGCAGAAAGCGGTAAATGGGCACTTGGCGTGCAGAAAGCGGTAAATTGCCCAGGCTGCCTAAAACCTGTAATCCATAAACGGACTCTTGACGAATCCGAGTTTGCACGTGGCTTTGAGGAGCACGCTTCCTGTTGGCCTTTCCGAGCGACCGGGGGGATCGTTATCAGCTCCGGAACTGATATACTGATCAATGCACGGCGTCCACTGTATCTTAGGCTGACACAACTATTCCGTTGAACCTCACATGGGGCTGCGGTCCATCGCGTTGCTCGTACGCGACGTGAGACCTGGACAGAAGGGAGCGATGATCTCTGCGCTCCGATCCGCAATGCGCGCTTGAGCGCTCTCTTTTCTTTTCTCTCTTTCTTTTCTATTTCTCTTTTTTCTTTTTTCTTTCTGAACTCCCAACTTGGGGGAACATTTTCTGGAATCTGGGGGCGAGGGCTAACACCGAAGTGCTCATCCTCTCTTTGTACCTGTAGCTGAAAATGAACAAATGCATGCAATGCAAATGCCATGATTGCCTTTTGATGGGATGAATGTGATGTGATGCAGGAGCTTCTTCTTGCTTGCATGAATTTTTGTCTATGTTTGATGAATGCAATGCATGAGTTTTATTCGTTTTATTGCTCTTTTGCTCTCCTTTTTTTTATCCCTTTTTCATTGTTTTCTTTTTCTTTTCTTCTTATTTTTGTTGCTCTTTTGCTCTTTTTGGCCCTTTTTTTTTCACCGGTTCAACCAAATCGCAGGACCTGCGCCACGAGGCACGATGATCGTTCATAATGGTGTGAGGGTCATGCTTCAGCCTTTTTTGTGGATTATTTTGACGCACTCAGTGCTTTTGTTTGGCTTTTATGAATTTACCTGATTGAGAGATCATTTCTTTCCTCATGATTTTCAAAAGTTTCGCAATGAGTTTAATGCTCTGATTTATGCACATTTTCATAATTCATTTATCATCTACCATAAAACATCCTTTTAAAGCACAAATGAAAAGGAAGCAATGACAAAAACAATAAGCAGACGGAGTGAAGAGTTTGGACTTTTATTCATATGGAAATCGAACGCGCAAAAGGTCACGCCGACTAGAAAGAGTACATTGAGAACTTTGAAACTAAGAAAAAGCAAGAAAAATGGACGCAACAGATCTTATGAGCGTTTTTCGTCTTTGGAGTGTTGATGCCAATCACCCATACCTATATCCTTGATCACCCGTTAACCCAAGCTTTTGGAGACGCTGCTTGCCTATTTTACTTTTTTAGTCCAACCTTTCTGACCCTAATTTTTGCCTGGACCGCTCTTTGCGAGTTTTCAGTCCACCGGGTCGCTCTTTTTTTGCCTAGGCCGCCCTTTCGGGTTTTCAACCTAGCGAGCTAATTCTTGCTTGGCTCATTTTTCTCTTTTTCCTTTTTATTTTTCTCAGGCGTAATATGTCTGGACTGAATCTGAATTGACTGGGTTTCTGAGTTCTTCACCATCCATGTTGGTGAGTATCAATGCTCCTCCAGAAAAGGCTTTCTTTACCACATATGGTCCGTCATAGCTAGGAGTCCATTTCCCACGGGGGTCACTCTGAATAGGCAGAATCTTCTTGAGTACAAGGTCTCCCTCTCTGAATTCTCGAGGACGAACCTTCTTGTCGAAAGCTGTTTTCATCCTTTGCTGATACAACTGGCCATGACATAGGACATCAATTCTTTTCTCCTCAATGAGATTCAGCTGATCCAGACGCGCTTGGACCCATTCTGCTTCCTCCAACTTGGTTTCCATCAGTACCCGCAGAGAGGGTATCTCACCTTCAATGGGGAGGACTGCTTCCGACCCATACACCAAAGAGAAAGGGGTTGCCCCGGTTGAAGTACGCACTGAGGTACGATACCCATGCAAGGCGAAAGGAAGCATCTCGTGCCAATCTTTATAGGTTACTACCATCTTTTGCACAATCCTCTTGATATTCTTGTTGGCCTCTTCAACTTCCCCATTCATCTTGGGACGGTATGGAGAAGAATTATGATGTTGGATTTTGAAGTCCTCGCATAACTCTTTCATCATCTTACTGTTCAAGTTGCTGCCATTATATTTGATAATCTTATCCGGAAGCCCATAGCGGCAAATCAAATCTTTCTTTACGAACTTAGCAACCACAGAGCTGGTAACGCTGGAATATGAAGCAGCTTCAACCCACTTGGTGAAGTAATCAATGGCGACCAGGATGAAGCGATGCCCGTTTGATGCCTTAGGCTCGATAGGACCTATGACGTCCATGCCCCACATTGAGAATGGCCAAGAGGCGGTCAAGACATTTAGGGAAGCAGGTGGTACATGAATATAATCAGCGTAGATTTGACATTTGTGACATCTTCTTACGAAACTATAGCAATCTGATTCCATTTGCAACCAATAATAGCCAGCTCTTAATATTTTTCTTGCCATGGTGTGCCCACTGGAATGAACCCCAAATGAGCCTTCATGGACTTCTCTCATGATTTTTGTTGCCTCTTCTTCTGTCACACACCTTAAAAGGACCATATCATAATTTCTCTTGTATAGAACTTCACCGCTCAAAAAGAAATTCCTTGACAATCTTCTGAGGGTTCTCTTATCATTCTCTGACGCTCCAGGAGGGTATTCTCTGTTCAGGATGTACTGCTTGATGTCATAATACCAGGGCTTGTTATCAGACTCTCCCTCGATGACCATGCAATAATGATGTGCTGGCAGATCTCGATGCTGAATCCCGATGTGAGTCAGCTTTTGTCGCAGCTGATATTAAACATTGAAGACAAAGTGGCTAGTGCATCAGCCAACTGATTCTCATTGCGAGGAAAGTGCTGGAATGTGATTTCCTCAAAAGGCTCAACCAGCTTTAGATTGTAATCTCGGTAAGGGATCAACTTGGAGTCTCTGGTCTCCCAATCACCGTTCACTTGGTGAATTACTAGAGCTGAATCTCCATACACATCAAGTCTCTTAACTTTCCAATCAATGGCTTCCTGGATACCAAGAATGCATGCCTCATACTCTGCGATATTATTAGTGACGTAGAAGCTTAGTCTGGCAGTGAATGGGATGAATCGATTATCAGGGGAAATAAGCACTGCCCCGGCTCCGTGCCCGTACATATTGGAGGCACCATCGAACACCATTCTCCATCTTTCATCTTCTGGGGATTTCCCTTCTTCAAACAAAGCCATGATATCTTCATCAGGAAAGTCATACTGCATAGGCTGATAATCTTCAACAGGCTGGTGTGCCAGGTACTCGGCCAGCGCACTACCTTTAATTGCTTTTAGAGTGACGTATAGGAGATCATATTCTGATAACTGCATTTGCCAACGGGCAAGTCTCCCTGTAAGTGCGGGCTTCTCGAAGATATACTTGATAGGATCCATTTTAGATACCAACCAAGTAGTGTGGCTTAGCATGTACTGCCTCAAACGATGAGCAACCCAGGCTAAAGCACAACAAGTCTTTTCTAGCAGCGAGTACCTTGTCTCACAGTCGGTGAATTTCTTGCTCAAATAGTAAATGGCATGCTCTTTCTTTCCAGATTCATCATGTTGCCCTAACATGCAACCCATCGAGCTGTCTAGCACGGTTAGGTACAGGATCAGAGGTCTGCCGGGTACAGGAGGCGTCAAGATAGGTGGATTCTGAAGATATTTTTTGATCTTTTCGAATGCTTCTTGACAATCATCATTCCATTTGGTCTCTCGATTCTTGCACAAAAGTTTGAAGATTGGTTCACAAGTGGCAGTTAACTGGAAGATGAACCTAGAGATGTAGTTCAGTCTTCCGAGAAAACCCCGAATCTCTTTTTCTGTTTTAGGGACTGGCATCTCAAGAATCGCACGCACCTTGTCTGGATCGACCTCTATCCCCTTTTGGCTGACGATGAACCCCAACAACTTTCCTGATCGCACGCCGAAGGTACACTTGGCAGGGTTTAATCTGAGCTTGAATTTTCTCAACCGCTCGAAGAGCTTTTGCAAATTGACAATGTGTTCCTCATCAGTTTTAGACTTGGCGATCATATCATCCACGTAGACCTCTATTTCTTTGTGCATCAAGTCATGAAACAATGTTACCATAGCCCTTTGATAGGTAGCACCGGCGTTCTTCAACCCGAATGGCATGACTCTGTAACAGAATGTTCCCCAAAGGGTTATGAAAGTCGTCTTCTCCATATCCTCAAGAGCCATCTTGATCTGGTTCTACCCTGAATACCCATCCATGAAGGAGAACAGTGAATGTTGTGCCGTACTATCCACTAAGACATCAATATGGGGCAGGGGAAAATCATCTTTGGGACTAGCACGGTTCAGATCTCTGTAATCAACGCACATTCTAACTTTCCCGTCCTTTTTCGGAACTGGCACGATGTTGGCAACCCATTGCGGATACTTGGCTACCGCTAGGAACCCAGCGTCAAACTGCTTTTTCACTTCATCTCTGATCTTTAAAGAAATTTCTGGCTTCATTCTTCTCAGTTTCTGCTTTACCGGAGGACATCCTGGCTTGACTGGCAACTTATGCACCACTTGATAAGTCCATGCGAAGACATCAACATATTCATGCAGGAGTTCAATTAGTTTCTTGCGCTCACCTTCCTTCATTGAAGTACCCACCTTTACTTCCTTCTGGCTGTCCTCTGTGCCTAGGTTAATTATCTCAACGGACTCCCCCATGTGCCTGAATAACCTTTTCCTCTTGTTCAACCATTCTCATCGATTCTGGAGGAGTTTCCCAGTCATCCTCAACATCCTCCTCAGCTTGGTTAACGGGGTGATCAAAATTAACATATGAACCTTTGGCATCGTTATTCTCAAAGATATTCATTTTAGATCTGCATTTGCGGGAATAGCAAAAATAGAAACACAAGATGGAGACGCATGATAATAAAAGGCAAATTTATTTATTTGAGAATCCAAAACAACATTTTATTGATAGATGATATTTGAAGGAAAAACATGCATGCCCTTATGAAATATCCTAAGGCCTTGGGCAGAGCCAAATAATTTGCATTACAAAATCATTACTTTGGAATGATAATAACAGGGAAATCAATGATCTTCCAATTATCAAGCTCTTCATCTGCAGCACTGCGCCGCACCAAGTCCACCCCTTTGTCTTCCACAACTGATTCTTCCTCAATGACGGCCACCTGATCGGGATCCAGCATACCCGCATTCCTAAAGCTCCGAGAGAGATCATAGATAGGAATCTTCTTCAAACCTGGTTCCCGTCCCTGAAGCATAGCTAGCCTCCTTTCTCGCTTTTCCTCAGCCATTCTCTTCTTGTCAGCCTGAGTGGGCCAATATCCTAACCCACGCCTATCCTTGTACCCTTGCAGCTGAACCGGCGTCAGCACTCCTTGCTCGTACTTTCCCAACCCTTTTCCGATCTGGTAACCATTTTGCAGCATGACTTTGGCTACCATGATAGCAGCGTCAGATATCTTTGGTACGGGCAACGGGGCCTCTTCCCCCACAAAAGCAGCATTTGCAATTTCTAGTGATTGAAAGGCAGATTCAAGTGATTCTTCTGCAGCCTCAATGTATTGAGAGGGATGGGGCTTGCTAACGATGAACTCTTCTTCTCCAAAAACGACTATCAGCTTGTCGTCGACTACAAACTTAAGCCTTTGGTGGAGGGATGAAGGGACAGCACCGGCAGCATGAATCCAGGGTCTCCCCAGGAGACAACTGTAGGATGATGCAATGTCCATGATCTGAAAATTCACATAAAATACTTCTGGCCCTATCTGCATCTGGAACTCCATTTCTCCCATAACCTCCTTCTTGGATCCGTCAAATGCCCTAACTAGTGTTGAGCTAGGCTTCATATATGAACAGTCTACATTCAATCTGCTCATAGTAGATTTGGGCATGACATTCAAAGAGGATCCATTGTCGATGAGGACCCTGGAGAGTGTATATTCACCACATCTAACTGAAATGTGAAGTGCCTGATTATGCCCCTTTCCATCAGGGGTGAGCTCATCATCGGTAAAAGTAATGTAATTGGATGCAACAATATTCCCTACAATGCCATCGAGCTGGTCAATCAGTGATGTTCTGAGCTACATGGGCTTCATTCAATACTTTCATTAGGGCTGCACGATGAACCTCAGAATTGAGCAGTAGGGACATGATAGAGATCTTTGCAGGGGTGTGGTGCAGCTGGTCCAACACTTTGTAATCACTCAGAATTGAAGTCGCCAGCTGTTGCGCCCGAAAAAGCCCCCGAGGGAGAACCTTCCTCGTTCACAACTTTTCTAAAAACAATGAAGCCGCCACCAATACTTATTTAAGGAAAGTATTAGAAAAACCTTTTTATGAAGCGATTGGCCTTTGAAAACTGAGAGTTTTGGGTTCGGGGGTCGGTTACGCGCGGGGAAGGTATTAGCACCTCACACGTCCTCTCTACTGAGAGGGAGCCTTTAATTAAATGTGTGGTTTTAAGTGTTGATTTGAAAAATACCTAATTCGCCTCTTTATTTCTTAAAATTTTTTTCTTTTTGGAGGGAAAGGGGAAAAAAGAAAAAAAGGTTTTTAGAAAAAGTGCTTGACAGGACATGGCCCGCTCCTACGTATCTCCCGGTGCGATGGAGAATTCAAAGCTACGTAGTTCTTGTTTGTTTTGAAAACGGTTTTTGTTTTTTTTTTATTTTGTTTAATTTGTGAAGGTTGAGCTTTCATGACGATCAATTGAGCAAAGGCTCCAAGTGACCACCATTAGCACTCCATTGTTAATAATCATGCAAGCAAAGGCTTCACAAGACTATAAACAAAGTTTTTTGATTTAGTGAAACTCTTTAGGAAAATTCAGGCATTCATGATGATCAATTGAGCAAAAGCTCCAAGTGACCACCACTAGTACCTCGTTGTTAATAATTATGCAAGCAAAGGCTTCACAAGACTATTAACAAAGTTTTTGATTTATGAGAAACTATTTTGTCTTGAAGAGAAATAAATTAAATTAAAAAACGAGAAAAAGGGGGGGTGAAATGGTAAGATAGGGTGTTATTAGTCGCAAGGGGGTTGTATTATTGAAAACTGGGTGTGAAAAGCAGCAGCCCATTTTGTGAACCGGTCCACAAATTCATGGGCCTTTTTCAGGGGGAGGCGTAATACGCAAATGAGGGGTGTAAGTAGTATTGAGTTAAATGAAATGACAAAAATGACCCTAGGCGTTTACACTATATAAGGAAAACAAAAAAAACCCTAAACCTAATTTCTCCTCATTCTTCTCGCGGCGCCGTTCCCATCCTCACACTCTCAAACCCTAATTTCTCCCATTTCTCCTCTCACGCGGCGCTGCCTATGGCCGAAATTCTCTCAACCCTAATTCCTCTCATTTCTCCTCTCTCTCCGCCTCGCTTTACGGCTCCACGAACCCATCCCCTCCTCTGTTTTTCTTTCACCGTCAACCCAAATCTCGCTCTCCTCCACCACCAACACAACCCAAGCCTTCTCCTCCACTTCCTCACGGCGCTGCTTTGCAGAATGGCGAGAAAGGAAGGAAAGAAGTGAGTTCGGAGCGGGGGAAAACGCGAAGAAGGAGTGGGGCAGATGGAGTCCAGTGAAGGCAACGCTGGCCGGCCGTCCCTTGGCCGACGTAGAGGACGATGGTAGCGGACCAATTTCAAAGAGGATGGTTACGATGGGAGAGGAGATGCAGAGAGGACGACAGCGTGGTAGTTCCTGCGTGATTCCCGGCGGCGACGAGGTGTTTTTTGGGAGACGGCCACCGTCACGGTGGTCGGACTGGTACGGTTCTGGTACGGTTCTACCCTTCCCTTTTTTAGTTCGTTTTTTTTCTACTCTTCTTCTATTTCTGATTCAGATCTTCTTGTTTTTATGTTTTTTGTTCCTCTGGGTGATTCGCGGCCAACGGTGACAGGAGGGACGACGGCGAGCCTTACGGCGGTGCTCGCTGATAGTGACGGCGTGATTGGGGAGGAAGGCGACCACCGTCCACGGTGGTCGGAGTTAAAGGGTTAAGCTTCGGTTCTGATTTGTTTTATTTTACATTTCTCTTCATGTTTTGATTTCTGTTTTTACCTGTTTGGCTCCTGATTCCTTAAAAAAACTTAAACCCTAATTCAACTAAAACCTTTTGCCTATTTTATTTGAAGCAAATCTCTGGACAAATTGCTGATTTCGTTTTCCTCTTCAAAACCAATTAACAGAACCCTAATTTTTTTCAAAAAACACACGCAGAAGTTGTTCGTAACCAATACCTTACTACAAATTGATTTTTTTAAAACTAAATTTTTTATAACCCTGATTAGTTTCTAAAAAAACTTTAAGGCCTAATCCATTCATACAAAAACGTATACAGGGCATATGTGTCACCAAAAGAATCATCAAAATAACCTTGCAGTCGCTATATATACGATTTATTTAACATGTGAACATCTAAAAAGGTTAAAGCATCGCAGATCACACCTATGTCTACATGATTTTGGTATTTTTGAATAAGAGAAGCACCAACCTGTTTTCCAGCTTCTGAACTTTTGTTTGATTGCTGTTGTTAATTAACCACTGCTACTGTTATCCTTGTTGTTTCTGCTCCTGCTACTTCTGTTTCTGAATTCTTAATGTTTCGTGATTAGGGTTTCAATGGGAAAACCCTAATCTTTTGATTCTGAATTCTATGTAATTTCTGTCTGTGTGTCCGTTCTTCTCTGTGATCCAAGCTTGTTTTTATAGGCAATTTTTAGGCTTAGGAAATTAATTTTTGATTCTATCCTGATTTTGTTTTCCTATTTCAGATTTGATACTTGCTCAGCAAGAACAAGATGTTGGGCTGGAGGTTGGAGAAGACTTGGTGGGCAAGGAACCAAGAAGGCCCAACTGCTGTCGAAGCAGCTGTCATTTTGGGCTGATGCGCCCTTTTTTTATTTGTGTTTTTTTTTGTATTTTTTTATTATTTTCGGATTGTATTATTTGGTATTTTTAGTATTATCATTTTTTGTATTTTTGGACCTTTGGACATTCTAGACACTTCTATACTGTAATAACAATTAAATAGATTTTTTTTGACATTTTTTTTTGATACTATATTGCTTAAATAAGTTATATAAACAAAATAAGATTAATAACAAGAAAAAGGAGTCGGGCCAAACACAAAGACGAGAACGGGCCAGACTATACAAATACGCTAAAACGAGGCCCAAGAATAGAAAAATGGGCCTGTTAACTAAAAACGCTAAAAATTAAC
>CM076853.1:487526-517526 GCA_039519185.1 Astragalus membranaceus | reverse complement strand
AACCCAACTGTTTGTGAAAATGCCTAAGTGAATTCTGTTTTTGGTTGCAAGCCCGTGCTTTAATTTTGTCAATGATCATTGAACCTTAGGGTAGTTGACTGGTGCTGAGAAAATTTTATTGCCTATTTTTGTTGGATTCTCTGCTGTGAGTGGGGCCCACACCAAGGACCCACCGAGAACTAATGATTTGTGCTGCATTCTGGTTTTATTTCATTACAGGACATTTACAGGTAAACTACAATGAGGCCAAGCAATGCAGGCACCTCCAAGAAAAGGAGAGGTGGACCACCAGTTGAGGTTGAAAGATTCAAGTCCCCCACGCACGAAGAGAGGTTCCAGCAGGTGGTCAAGGGCAAGAAGATAAATCTTGAGAGGGCCTTTGACCTCTCCACAGATGAGTTCCCGATTATTACTTCCACACTGCGGGAGTTCGGGTGGCTTCCACTCAATGCAATGATTAAGCAGGCGAATCAGAGCCTGGTCAGGGAGTTCTACTCCAACGCCTATTGGGAGGAGGAGAAGGACAAGTCTACATCAGTTTATGTCAGAGGCAAGACTGTGTCCAACTCTTCGGACAGCATCAACACCCTGCTTGGGCTACCTACAGAGGCCTACTGTGCTATGTGCTACGCTGCAGTCAACCCCAGAAAGATTGATTATGAGGGGACCTTGAGAGAGCTGTGCCGTCCAGGGGCACAATGGGCCGGATCCCAAAACCTTCCACACCAATTTTGCAATATGGGACTGAAGCCAATTCCGAACGCCTGGAACGCATTTTTCAACCAGTCAATCATCTCCTGTTCCAATAACCCTGATGTGAAGGTCAAGGTGGCCATGGGCTAGGGCTAGATTGGGGCATTGCAGAGATAGTCAGATGTCAGATCATATCTGAGAGTATTGCAGAGATAGTCAGATGTCTTAGGGCTAGATTGGGGCATGCCTCTGTGATCCATGCCTTATGTATACAGCAGGGCTGTCCTGAGTACCCTGATGACTTACTAGTTGATCCCTGGGAGCCCATCACTGCAGCCTGGATTATGAAGCAGCCCGAGGGGCCTATGGATGGAGCAGTTCCACCACCTCAGCCAGCATCTCCAGCACAGCAGCAGTCAGCAGGCCCATCCTACCGTCAGCTGTATGGCAGCGACCCTTCCTTCCAGTATGACCTCCATATGGCCAATGGGTGCAGGACGTCAATGCTACTACAGCAGCAGGGCATAGACACCTCTTACCTTGCATCAGCTAGAGTCCACCTGGCTGCCCAGGAGTATATGGCAGAGAACAGGGCAGCAGGTGCATCTTCATCAGCACCACCAGCAGAGCAGCAGCCAGACCCCTAGGACCCCCTACTTTCAGGGGATGAGAACATTGATGATCACATTTCTTTTCCCTGAGCAGGAGGCTCATTTATCTTTCACTGTTATTTTCAGACATTTTTATCTTGCATTTTTAGTCCTATTTTCCCCTTTGACTTTATTTGGCACTTTGGTCTGTACTATATTACTACAACTTACTCTGTGATATTGAGACACCATTACCCTAGGCTTTTGTAGAAGCAGCTTCAATTTTATGGTATTGTGGTATTTAGTTTCATATGTTTTACATTTTACCTTGTGATTGCTACTGTGTCAAATTTTATCATCAGGTATTGCTAGTGGTCATGCCAAAAGTTGAGGCAGACTGAGATCATCTGTGGGCATCCTCTCAAGTAACATCTCTTAAAATTCCCAGCTGTGAGGTTTGCCCCCAAACACTTATTTTATTCATTGTGTGATTATTCCTTGCTTGCATTAGTCTGCAGAACTTAAGCTTGTACTTAACTATCTTGCATGTGATTTATATTTACACTGAGGCAATTTTTGAAAACCTGAGCCTTTCAAGCCAACCCTCTAATTGCTATCCCTTGTTAGCCCCTCTGAGCCTAATTGTTTATTTTTTGTAATTTTCGTGCAAATCATAGCCTAATTTTTCTTAACTTGGAGTTAGGTAGACTAAAGCATGAGAGTGGGGAAATATTCTAAGTTTGGGGTTGCTCATGGAATAGCAACATTCTATGTTTGGGGTGGTATACAAGAGAAAGGAACATACAAAGAAAAGAAGGAAAAAGAAAATATATATATATATATATATATATATTTCAAAAAAAAAAGTTATGTATATAAATAAATAAGTAAATAATTCCTTCTCTTGTGGAATGCTTTGGGAAAATGGGTAAGTGAGTGAGATTGTTGAAATTGACAAAAAGAGAAGTAGGCCTAACTCCAAGTTGTAACCTACTTATCCAAATGTATCCACCCTTACCTAGGCCCCATTACAACCTGTAAAAGTCCTCAAAAAGTGTGTGTGTATTTCTTGTGTATTCATTTGTATAGTACTTGTTCAAGCCTATGAAACGATGATGCAGGTACTGTGAATTGAGTGAATACCCTAAACACCTCAAAGAGAGAAACACCGGTGAGATGTGTGAAAAAGAGATAACTTGAGAATGCTTGCCTGCTTATGATCTTGTGTCTTACCGATTCAGTTGTCTTGCTACTGCATTAGGTTGATGATGATTTTTGATATACTGTGTAGTTATTGGTTTGTATAGAATGTGTGACAGCTAAATAAAAAAAGTAGCCACAGACTGAATTGAATGTTTGCTTGAGGACAAGCAAAAGTTTAAGTTTGGGGTTGTGTTGACTCTCTGTCATATGAT
Organism: Astragalus membranaceus; assembly: GCA_039519185.1. Classification (NCBI taxonomy): domain Eukaryota; kingdom Viridiplantae; phylum Streptophyta; class Magnoliopsida; order Fabales; family Fabaceae; genus Astragalus; species Astragalus membranaceus. The sequence goes on along the minus strand of CM076853.1, from coordinate 514,828 downwards.
GTAAGTTGTCCAATTTTAGGACCAAATTATGCAGATTTTTGATTGTAGTATAGTCAGTATATGGGGATTTAGCTGAGTATTAGAATTTTGTAGTAGGAAGTCCTTTTGTAAGCCATTCCTGCATTGTTGGAGTTATTTTGTACTTGAAGACCTCCAATTTGTGTGTTATCATTCGGTGAACCAGACACTTGCCCGGAGATGCAGCACAATTGGGAAGACTCAAGTTTCTGTTCAATATCGCGTCGCGACCAGGAGGGTTCGCGTTGCGAAGGAAGCAGGATGCAGGAAGGAATTGGATTCTGTCCAATATCGCGTCGCGACGGGATCGTGTCGCGACGCGATGGCTTGCTGAAGTTAGGGTTTTTAATTCAGTTTTGCGTTTTTTTCAAGGGAGCTTGGTCATTGGAGCGCAGCCAGACGTCTTGGAGCAGAGAAAAGTGAGATTTTGGGAGTTCTTCACCATATGGGAATGATGGTTGAAGGTTCCTATGTCTATCTTTACTTGTATTGTTTCTTTTACTCTAGTTATGTCTCTATTCACCATGTGTAACTAATTTTCTAAGATTAGGGAGAAATGATTCTCCCCGAACCTATGTTATGGATACTTTGTTATGGTTAATACAATTATTTGTTTTAATTATCATAAGTCTATGCCTCTGATCGTAATGCTTTATAGTTACATATGATAATTATAATGATCTAGATTATGTGATCGCATAGGGATAGGGGTTGCATGCTGGATATGGGGTATTAGATCATGTACTTGTGATCACCATAGGAATATGGGGTTGGATGCATGAATTCTCTATTTCTTAAGTTTATTGCTTTACCGGTTGGCATGATTCACCTAAGGAATTAGGGTAACTGAATTTGGTAAAAGGGGTTCTGAGGCAAGGAATTGTCCTTAACCTACTATAGTGAATTGGATCTGGTAGTTCAAACAATTAACCTGTAATTAGTTGAAGGTTCATAACATAGGTGAAGGGAGAGGATTCGACACCTAATCGGTTTCCCTCGTTATTTCAACAATAGTCTTTATTTTCGCGTTCCGCAATTACAAATAATTCAATTTTCACAATCTAGAATTAATCAAATTTGTTATTGTTACAACACGCAATCCCTGTGGAATCGACCGGTACTTACCGTAATTTTATTACTTGCAATGTTTTCAGTGCACTTGCTGAATTGTTAACACTTATGTCTCCAGAAAAAAAGTGTCAACGCTGGGGTAGGAATGGCTTTGGTCCATTATTCTACTATAGGGGGATCACCCTGCCTGCCCATGCCCCGGCGCATGGCAGGGCGCCATGGGCTCCCTCCTCGTGCCACACCCAAGCCTTTTTTGGCTCGTGTGGCATGTTTTTCATGGAAAATGTGGGAATTTCGTGGAGTTATGTTTTTGAAAAAAACCCTTAATTCCATGGGGACAGCATCTCTGTCCTTGTCTAGCACCGGCGCCACATGAGCAACAAGTTCTGGGTTGTCCCTAGGCAACTCGTGTCCCTTCCTTGCCCAGGAACGTTGGTTGTGTGACAAATTTGCAAGACATGACAAGACGTGATGTGGTTGGCTTTCGATGTCCCTATGAGGGCACTTGGCTGCTGGGTGCATTGGCCCCCTGTGCCTGGGCGCCTTCCCCCCTTGGCGCAGGTTCCTTGGGGAAATCGTACTGTGCCTCGTCTAGCACTGGCGCCACACAAGCAACAAAGTACTGGGCTTTCCGGGAACATTGGTTGTGGGACAAATTTGCCGGACGAGGCACGTTGTGATGTGGTTGGCTTTCGGTGTCACTGTGTGGGCAGGTGCCTTGCGTGCCAGTTGCTTGGGCGCCAGGTGCCTTGCGTGCTTGTTTCTTTGGCGCCAAGTTCCTCTGCGCCTGTTGCCTGGTGTCGCACCAAGAAAAATCCTTGGAGGGATTTTTCTTCGCGCAACTAGGATTTTAGAGTCGCCACCAATACTTTTTAAAGGTAAAATATCGGGAAAACCTTTTTTGGAAAGCAATGGTCTTTGTAACCATTAGATTTGGGCTCGGGGGTCTAATTACGTATGGGGAAGGTATTAGCGCCCCATAACGTCCCTTCAAAGAAAGGTTACCTTAATTAAATATGTGATTTGCAAAGTTGATTTGGAAAAATGCATTGTTCTTACCTCTTTTGTTGATGAATGACTTAATGAAAAATCTTTAGTTTTTGCGCTTGACGGAGGGGATCCGCTCCTATGTATCTCCCGGTGCGATGGAGAATTCAAAGCAACGTAGTTCTTGTTTTCGAAAAATGTTTTATTTTGGGAAAGTGTTTGGTTTTTGAAAGGAAAAATGTTTTTGGTTTGTTGTGCTTGACAGAGAGTATCCGTTCCTACGTATCTCCTGGTGCGATGGAGAAAATCTGTTATTTTGGAAAAAAGGTTTGTGAAAAAATAAGTTTACTTAGGGGAAAGAAACAAAATTTAAAAAGAGAAACAAGGGGTGCAGTAGTAAAATGGGGTGCAAGTTACAGGAGGGCTGTATTATTAAAACCGGGGTGTAGGTAGTAGTGGGTGCGCTGTGATATAAGGACTGGGGTGTAATTAGCAGAAATAGTCCAGTTTGCGTTTTTTTGTGTTCTTTGGATCTGACTACGGGTTGGGCCTTTGTGGGGAGGCGGTATTCATTAAAAAACGGGGGTGTAACTATGAATCTGATTTTAAAATAAAAATAAAGCCAACAACCCATGACCCAAGTCCAATACCCATTAACATAGTAAAAAAAAACCTAATTTCCCTTAACCTAATTCATTCCTCACTCACAGCGCCGCATCCATCGCTCTCTCTCCCAAATTATTCAATTTTTCTTCTTTTCGCCGTTTTCACGCCTCCTCACCTCACCAACCCAGATTTCGCCCCTTCTCTCCCCACAGGCACCGATCCTCTCTTCTTTCCTCACTAACCCTCATATTCGATCACTCTTTGCCTCCACCGTTACCAACTCTAATCGCTTTTTCACCTCACGGTGTCCCACCCGCCTTCTTCGCGACTGTCTCTTTCAAAAACGAAGGTGAGAGAGACTTGGGGAGGGAAAACGGGAGAGAGGGAGAGGAGGCTATATTGCGATGGTGTTGCGACGGTGTGGTGGGGTTCGTGGTGGTGGCAGTCGTTTGTGGTGGGGTCGGTTTGACGGTGACTGGCCGTGAGGGGTGATGGTGACCCACGGTGGTCGTTTGGGTGGAGGAGTGTCGCGCTGTGGGTGGAGTGGTGGTGAAAACGATGGTGGGGTTGACGGCGACGTTTCTGGAGAGAACGGAAAAGACGCCGGCGATGCCATGGCGACGGTCTGCGGTGTACGACCACCGTCTACGGTGGCCGGAGGTGGGTCCTACTGCTTTGTTTTCCTCTTCTTCTCCTCGAATTCTAGTTTTTGCTCAGCATTTCACATTTCTAACCCTGTTTTGCTACTGTCAATTTATTTTTTGTTCTTTTCTTTGGAAAGGAAAAAAATAAAAGGGATTAGCTCTAAACCATAATCTGTTCTTGATTGTTTTATTAGCAAAATCAGTATGTACACTCCCTGATACGTTTTGTTTAACTCTTGATTCTATTTATTTTCGTTTGCAATTCATGAACAGGTTAGATGTATAGGGATGCTAATTTTAATAGGAAGAATCCAGAACCCTAATTTGTAGACCTATTTCATGTTTAAACCTTGAGCTCAAATTTGTAACATACTGGTAACAAAAAAAAACATAATCAAAGAAAAAAAACAAAATGGGACCAACCTTTTGCTTTAACTTCTGAAAATGCTCCTCCCTTTTGGCTGCAACTGCTTGTGTTTTTTTTTGTGCTTTGTTATTTGGGTTTCTGTTGATGCGTGTGTATATTACTGTGCTTGTTACTGTCTGTGAATTGCTCTGTGTGTGTGTGTGTGTTGCTGTGTGTATATTGCTCTCTATGCGTATATGGCTGTGTTTATTACTGTTTGTTCTCCCTGTGTTGTTTCTCAGAATTCTTCCCTTTAACTGATTTCAGTTCATTGGTATTTATAGGCTGGGGATTCTGGTGTGTAGGGGGTGGTGTTGGAGCAGGGAATCAAAACCCCAGGAGACCAAGCTGTTTGCAGTAGAGACACAGAGGAGCAGCAAGGGATGGCAGCAGGGGCAGCAACCTGTTTTTGCCCAAAAAGTAAAAAGCTAAGAGGCAAGGAGAAAGGAATTTGGGCTTCATCCTCAAAATTAGGCATGGCAACGAGGCGGGTTGGGGGCGGGTTTGGCATTCCCCGTCCCCGCCCCTACCTCTATCGGGGTCGGGTTTTGCATCCCCCAACCCCGTCCCAAACGGGGACGGGTTCCCCGCGGGTACCCATTTCCGCCACAAATTTAGAAGAAAAATAAAAAAATATATTTATAATAATTAATAAAATAAAATAATAATAATTATACAATGATAAAATAAAGTTAAAAGTATTAAAATAGATTTTTGGCTTAATTACAGTTTTGGTCCCCCTATTATGACCAACTCACGATTTTGGTCCCCAAAGTTTTAATTTGACGATTTTGATCCCCCTATTTTCCCAATTTGTAAAATCAAGGCCCCCCTTCTTAATTTGGTCAAAATTAAAACTGTATTTTGACTTTTATCCTACGTGGCAGTCCACGTGGGGGGAGCGGTTGAAGAGGAACAGTGCCACGTGGACTGCCACGTAGGATAAAAGTCAAAATATAGTTTTAATTTTGACCAAATTAAGAAGGGGGACCTTGATTTAACAAACTGGAAAAATAGGGGGATCAAAATCGTCAAATTAAAACTTTGGGGACCAAAATCCTGAGTTGGTCATAATAGGGGGACCAAAACTGTAATTAAGCCTAGATTTTTCTATAGGAAATAAATCAAAATTAAAAATAAACAAAATTTATGAAACAAAATGAATGAGTAAATATGCATGAAATAAAATAAAATAATTAATTTATGTTTTGTCGAGCGGGTTCGGGGCGGGGACGGGGTGCGTATCGACATCCCCGAACCCAAACCCGTCCCCGGTCAAAGCGGGTTTTTCCCGACAAACTCGGGGCGGGGTCGGGTGGGTACCCGCGGGTTCGGGTTATGTTGCCATGCCTACTCAAAATACCTCCTGCCACAACAACAGTGACAACAGCAAAGGCAGCAGCGCCTGCTGTTCCTTTTTTAATTTTTGTTTTAATAATTTTTTGTTTTGTTTTTTTTGTTTTTATTTTTGTTGTATAAAAAGAGTTGACTTCCCCTTTTTTTGTGGTACTATCTACCTTAATTTTTTATTTGTATGTGTGACAAGTTAATAAAAAGGACAGCTGATTTTCTTTTATCTTTACCATTTTTTTATGTCACTAACAATTATAAAAAGAAGCGGTAAAAATAACATGTACTGACGCAACCACTCGCGCACAACTCGAAAAGACACGCGCGCCCGCGTTAAGACTAGGAGCACGTAATGCCCCCGATAGTAGGACATACGTACGGTTTAGGCATGACACGCGTAAGCTACTATTATTATTTTTCTTATTTTTTTTTGGGACTCTTTTTTGAAAACAAAGCGAGTGTCAAACAAAATCGTTGCACGAGAGTGCCAAAGACACCCGCGTTTAGAACAATTTGCGAAGCGATAAAATTTTGGGATTTTTCAACTAGTCGGACAAAATTAGGGTATGACAGCTGCCCCTCTTTATTTGGATTTTACAAAGAAATATGAATTGGCCGAGACATATTTCGAAGATAAAATATGAATAAAGAATTCAGAAATTATACCAATTTTGTCTACTTGGAGAAACCCGAATTTTCTTTTTCTGTTTCTTCTTTTTTTTCTTTTTTTTTTTGAATCAACACTTGGAGCGTTGATGAGGAAACGATAAACGAAATGGTTAACAACATGCACGCTAACTGCGAAAGGCAAGGAAAGCGCTAAATGAAGAAAACGATAAAGAAAGCGGTAAAATGCCAGGCTGCCTAAAACCTGTAAACGAACCCTTGCAAATCCGAGTTTGCACGTGGCTTTGAGGAGCACGCATCCTGGGAATCTCTGGTCATTTGAGGAGCACGACGTCCACTGTATCTTAGGCTGATACAACTATTCTGTTGAACCTCACATGGGGCTGCGGTCCATCGCGTTGCTCGTACACGATGTGAGACCATGAACAGAAGGGAGCACTGAACTCTGATAAGAGCGATTTGAACTCCAAACTGCAATGCACGCTTGAGCGCCGAACTGAAAAGCATTTGAACTCCGAACTAAGAGGGCATTTTCTGGGAACTGAGTGCGAGGATTAACATCGAAATACTTATCCGCCCTTGTACCTGCAAGTGAGATGAACAAATGCATGCAATGCAAATGCCATGATTGCTTTTTGATGGGATGAATGTGATGTGATGCAGGAGTTTCTTTTTGCTTGCATGAATTTTTTTGTCTATGTTTGATGAATGCAATGCATGAATTTTATTTGTTTTATTGCTCTTTTGCTCCTCTTTTTTTTTGTTTTTGTTTTTTTTATTATTTTTTTGCTGTTTCGACCAAATCGTAGGACTTGCGTTATGAGGAACGATGGTCGTCCATAATGGTGCGAGGGTCATGCTTCAGCCTTTTGAGAATTGTTTTGACGCGATCAGTGTTTTTATTTGATTCTTGTGAATTTACCTGATTGAGAGATCATTTCTTTTCTCATGATTTTCAAAAGTTTCGCAATAATTTTAATGCTCTGATTTATGCACATTTTCATAATTCATTTATCATCTACCATAAAACCTCATCTTAAAGCACAAATGAAAAGGAAGCAATGATAAAACAATAAGCAGACGGAGTGGAAAATTTGGACTTTTTATTCATATGGAAACCGAACGCGCAAAAGGTCGCGCCGACTGAAAAGAGTACATTGAGAATTTTTTTTTTTTTGAAACTAGAAAAAACAAGAAAAATGGACGCAACAGATCTTATGAGCGCTCTTTGTCTTTGGAGTGTTGATGCCAATCACCCATACTTATATCATTGATCACCCTTTTATCCAAGCTTTTGGAGGCGCTGCTTGCCTTTTTTACTTTTTTAAGTCCAACCTTTCTGACCCTAATTTTTGCCTGGACCGCTCTTTGCGAGTTTTCAGTCCACCGGGTCGCTCTTTTTTGCCTAGCGAGCTAATTCTTGCTTGGCTCATCTTTCTCTTTTTTCTTTTATTTTTCTCAGGCGTATTATTTCTTGACTGAATCTGAATTGACTGGGTTTGTGAGTTCCTCACCATCCATGTTGGTGAGTATCAATGCTCCTCCAGAAAAGGCTTTCTTTACCACATATGGTCCATCATAGCTAGGAGTCCATTTCCCACGGGGGTCACTCTGAATAGGCAGGATCTTCTTGAGCTCAAGGTCTCCTTCGCTGAATTCTCGGGGACGAACCTTCTTGTCGAAAGCTGTCTTCATCCTTTGTTGATACAATTGGCCATGACACAGGGCAGCAATTCTTTTCTCCTCAATGAGATTCAGCTGATCCAGACGAGCCTGGACCCATTCTTCTTCTTCCAACTTGGTTTCCATCAGCACCCGTAGGGAGGGTATCTCAACTTCAATAGGGAGGACTGCTTCCGACCCATGCACCAAAGAGAAAGGGGTTGCCCCGGTTGAAGTACGCACTGAGGTACGATACCCATGCAAAGCGAAACGAAGCATCTCATGCCAATCTTTGTAGGTTACTACCATCTTTTGCACGATCCTCTTGATATTCTTATTGGCTGCTTCGACTGCCCCATTCATCTTGGGACGGTATGGAGAAGAATTATGATGTTGGATTTTGAAGTCCTCGTATAACTCTTTCATCATCTTACTGTTCAGGTTGCTGCCATTATCTGTGATAATCTTGTCTGGAAGCCCATAGCGACAAACCAGATCTCTCTTTACGAACTTAGCAACTACGGAGCTAGTGATGCTGGAGTATGAAGCAGCTTCAACCAACTTGGTGAAGTAATCAATAGCGACCAGGATGAAGCGATGCCCATTTGATGCCTTAGGCTCGATAGGACCTATGACGTCCATGCCCCACATTGAGAATGGCCAGGATGCAGTCAGGACATTTTGGGAAGCAGGTAGCACATGAATGTGATCAGCGTAGATTTGGCACTGGTGACATCTTTTCACGAAACTATAGCAATCTGATTCCATTCGCAACCAATAATAGCCAGCTCTTAAGATTTTCCTTGCCATAGTGTGCCCACTGGAATGAACCCCAAATGAGCCCTCATGGACTTCTTTCATGATTTTTGTTGCCTCTTCTTCTGCCACACACCTCAGGAAGACCATATCATAATTCCTCTTGTATAGAACTTCACCGTTCAAAAAGAAATTCCTTGACAATCTTCTGAGGGTTCTCTTGTCATTCTCTGACGCTCCGGGAGGGTATTCTCTGTTCAAGAGGTACTGCTTGATGTCATGATACCAGGGCTTGTTATCAGACTCTTCCTCAATTGCCGCGCAGTAATGATGTGCTGGCAAATCTCGATACTGAATTTTGATGTGAGTCTGGCTTTTGTCGTAGTTGATATTGAACATTGAAGACAAAGTGGCTAGCGCATCAGCCAACTGGTTCTCATTGCGAGGAAGATACTGAAATGTGATTTCCTCAAAAGGCTCCACCAACCCTTGAATGTAATCTCGGTAAGGGATCAACTTGGAGTCCTTGGTCTCCCAATCACCATTCACTTGGTGAATGACTAGAGCTGAATCTCCATACACATCAAGTCTCTTAACTTTCCAATCAATGGCTGCCTGGATACCAAGAATACATGCCTCATATTCTGCCATATTATTGGTGACGTAGAAGCCTAGCTGGCAGTGAATGGAATGAAGCGATTATCAGGGGAAATCAGCACTGCCCCAGCTCCGTGCCCATATATGTTGGAGGCACCATCAAACACCACTCTCCATCTTTCATCTTCTGGGGATTTCCCTTCTTCAAACAAGGCCATGATATCTTCATCTGGAAAGTCATACTGCATAGGCTGATAATATTCAACGGGTTGGTGTGCCAGGTACTCGGCCAGCGCACTACCTTTAATTGCTTTCTGAGTGACATATAGGAGATCATATTCTGATAACTGCATTTTGCCAACGGGCAAGTCTTCCTGTAAGTGCGGGCTTCTCGAAGATGTACTTGATAGGATCCATTTTAGATACCAACCAAGTAGTGTGACTTAGCATGTACTTCCTCAAACGATGAGCAGCCCAAGCTAAAGCACAACAAGTCTTTTCTAGTAGCGAGTACCTTGTTTCACAATCAGTGAATTTCTGGCTCAAATAGTAAATGGCATGCTCTTTCTTCCCAGATTCATTATGTTGCCCTAACACACAACCCATTGAGCTGTCTAGCACGGTCAGGTACAGTATCAGAGGTCTGTCGGGTACAGGAGGCATCAAGATAGGTGGATTCCGAAGATATTTCTTGATCTTTTCAAATGCTTCTTGACAATCATCATTCCATTTGGTCTCTTGATTCCTGCACAATAGTTTGAAGATTGGTTCACAAGTGGCAGTCAATTGGAATATGAACCTAGAGATGTAGTTCAGTCTTCCAAAGAAACCCCGAATCTCTTTTTCTGTTTTAGGAACTGGCATCTCAAGAATCACACGCACCTTGTCTGGATCGATTTCTATCCCCTTTTGGCTGACGATGAATCCCAACAACTTTCCTGATCGCACGCCAAAGGTACACTTGGCAGGATTTAATCTGAGCTTGAATTTTCTCAACCGCTCGAAGAGGTTTTGCAAATTGACAATGTGTTCCGTATCAGTTTTAGACTTTGCGATCATATCGTCCACGTAGACCTCTATTTCTTTGTGCATCATGTCGTGAAATAATGTGACCATAGCCCTTTGATAGGTAGCACCAGCGTTTTTCAACCCGAATGGCATGACTCTGTAACAGAATGTTCCCCAAAGAGTTGTGAAAGTTGTCTTCTCCATATCCTCAAGAGCCATCTTGATCTGGTTATACCCTGAATACCCATCCATGAAGGAGAACAGTGAATGCTGCGCCGTACTATCCACTAAGACATCAATATGGGGCAGGGGAAAATCATCTTTGTTACTAGCACGATTCATATCTCTGTAATCAACGCACATTCTAACTTTCCCGTCCTTTTTTGGAACTGGCACGATGTTAGCAACCCATTGCGGATACTTGGCTACCACCAGGAACCCGACGTCAAACTGCTTTTTCACCTCATCTCTGATCTTTAAGGACATTTCTGGCTTCATTCTTCTCAGTTTCTGCTTTACCGGAGGACATTCTGGCTTGACCGGCAACTTATGCACCACTATGTCAGTATCTAACCTTGGCATATCCTGATAAGTCCATGCGAAGACATCAACATAATCATGCAGGAGTTCGATTAGCTTCTTGCGCTCACTTTCCTTTATTGAAGTACCCACCTTTACTTCCTTCTTACTGTCCTCTGTGCCTAGGTTAATTATCTCAACAGATTCCCCATGCGCCTGAATAACCTTTTCCTCTTGTTCAACCATTCTCATCAATTCTGGAGGAGTTTCCCAGTCATCCTCAACATCCTCCTCAGCTTGATTAACGCGGTGATCAAAATTAACATATGAAACGTTGGCATCATTATTTTCAAAGATATTCATTTTAGATCTGCATTTGCGGGAATAGAAAGAAATGAACAAGCAAAATAGAAACACAAGATGAAGACACATGATAATGAAAAGCAATTTTATTCATTTGAAAGTCCGAAACAACATTTTATTGATAGATGATATTCGAAGGAAAAACATGCATGCCCTTATGAAATATTCTAAGGCCTTGGGCAGAGCCAAAAAATTTGCATTACAAAATCATTACTTTGGAATGAAAATAACAGGGAAATCCATGATCTTCCAATTATCAAGCTCTTCATCTACATCACTGCGACGCACCAAGTCCACACCTTTGTCTTCCATAACTGATTCTTCCTCAATGACGGCCACCTGATTGGGGTCCAGCATACCCGCGCTCCTGAAGCTCTGGGAGAGATCATAGATAGGAACCTTCTTCAAGCTTGGTTCCCGCCCCCGAAGCTTAGCTAGCCTCCTTTCTCGCTTTTCCTCAGCCATTCTCTTCTTATCAGCTTGAGTGGGCCAATATCCTAACCCACGCCAATCCTTGTACCCTTGCAGCTGAACCGGCGCCAGAATTCCCTGCTCGGACTTTCCCAACCCTTTTCCAATCTGATAACCAATTTTCAAGATGACCTTGGCTACCATGATAGCAGCGTTAGATATCTTTGGTGCAGGCAATTGGGCTTCTTCACCCACGAAAGCAGCATTTGCATTTTCCAACGACTGAAAGGCAGATCAAGTGACTCCTCTGCAGCCACAATGTATTGAGAAGGATGGGGCTTGCTAATTATGAACTCTTCTTCTCCAAAATCGACTATCAGCTTGTCGTCGACTACAAACTTAAGCCTTTGGTGGAGGGATGAAGGAACAGCGCCGACAGCATGAATCCAGGGTCTCCCCGGGAGACAGCTGTAGGATGATGCAATGTCCATGATCTGAAAATTCACATAAAATACTTCTGGCCCTATCTGCATCTGGAACTCCATTTCTCCCATAACCTCCTTCTTGGATCCGTCAAATGCCCTAACTTGTGTTGAGCTAGGCTTCATATACGAACAGTCTACGTCTAGTCTGCTCATAGTAGATTTGGGCATGACATTCAAAGAGGATCCATTGTCGATGAGGACCCGAGAGAGTGTATATTCACCACATCTAACTGAAATGTGAAGTGCCTGATTATGCCCTTTCCCCTAAGGGGCGAGCTCATCATCAGTAAAGGTAATATAATTGGATGCGACAATATTCCCTACGATGCCATCGAGCTGGTCAACAGTGATGTTCTGGGCTACATGGGCTTCACTTAATACTTTCATTAGAGCTGCACGGTGGGCCTCAGAATTGAGCAGTAGGGACATGATAGAGATCTTTGCAGGAGTGTGGTGCAGCTGGTCCACCACTTTGTAATCACTCTGCCGCATGATCTTCAAAAATTCTGTGGCTTCTTGCTCTGACACCTTCCTACTTTCCTTGGGCTCTTGTGTTATACCTTTACCTTTGCAAATCCTTTCCTCATTTTCCTTTGAGGGACCTTCTTTCAGGACTTCGGGGACATAAACACGTCTGCTTCTAGTGACTCCACTGCTTCCCGCAATGTTTGTGACATCGGAAAAAACTTGAGGCTTCTGAATTGGAACTGGAATCCCATAGCTCCATGGAACAACACTGTTCTTTTGATAAGGAGCTGGGACAGGAATCACAATGGTCTTTGGTCTCTCCACGATCGGCTTTCATCTATACGGGACCTCAATAGGTTTCTGAACATTTCTATTCTTATCTGATTGGAAAGTCAGCACATCCTCCTCTTTCTCTTGCACACCCATTTGGATTATATGACGATCCAATAGGTCCTGCAAAACTGTCTTGAAGGCCTCACATGCCCCAGCACAATTAACATCAACATAGACTTCTTTCTGAGTACAACCTCTCTTGATGACCCCGAACTTGCACAACTCTGCATGAATAACCTCTAAGGGTGTCTGGATACACTCCACAGTTCTGATTAAGTACTGGCCCCCCGTATCATGGATGGCATTGGTTGCAGGTTTCTCATGACCAGGCAGCGGATTAGTGGTGATGCTTGGGCTTTCTTGTTTGAAGGTTATCCCTTTGGTATCAATCAGATCTTGCACTACAATTTTAAAGGCCTTGCAGTCCTCAACAGAGTGTCCAACTGCCCCTTCATGAAATGCACAGGTAACGTTGGGATTGTAGCCTCGGAAGTAGGGTGGCTGGACTGGTTTCATGGGTCTGGTATTGATGAGCTTGTTTGTAGCAAGATAGCTGAAAAGGTCAGTATAGGACATGGGGATGGGGTCAAAGGTGGTCTGTTTTTTGTCTTGGTAATTTTTATGGTAGTTACTTTGTGGTGGACGGGTTGGTTCTGTTTGAGTGGCGACAGGGATATTTTGTGGTTGATAAGGTGGGCTTATGGTGATGGTGTTGGTCTCTCCTTCTTTCTTCTTCGAAAATCCGGAGAATGGCTTCTTGTGGGTGGTTGTACCTGCGGAACCATGGGTAATCTTGCCGCTTCCCAGTCCATTTTCTAGTCTTTCACCGATGATTACCATGTCTGAGAAGTTGGATGATACGCTGCCGATCAACCGATCATAGTATAACGGTGGCAGGGTTTCCATGAACATGAAGACCAGTTCCTTCTCCATTAAAGGGGGTGTCACCTGTGCAGCCAAAGCCCTCCACCGCTGGGCATACTCCTTAAATGACTCATTGTCTCTTTTTGCCATGCTCTGTAACTGTGTTCTATCAGGCGCCATATCCGTATTGTACTGGTACTGTCTGAGGAAGGCATCAGCCATGGCCTTCCAACAATGGATATGGGACGGTTCTAGCTGCATGTACCAGTTGAGAGATGCCCCAGCAAGGCTCTCTTGGAAATAATGGATCAACAACTTGTCATCATGAGAATGTGCAGCCATTTTTCTATAGTACATGGTCAGATGGCTTTTAGGGCAAGTCACGCCTCGGTACTTGTCAAAGTCAGGCACTTTGAATTTAGGAGGTAAAACCACATCAGGGATGAGACACAGATCACGGGCTTCTCTTGCTCTAGAGCTCGACCCTTCAATGATTCTTAAGCGCTCTTCTAACATATGATACCTGTCTCTAGCTTGAGGAGTTTCAGCAGGATAGTTCTGAGGAAAACCATTCACACCGTAGTGAGGATTACTCATCGACACTACGACTGGGTTCACGTGTGGGTCACGTGAGTGAGTGATATTCCCAGGAATTGGTCCCTGAATTGGGGGATGGACCGTTGCTGGTGAATGAAAGCCAAACGGAGTTCCCGGCGGAATAGGAATCTGAATTTGGCCCTGAGGCGTTCCCGCTCCTCCACTGTTTGCGGCTGAGATGGGTTGGACTTGCTCTGCAACCCTAAGGGGATTACTTCCTGCATTAGCCTCGGCTCCTGGAGGTGTGTATCCGGGTTGGAGTCCCCAGGGAATCCTATGCATAGCTGGTTGGCCCTGGTTGTTGGTCCCCGAAGTATGAGCAAAGGTGTTAGTCTCAAGACTCGGAGGATGGAGAGCGACAGCAACTTCGGTAGTGACGGCGGGATTTCCAGCGGCAGTTCCGTTCCTCAAAGCTTGTAATATCCCCATCATTTCAGTCATCTGTGTTTCCATTGCCCCAATTTTCGTTCTCAATTCCCGATTCTCCTGAGCCAATTGCTCTGGATAGGGAACCTCAGCAGTTGGGTTACCATGGTCTGATTCACCACTTCCTAAGTCTTCAATAACAGGACGGTCCGAGTCATTCTGGTTAGTTACCATGAGCCTTGCTTGTAGACGAGTCAGGTATCGATGTTGGCGAACCAGCTTGCCTTTTTCTATTGATGGAACACAATTCATGAGCGCGGGAATCACATAAATGAATGCAAATGCAATGCGATATGTATGATTTTATATTCGTTTTAGTGCCGGGAATCGCGGTGCCACTCGTCTTGTCATAGGCGTGTAAGTTTAAAGCTGTAACACTTCTCTTTTTTTTTTTTAATTTTTGGTTGCAACGAGGTTGGAAGCAATAGACAAAACAAACACACTTTATTCAAAAGGAAGGAGTACTACAACTTCAAACTCGAAAGAAAAGAAAAGTACAATATTCTGAAGAAAATTATACTTTTTTAGAGAAAATTTACAATTTCCTAAGGATTATTACAATGCTCTAAAGTGAACTTCAAAGGCATATAGCTTTAAATTTCTCCTTCCTTTTTCTCTTCTTGCTTTCGGCTGCCCCCTTGGCCTTTTCCATGAGTTCTTCCGTCAGAATCTTGCAGTACTCGACAAACTCACACACCTCGGCCGGAGTGTTGAAAGGGTTCATTTCCGCTTCAGCTCTTCTTAGCTTCTTGGGAACATCCCTCACAGCTTGGTCAGCTAGTCTTGCTAGCTTTGAAAATTTGCTCCTCCAAAGCTGAATCTCATCCCTTAGCTCCTTGACGATGTCTTGGTATTCTATTCTTCCAATTAATGCCATGAAACGTTTCTCCCAATACTGGCTTTCTGCTTGCACTTGCCCATAAGATTCCCTTAGGCATCGGAGATTCCTCTTTAATTCTTCCGACCTTCCTTGTTCAAACCCTAAAGCTTGTTGATACTCTTTCAAGATCCCTATGATAGACTCTCTATCTTGCCTGATGCTTTTCACTTGGATCTCCAATTCAAACTTCATCACTTGGAATTCCTCTTTTGACTTAGCTAGCGCATCTCTAACCATTTTCTCATTCCTCCATGACTTGGCATATAGTTTCTTCCATTCACTTGCTTCTGCCACAGCCCTATTCATCTTTGAGGCGCACCTCTTTACTTCCTCTTTAACACCTTTCAAATGTTTTTGAATTTCCCTCTTGCCCTCTTCTTCTATTTCAAGTTTCCTATTGGTTGCTTCAATAGCTACGCCTTGGAGAGCATTTTCATTTTCTAGCTTCCGCTTGTCTTGCATCACCTTTCCCAATCTGTTTTGCAAATCCCTTTTCTCTTCTTCCGCTTTAGATACGGCCAACTTAGCCTCTTCTAGTTCTTCAATGAGGGCAACGTGAGGTTCCGGTATTTTCTCTTCAAGTGATGGCACCTTTTGGCTGGATGATCGAGTTTCCTTAATCCTCCTTTCAAGCCATTGAGTGAAGGAGATAGCAGTGGTCCTTTTAGATAACTCGCCTTTGTCCTTCCGCACCATCGTCTTTAGGGATCCCCGCATGGAGGTAAAAATGAGACAGCATAGCTTCGGAGGGTGAGTCCCGCATAGGGTACCCGAGTTGTCTCAAGGTCAAAGATGGGTTATAATTGATGCATCCCTGTGTTCCCATGAGAGGAACGTTCTGGAAACTGCCACATTGGAATATCACTGAGGGTTTATCTTCCCAACACTTGTGTGAGAACCATCGAATTTGAAGAGCATCGAGGTTCTTAAAAGTATCCTTCCACTCCTGAGGGCTCATAGTCTTCGTATTACAACCCAAGGCATAGGAAAGCAAATCCCCAACATCACTTTTGTTAATGCACACATGACTGATCAACCAAGCGTATAGCACAGGGAAGGAACAACACATCTTATTCTTTCGGAACTCATGATGGCGGGTGAAGGCACGATAGGTCTCTGCGAGAATAGCGGGAACCGGATTGATGGGACTTTTTGCACTCCTGAAAGCTAGGAACACACCAATAGCGGTTTCATCTATATGTTTCTCAATCTGAGGGAAAAGAACAATGCCGAAGGTGGTCAAGACTAGTACTTGCTTGAAAGAAACCCAATCATTTGATACTACATAACTAGTCATCAAATTCTCGAAGTACCCTTGAGGAAACCCAAATACCTTGTTACGCTCAACTTTATGGGACCGCACCTCTCCTACACTGATTTGTAACAGGGAAGCAAACTTCTCATCTAAATAATACCGCCCCTTATACTGGTAAGGTCTAACCTCTGAGCGATCAAAACCCAGAATCTTCTCATACTCCTCTAGGTTAGGCGCCATTTGGAAGTTCTTGAAAAGAAAACACCTAACCTCTGAATCATAGAACCAACATAGGGCGGCATTGGCACTCTCTTGTACTTCTAACTATAATAACTTGCGGATGTTCCCATAAGTCTTGTCGAAGGACCGGAGCTCAATAGGACCTAATAGGGAAGCATACTCCTTCAAACTAGTTACATCAAACTTCTTTACAATGGGGAACCTCGAATTGAATGCGGTTTTGCCTTTTGATTCCATATTGCTTTCTTACACCCCTGTGACAAGGTTCGATGTTATGTTGCGATTTCCGGCAAACAAACTTTAATGCATGAAGAATGCAAATGATGAAAGTTTTTTTTTTTCAAAATTTTTTCAGGTGGAAATGCAATGGTGCAAAATGATGTGAATGCGAAATGATGAGTTATTTACATGGAAAAAGGGTAAGAAAATGAGGTTATTGGTGGTACTTTGAACAGTTTCAAAGATACACGCTACATGCCACCTCATGTAGGTGTTTATGAGGGGAAAAGAAAATTACTTTCTACAATTTTAAAATAGAGTTTGAGAAAAAGGAATGCCTAAGATAATGCAACAAACAAAGGCATGCCCCCGTGTCCTACAAAGGGTGGGAATCCTAGGGTCTAGAGTCGACGAAAAGGGTAATCCTCCCATGTAGGTTCTAATCACTTCCTCACAATGGCAACCAAGAGCTAAAGTCTCTCTCATGATGACACCCACAATCGTAGAAAGCTACCGAGTGTGAGGCATCATGACAAAGCGTACTCTTGGGCGAAACTTTCATGAGAGCCATACAGACAAAGGTCTACGAATGGCAGTCACTAATCGTTCCCACTCTCCTAGGTTTTTGTTCAGACCTTGGGTTTTAGGCCCCACTCAATGCTCACAAGTATAGGGTGTGAAGTGTGTGTTGAGGGCACAACACCTAGAAATAACTACCCTTCCCCACCTGCAAGAAAAATCATTTCAATATACAAATCATTCTAAGAAGTCAACAATAATTGCACGCATTGCTTACCTCAAAGAAAAGGAGCCGAGAAGAAGGAATGTTCTAAAATCTAGCAAACAAATGGCATGCAAAATAGAACAAAAGTAGCAACAAAGGGAGGTAAAACAAAGCATGTTAAATCAGCAAAGAAAATCACACATTCAATTAATCAGCTTGACCCAATTAAGAAAAAGAGTCCCCAGCAGAGTCGCCGGTTGTCGCACCCCGAAAAATCCTTGGAGGGATTTTTCTTCGCGCAACTGGGATTTTAGAGTCGCCACCAATATTTTTTAAAGGTAAAACATCGGGAAAACCTTTTTTGGAAAGCAATGGTCTTTGTAACCATTAGATTTGGGCTCGGGGGTCTAATTACGTATGGGGAAGGTATTAGCGCCCCATAACGTCCCTTCAAAGAAAGGTTACGTTTAATTAAATATGTGATTTGCAAAGTTGATTCGGAAAAATGCTTTGTTCTTACCTCTTTTGTTGATGAATGACTTAATGAAAAATCTTTAGTTTTTGCGCTTGACGGAGGGGATCCGCTCCTATGTATCTCCCGGTGCGATGGAGAATTCAAAGCAACGTAGTTCTTGTTTTCGAAAAATGTTTTATTTTGGGAAAGTGTTTGGTTTTTGAAAGGAAAAATTTCTTTGGTTTGTTGTGCTTGACGGAGAGTATCCGCTCCTACGTATCTCCCGGTGTGATGGAGAATTCAAAGCTACGTAGTTCTGGGTTGTCTAAAAAAGGTTTTTGTGTTTTATCTTGTTTAATTGTGAAAATTGAGCTTTCATGATGATCAATTGAGCAAAGGCTCCAAGTGACCACCATTAGCACTCCATTGTTAATAATCATGCAAGCAAAGGCTTCGCAAGACTACTTACAAAGTTTTTGGTTTAGTGAAAATCTTTAGGAAAATTAAGCCTTCATGATGATCGATTGAGCAAAGGCTCCAAGTGATCGCCACTAGTACCTCATTGTTGATAATCATGCAAGCAAAGGCTTCGCAAGACTACTAACAAAGTTTGATTTTGAAAAGTTTTCGCCATTGGATTGATTCTTGTTTAGGGAAAAGAAAATCTGTTATTTGGGAAAAAAAGGTTTGTGAAAAAATAAGTTTACTTAGGGGAAAGAAACAAAATTTAAAAAGAGAAACAATGGGTGCAGTAGTAAAATGGGGTGTAAGTTACAGGAGGGCTGTATTATTAAAACCGGGGTGTAGGTAGTAGTGGGTGCGCTGTGATATAAGGACTGGGGTGTAATTAGCAGAAATAGTCCAGTTTGCATTTTTTTGTGTTCTTTGGATCTGACTACGGGTTGGGCCTTTGTGGGGAGGCCGTATTCATTAAAACACAGGGGTGTAAATATGAATCTGATTTTAAAATAAAAATAAAGCCAACAACCCATGACCCAAGTCCAATACCCATTAACATAGTAAAAGAAAACCTAATTTCCCTTAACCTAATTCATTCCTCACTCACAGCGCCGCATCGATCGCTCTCTCTCCCAAATTTTTCAATTTTTCTTCTTTTCGCCGTTTTCACGCCTCCTCACCTCACCAACCCAGATTTCGCCCCTTCTCTCCCCACAGTCACCGATCCTCTCGTCTTTCCTCACTAACCCTCATCTTCGATCACTCTTTGCCTCCACCGTTACCAACTCTAATCGCTTTTTCACCTCACGGTGTCGCACCCGCCTTCTTCGCGACTGTCTCTTTCAAAAACGAAGGTGAGAGAGACTTGGGGAGGGAAAACGAGAGAAAGGGAGAGGAGGCTATATTACGATCGTGTTTCGACGGTGTGGTGGGGTTCGTGGTGGTGGCAGCCGTTCGTGATGGGGTCGGTTTGACGGTGACTGGCCGTGAGGGGTGATGGTGACCCACGGTGGTCGTTTGGGTGGAGGAGTGTCGCGCTGTAGGTGGAGTGGTGGTGAAAACGATGGTGGGGTTGACGGCGACATTTCTGGAGAGAACGGAAAAGACGCCGGCGATGCCATGGCGACGGTCTGCGGTGTACGACCACCGTCTACGGTGGCCGGAGGTGGGTCCTACTGTTTTGTTTTCCTCTTCTTCTCCCCGAATTCTAATTTTTGCTTAGCATTTCACATTTCTAACCCTGTTTTGCTACTGTCAATTTATTTTTTGTTTTTTTCTTCGGAAAGGAAAAAAATAAAAGGGATTAGCTCTAAACCATAATCTGTTCTTGATTGTTTTATTAACAAAACCAGTATGTACACTCCCTGATACGTTTTGTTTAACTCTTGATTCTATTTATTTTCGTTTGCAATTCATGAACAGTTTAGATGTCTCCTTCGACCAGAGGCTGTTCACCTTGGAGACCTGATGCGGTTATGAGTACGACCGGGCATGGAAGGTGTGGATACCTGTGTTGCAGGTTATCTAATATTGCAGGATTAGTTTTGATGATGAAAAAGACAAAGCCAAGTTGATGGCCAAAGGAATGAGAGTGTCAAAGCAAAGATGATAAAAAGTATCATATATTCAAAAGTCACAATCCAAGTCAACCAAGCTCAAAGTATTGAAGATTCAAGCTTAAGGGTAGTCCTTAAGTATAAGGGTAGTCCTTAGGGTTTGGGTGTGTCTTAGGAAAAAGTGTAAGCTCTTCTGAAGGTCAGCTCATCTCGCAAAGTCTCTCGTCCCAAAGCTTTTTCAAAATACATGCATGAACAAGTAATCCTAAAAAATATTTTTGAAAAACTCTAAAATCGATTTCACTCTCTTTGAAACTAAGCCTAAATCGATCTTCAAACACAATGGCTAAAGCTCCTAATCGATTTCATAAGCATACAAGTGATTCATATTGTTTCCTTATTTGAAGAAATCGATTTCCACTTACGTCTAAATTGAAAGAATCGATTCACACCTTTTCTATACATGAAAGAATCGATTCACATCCTTTCCATACATGAAAGAATCGATTCTTAGGCAAAGAATCGATTTGCATCTCTCTTCAAATAAAGTAAAGAATCGATTTGCACATTACTTGTTTTAAAACACATAATCGATTCCTAGCTTTCTTATTCAAATGAAGAATCGATTTCAAACTCTTTCAAAGAATCTCACAATCGATTCCTTCCTAAATCAAGTAAACAAGAATCGATTCCTAGATCAATTCAAATAACAAAGAATCGATTCCCACATATTTTTAAACGTAAACTTGATTTTTCCAAAGCCTATAAATAGAGGCCTCATAGCCTCCATTTCTCAACCAACCCATTCTCACAATCTATTCTTTCTGAAAAACACTTATATTTTATTTGTGTTCTTCTCGCACCGCCGGTCCGTCAAGAGCTGATCTTTCGCTAAGAGTTAGTTGGGGTTGCGTTCTTCAAGTTGTAATATCTGCCTTCATTAGAGGTATTTCTGTCTTTACATTTGTTATTATTTAATTGTTGTGATTTGTTCTAGGGAGTGGGGTATCTCTCTAGGGTAGCTGTTTGTACTAGGAAGTGGGGTATCTTTCTGGGGCAGCTGATTGTAACAGGGGTGGGGTATCTCTTGTTATTGTTATATTAGATTTGAGGGCTCTCCATAGGTGGGGTATCCTAGGAGGAGAGTGCCTGAGTCTGTAAATGTTTTCCAAGGCACCTGTAAGCCTTGTTGTTTTGGTTAGTGGAAAATCTCACAAGGGTGTGAGGACTGGATGTAGGTCACTAGGAGGTGACCGAACCAGGATAAATCTCTGCGTGCGTTACTGCTTTCCTGCTTTACTGTTATACCGCCTTACTGCTTTATATTCTAATTCCTTCGCTTCCACTTAACCTGCGCGAAATTGATCTAAGTCATTGAAAAGGGGAAAAACATTTTCGAAAGATCTGAAAAGTTTTTAAATCTCAATTCACCCCCCCTCTTGAGACTGAAGCCACTTGGTAACAAGTGGTATCAGAGCTAGACTCTTGTAAAAAGGGCCTAGCAGCGTCAAGAGAAATGGCTTCAGGTTGGTCTACGCAAGAGGGTGCATCTCTTTTCCGTCCTCCGGGATTCAACGGAGAAGACTATGCATATTGGAAAGAAAGAATGAGAATTTTTATTGAAGGGGTAGACTTAGATGTTTGGGATGCTGTGGAAAAAGGACCCTTCGTTTCCACACACATAGTAGATGGTATTCTTACAATAAAAAGTAGAAATGAATGGTCTGATGATGAGAAAAGAAAAGTGCAACTTAATTTACGTGCTAAAAATATTATTACTACTGCTTTGAGTGCTTATGAATTTTTTCGAGTTTCAAACTGTAAATCTGCCCAAGAAATGTGGGATAATCTTCAAGTTACTCATGAGGGTACAAGTGAAGTGAAAAGGGCAAGAATAAATACTCTTACCAGAGAGTACGAATTGTTTAGAATGAATACAGGTGAAACAATATCAGAGATGCAGAAAAGGTTCACTCACATAGTGAACAAATTGGGTTCATTAGGAAAATCATTTCCTCCCGAAGACTTGATCAACATAGTGGTAAGATGCCTAAACAGAGAATGGCAACCAAAGGTGACTGCAATAACTGAGTCAAGTAACTTGACTACCATGAATCTCGCCACCCTGTTTGGGAAACTATTAGAGCACGAGTTAGAGCTCACTCGCCTAGCAGAGCATGAAGGAAAAGACAAGAAGAACAAAAACTTAGCTCTCAAAGCTTCCAGTTCAAGCTCATCCGACGATAGTGATGATTCGGAAGATGAAGATGAAGACGAGCAGAAAATGGAACTAATGGTTAGTAAATTCAAAAAGTTCATGAGAAGGGAAAGATCTCTCAAAAAGAATTCTCCAACCAAAAGAGGCTCAAGCAAAGAAAACTTCTCAAGTCCTCCAACTTGCTACGAATGTGGTAAATCCGGACACCTGACGATGAGGTGCCCGAACTTAGAAAGAAAATTGTCAAAGTTCAAGAAAAAGGGGTCCAAAGGAAACAATGGTAGAAAATCCTACATAGCTTGGGAAGACAATGACATGAACTCAACAGATAACTCAGAAAGCGAAAAAGGTCAAGTTGCTCTCATGGCCGACCATGACAGTTAAAGTGAAACTGAGGTATATTCTAACTCTGAATCTTTACAAGATGCCTATGATGAATTATATGAAGCATTTACTGAATTGCATGATAAATCCTTAAAACTAGCTAAAGCATTAGATAAATCTAAGAAAGTTATCACTCATCTTGAAAATGCTGTTACTGCTTTAACTAAAGAAAAGTCAGAGCTTAGAAAAGAAAATGATAGCCTTGCTTGCTTTAAAGAAAATTATACGTGTGATAAATGTGTTGAATCTGAAAAGAAAATTCATGAACTGGAATGGACTGTTGGGAAATTCTCTAGTTTAGAAAATGTGCATCATAGATTCCCTAGAAACAAACCCATAGAAAGGCATGTTCATTATAAACCAAAATTTTCCACTAGACCTTATATTACATGTTATTACTGTGGTAAACCTGGACATACTGCTTCCGTTTGCAGAGCAAGAGGTAATCAAACTATGAGAAAGGTATGGATTCCCAATAGAACCATACCAAACACTAACCCACAAGGACCCAAAAAGATTTGGGTACCGAGAACCTTGTTTTAGATCTTTGCAGGTATGCTTCAAGGTATGGGGGCAGATTGATACCATGACAGCAAAGACTCGAAGCGCATGACCGGAGACGCAATAAAGTTCTTAACACTCACCCCCGGAAAAATCCGTCATGTGACTTGTGATAAATAGAGGAAGAATCACCGGTAAAGGTCAGATTGGTTAAAATTTTTATTCACCTCTATTTTGAAAATGTGCTTAAGAATAGTTTATTAAGTCAAATATGTGACTAGTGAAACAGAGACTAATTTCATGCATCATTAAGAACAATATCTATAAGGCATGATTAGAATAACAGGAATCAACAAAAGTATTCTGGTCAACCCTCTAGGACTGGTCATATAGAAATTTTACATCACCTTCTTAGAGGTTATGGTTAGAAAGGCAATAATGTGATTGAGTTAGTTGAATCGTCAAAATCAGCTAGTTGATATTTTCACAAATCCATTGCAAAAGAAAACCAGGTTCTTCACTTATTCAAATGAGGTTTCAATTAAATGTTTTTCAAAGTGATTTTTTAAAGAAATGTGAATTTAAGTTAAATTGTGACGTGTGAATTTCTGCAGTTAAAGTGCTATTTTTTTCCTGAAATCTATTTTACAATCAACTGCTAGCACTAGTATTTTTCGAAAAATGCATGCTCACAATCGTTGTTTACCTAAAATAATTTTTCTCCCATATTCAGGCTGCCATCACCAACTTTCAAACTAAAATAATTTTTCTCTCATAAATGTTTTTCTTCAAGTTTTGATGATCACTTATAAAACTGCAATGGTTCTTTTACCTTGTCAAATAGCCGTGACATTCGGTTCGCAAACTCTATCTTACGTTGACCCTCTTTGATCATGACAAAAAGGGGGAGAGAAATATAGGGTTGCATATGAGCATATAGAACTTGCATATTATGCATCTAGTCAATAGGTCAGGGGGAGCATCATGATAGGGGGAGCATCATATATATATTATCTGTTTGAACTAACCTCCCACCTTGAGATGAGTTAATGTTTTGTCATCATCAAAAAGGGGGAGAATGTGGATACCTGTGTTGCAGGTTATCTAATATAGCAGGATTAGTTTCGATGATGAAAAAGACAAAGCCAAGTTGATGGCCAAAGGAATGAGAGTGTCAAAGCAAAGCTGATAAAAAGTATCATATATTCAAAAGTCACAATCCAAGTCAACCAAGCTCAAAGTATTGAAGATTCAAGCTTAAGGGTAGTCCTTAAGAATAAGGGTAGTCCTTAGGGTTTGGGTGTGTCTTAGGAAAAAGTGTAAGCTCTTCCGAAGGTCAGCTCATCTCGCAAAGTCTCTCGTCCCAAAGCTTTTTCAAAATACATGCATGAACAAGTAATCCTAAAAAGTATTTTTGAAAAACTCTAAAATCGATTTCACTCTCTTTGAAACTAAGCCTAAATCGATCTTCAAACACAATGGCTAAAGCTCCTAATCGATTTCATAAGCATACAAGTGATTCATATTGTTTCCTTATTTGAAGAAATCGATTTCCACTTATATCTAAATTGAAAGAATCGATTCACACCTTTTCCATACATGAAAGAATCGATTCACATCCTTTCCATACATGAAAGAATCGATTCTCAGGCAAAGAATCGATTTGCATCTCTCTTCAAATAAAGTAAAGAATCGATTTGCACATTACTTGTTTTAAAACACATAATCGATTCCTTGCTTTCTTATTCAAATGAAGAATCGATTTCAAACTCTTTCAAAGAATCTCACAATCGATTCCTTCCTAAATCAAGTAAACAAGAATCGATTCCTAGATCAATTCAAATAACAACGAATCGATTCCCACATATTTTTAAACGTAAACTTGATTTTTCCAAAGCCTATAAATAGAGGCCTCATAGCCTCCATTTCTCAACCAACCCATTCTCACAATCTATTCTTTCTGAAAAACACTTATATTTTATTTGTGTTCTTCTCGCACCGCCGGTCCGTCAAGAGCTGATCTTTCGCTAAGAGTTAGTTGGGGTTGCGTTCTTCAAGTTGTAATATCTGCCTTCATTAGAGGTATTTCTGTCTTTACATTTGTTATTATTTAATTGTTGTGATTTGTTCTAGGGAGTGGGGTATCTCTCTAGGGTAGCTTTTTGTACTAGGAAGTGGGGTATCTTTCTGGGGCAGCTGATTGTAACAGGGGTGGGGTACCTCTTGTTATTGTTATATTAGATTTGAGGGCTCTCCATAGGTGGGGTATCCTAGGAGGAGAGTGCCTGAGTCTGTAAATGTTTTCCAAGGCACCTGTAAGCCTTGTTGTTTTGGTTAGTGGAAAATCTCACAAGGGTGTGAGGACTGGATGTAGGTCACTAGGAGGTGACCGAGCCAGGATAAATCTCTGCGTGCGTTACTGCTTTCCTGCTTTACTGTTATACCGCCTTACTGCTTTATATTCTAATTCCTTCTCTTCCACTTAACCTGCGCGAAATTGATCTAAGTCATTGAAAAGGGGAAAAACATTTTCGAAAGATCTGAAAAGTTTTTAAATCTCAATTCACCCCCCCTCTTGAGACTGAAGCCACTTGGTAACAAGTGGTATCAGAGCTAGACTCTTGTAAAAAGGGCCTAGCAGCGTCAAGAGAAATGGCTTCAGGTTGGTCTACGCAAGAGGGTGCATCTCTTTTCCGTCCTCCGGGATTCAACGGAGAAGACTATGCATATTGGAAAGAAAGAATGAGAATTTTTATTGAAGGGGTAGACTTAGATGTTTGGGATGCTGTGGAAAAAGGACCCTTCGTTTCCACACACATAGTAGATGGTATTCTTACAATAAAAAGTAGAAATGAATGGTCTGATGATGAGAAAAGAAAAGTGCAACTTAATTTACGTGCTAAAAATATTATTACTTCTGCTTTGAGTGCTGATGAATTTTTTCGAGTTTCAAACTGTAAATCTGCCCAAGAAATGTGGGATAATCTTCAAGTTACTCATGAGGGTACAAGTGAAGTGAAAAGGGCAAGAATAAATACTCTTACCAGAGAGTACGAATTGTTTAGAATGAATACAGGTGAAACAATATCAGAGATGCAGAAAAGGTTCACTCACATAGTGAACAAATTGGGTTCATTAGGAAAATCATTTCCTCCCGAAGACTTGATCAACATAGTGGTAAGATGCCTAAACAGAGAATGGCAACCAAAGGTGACTGCAATAACTGAGTCAAGTAACTTGACTACCATGACTCTCGCCACCCTGTTTGGGAAACTATTAGAGCACGAGTTAGAGCTCACTCGCCTAGCAGAGCATGAAGGAAAAGACAAGAAGAACAAAAACTTAGCTCTCAAAGCTTCCAGTTCAAGCTCATCCGACGATAGTGATGATTCGGAAGATGAAGATGAAGACGAGCAGAAAATGGAACTAATGGTTAGTAAATTCAAAAAGTTCATGAGAAGGGAAAGATCTCTCAAAAAGAATTCTCCAACCAAAAGAGGCTCAAGCAAAGAAAACTTCTCAAGTCCTCCAACTTGCTACGAATGTGGTAAATCCGGACACCTGACGATGAGGTGCCCGAACTTAGAAAGAAAATTGTCAAAGTTCAAGAAAAAGGGGTCCAAAGGAAACAATGGTAGAAAATCCTACATAGCTTGGGAAGACAATGACATGAACTCAACAGATAACTCAGAAAGCGAAAAAGGTCAAGTTGCTCTCATGGCCGACCATGACAGTTAAAGTGAAACTGAGGTATATTCTAACTCTGAATCTTTACAAGATGCCTATGATGAATTATATGAAGCATTTACTGAATTGCATGATAAATCCTTAAAACTAGCTAAAGCATTAGATAAATCTAAGAAAGTTATCACTCATCTTGAAAATGCTGTTACTGCTTTAACTAAAGAAAAGTCAGAGCTTAGAAAAGAAAATGATAGCCTTGCTTGCTTTAAAGAAAATTATACGTGTGATAAATGTGTTGAATCTGAAAAGAAAATTCATGAACTGGAATGGACTGTTGGGAAATTCTCTAGTTTAGAAAATGTGCATCATAGATTCCCTAGAAACAAACCCATAGAAAGGCATGTTCATTATAAACCAAAATTTTCCACTAGACCTTATATTACATGTTATTACTGTGGTAAACCTGGACATACTGCTTCCGTTTGCAGAGCAAGAGGTAATCAAACTATGAGAAAGGTATGGATTCCCAA